>JBAMHW010000018.1:24901184-24954484 GCA_037177495.1 Rhadinocentrus ornatus | reverse complement strand
TTCACACCAGGACAGTCAAGGGCACTAGGTTCGATTTGGTGGTGAATGACCAAACTTCTGCACCTGCACGGTTTGCTTTGCTGTCACACTGCACGTTACTCATGCAGACCAAACCACCTGAACAACGTTATGCAGTTACAACAGATGCTCTCTAATGGGTGAAACTGCCTGAAACGACCACTGACCGAAAAAAAAGAAGAAACCCAGTTTTTTTTTTTTTAGACCAGAGAGTGAATTAGCGTTCACAGTGCTTCAAACGAACCGTACTATCCGCAGAAGTAGACCAGGGTTTGTTTAAAGCAGACCAAACAGCACCAGTGTGAATGCGCCCTAAGGCTTAGGTACTAAAAGTTCAAATGAAAAAAAGCATAAAAGCACCCAATTTAATGAACTAATAAATACACTAGATTAAATAAATGCCTTTTTGAATTAAAAAAAGTTCAGAAACTTCAATTCTTCTAGTGCTGGATTTTGGTTTATTTTGTAAATAAATGATATGGCACTGCAACTGTGTAAGACAGTAAGAAAAAAAACAGTGTAAAAGGTGTGTAATTTAAATTTTAGTGGAGGTCCAATTAAAAGATTAATGGGATTCAATCCCTGGTTACTAAATGAAGTGGAGGTGAGAGCCAAGAATTGTTTGGAACTGGGGTTCATAGATCCCATTAGAAGTGTGAAGATATGTAGGCACAGTAAAAGGATGGACGATCTAGATGCAGGATTCTGATTAATTTATTAACTTTTTTTATTCAGTTTTCAGACACACTGAGAAACATAAGGAAAGTTCTTCCTGTCTCTTTTAACATTTGTCGCATGCTGTAAAAGGCTTATTCAAGCTGGTGCTGAGGTTCGTAATCAGTTGAAAGCAAGTGCAAAATAATATAACTGTGTGAATGTGTGCACAAGCAAACAAGCACACACACACATCTGGCTATTCTCCACCTGTCAGAAAGCCCAAACACCCATCCAGGCGTGAAAACAGCCATGCCCTGTCCAAGCCTCGTCCTCTGAGAGTACAGTCATTATGGAACTGAATGAACACAAGCACTAGCACTGTTTATGTTGGTGTTGAGCTTTGTTTGTCCCAAAGAAGTCCCATTTCACTTCACTGTGACTCCTACGCACACACAGACGGGAAAATTCTCCAATACTGATTTCTGCTCTGAATTCAGGATAATAGCAGCGCTCTGGTTCCAGTCATGTCTTGTCAAGAAGAACATGTATCTTCTTTCCATTGAGTCTGACTATTATGAGGACCATAGGGGCCAGCACCAGGCCCCATGTTAAATCTGTCTAACATCAAGAATACAGGCTCACCGTACATTTACAATTCAAACAAAACTCACCATGTTTAGTGTCAGACTTGTCCATCACGTCTCTCCTCCTTTCCTGCACTCTATAGTTTGTCTTTTTCTATCTTTACATTTATTTATTTTCATTACAGCCTGTCTAGCACTTGAAAGATTAGCAGTTAAAACAACACACAGCATTAAATCATCACCTGGGAGGGTAAAAGACATTTCTCACACAGCAAAGTCAGGTTTTTTTTCCAAAGGATATGCAACCCAAGTGTGAAGTTAAACCAACAATACAAGCTGTTACAGCATTTTTTACAGTGTCACGTGTAGGCCAAACAGAAATGAAGCATATTCTTAATAATTGTGACCACCAATGGAGTAGATACTGTTAGGCCTGGATGCTCTGCCTTACAGTCACACACTCCCAACTTTAAAAAACACCAGCAAGTCAGAACAAGTCTATAGCTTTGTAAGTATGCATGCATGTTTGTGAAGATGATCACAGAAAAGTGTGCAGATGAATTAGCGTGTGACCGCTGTGAAAAATTTTCCCACTGCCTTCCTTTTTGATGTGTGACAAGCCCTTCTTTTGCCCACAGCTCCCCACCCCCTCACCCTTCACTCCCCATACATGTACATAGGCTTAACGTTGTCTGTGCGGGCCAATCCTGCCACCTCGCCGTCGGCACGGCAACAAGCACTATCCTTGCTAACATCTGCTGCATGACCCAGGGCCACTCAGAATGGGCTTTAATCCCCACACAGCCCTGTTGTGGGGGAAAACATTCTTTCCTTTTAGACGGAGCAGACAAACAGGGACAAACGGTGTTGCTGGTAACCTGCAGGCAACCAGCCTCTTGGAAAGACCTGGAATGTTGTCGGTTATGTGGCCCCCCAATTGTGCCACAGACCATTATGGCTGTGCAGAGGGGTGTGACCGCCAGCATCGGTTGCGAGTTGCCATCATTGAACCAGTTGGATGGATTTGGGTTTTCAAGTCAATGAAAGGTGGTGCGAGACAGTTTGCTGGGTCAGGGAGAGTTTGTCAGCCAGTGTTCTTATGTTATAACAACAGTTGCACTGATAATAATAATAATAGTAAGTTTTTCTGCCACATCAACTGACTGTGGATGCAGCAGACTGCTGCAGCTGCATTTCTAGCCATCCTCCAGTGAGTTATTAGTGTGTTGCTGCTTTCAGTCAGGACAGTTGCAGAATATAATCATGTAACAGTTTGGTGCCCTCTGGTGGCCGCAATAAAAACCCTGACTGAAGAGAACAGAACACACCTTAAAACACACGTCAGGAATCATTCAAAGTCATAACACGACAAGTGAACATCTCTCTTCTCCTCTCTGAAACAAGTCAAGCCATGATCTTCATATTACTGTTGCTGATAAAGAGCTTCTTTGGGGGTGAAGCTCAGAGGAAATGAAGATGCAGCCCCATCAATCAGTCCATTGACTGCCATAAAATATATATTTGTTTTAATATGGAGTTTGATCCCATCTAACCCATTTCACGGGCCATTTCCCTATGCAAACATATCTGGGTAAATAAAGATGGAGAGAGAATTGTAAAGTGCAGTTGAGGCTTGAAATGAGGAAGAGACAACTCTGAGAATGGCTCAGTTTATGTGCATTATGAGATTTAATTGAATAGTTCTGCATCAGTGCCAAGAAATCAGTGTGTTTGCAGACAGTCTGTGTTCTTTCTGATTGAGGAATTTTTTTCTGCCCCCCTCACAGATTACCAGCACTTGGCTAGAAACAATGTCATTCTCCAGTTTCAGTCATAGTCAGATTGTGAGAGGTAGTAGGTACATCAAGACAGACTGGAAACATTTGAATGCCTTCCGGCTATGTGCTAAAAGTGCCATAGCCATCCAATGACAACAGCTCAAAGGGATCTGCAGGGTATTTCTGGAAACACTTCATTTCTGATGTCTCAGCTAAAAAAAACCCGATCTATTTAGTAGTCCATAATCTGGAATCAATACTTCTAATATCTGCCAAAATATTGATTTAAAATTTTTTTTAATATTGAAGTATAACTGTGCTAATAAAGTAAAGCTGTGCTAATAAAAAACATGCTATTTGTTTTCACTACTGAGAGTTTTAGCCAATAAATCTATGTGATTTTACATATCACTGTAATGGGCATGATTATGTATCCCATTAGATATCGTGATGGTGATGATGATGATGGGTGGGAATCTATAGGCACATCACGATTCAGTTACAATTCAGATGGCCGCGATGCAATTAAAAATGATTAGTGATGCACCGTTTTATATCTGTGTGACAGCCTGACTGCTGGTACTTTCTGAGTAGCACCGTGTATCATGGCCTGTGATATTTTCCGTGACTAATAACAAATAAGAGAACTCATTCATCTACTGATTAATGCAACTTTTGTCTAAACTAAAACATGAAGCTACATTAAATACTAGCAGTCTAGGGTTGACCATGTTTCTGCCACAACTTTTACCGCGAGACATTTCTCCCAGCCAGAACCGCCTATCGTCCTACATGCGTATGTCTTGGTTGCGTTTGCCCACAATGCAAATAATAAACCTAAAATGCCTTTTGTATTGTAGTCAACTTCCTATATTTGGTTCATTCAAAGCTAACCGATAGTTACGTTTTTAGGCGGACCAGAGTTCGTTTCTTTTATCCACATCAGTTTGTTGCGCATTCAAGCAGCCACTTCTACAATTTCAAGTTCCACCTTATGTGTTCCTCAACATTGTGTTAACAGTTAAAAATAGTTTGTTACATTTGCACATCAATTGCTAATTGTTCATGTTGCATCATAACGCATCTAAGTAAACTACTTTTCTCCCACCCCTGATGATGATGCTAGCTTTAGGGATGATGATGTGTTTTAATATTTTACTGGTTTAATAGATGTTCTTGAGTTTTGGTCTTTCAAAAAAAAAGAAAAAAAAAAAGCTTTTACCATAATTTAAAAAGGACTTGTATTCACCTTAAATTTATTTTTATTTTATCAATTAGGCAATTTGGTAGATTTTATTATAATTTCACAAGCATTTCTTTCAAGTATTTATGTTCATCAGTTTTATTCACATTTCATATTGGCCCTGCAATTAAGATATTACTGCACACTGTACAATCGTGTGATTTTCCTTAAGGGGCAACAAGTAACAATATCCATATCTGAATATTGAATGGTAAATAGCCAGTAGTGCTTTTTTACTCTTTTTGAGCACACTAAACACTTTCAAATTACAAGCAATATTTATCCATTGCATCGCCCATCGCTACTATTTCGTAAATATGCAGTCAAGCGTTTTGGCATAGAATTATTTACATTTCCTTATTTTTTTCCCCCTATTTACTTCCATTAACCATGTAAAATCATTGGAAAAATGTCTTTAAATGCTAGCATAACGCTTCATGTGTTCCAGATGATTTCATTCCTAATTATTTATCTTTTTAAAAATTTAATTTAGCACTGCTTGATTTGCAGGTTGAGGCTTAGATACACACATGTTAGGATTATAATAAATTTCACCTTTCCCCTGTCAGAGAAAAATATGCTTCAGGCTTTGGCAGATGCAGAGGTATTGCAGATAGCTGAATTCTGATGTTGCTATGCCACTGATATTTTGTTTAACAAAGCAAAAATCTGCCAAAATCCCTTGTTTTGACATGGTTATCACATTTCAGCACAATGTTTTGAAATGACAACTGTCCCTTCATAATCCCAGCTGTGAAAGGTAAGACTTGCTTCAGCAACAAGTGCTTTTGGCGCTTTTTCAATACAAATCCATCAACAACTCTTTCCGATTGCTTTTGTGAAGTGACATCCAGGTAAGGCTGCTCAGCAACAGCCATACACTGACATCTACAGTGTTATTATTGTTACTGCAAATAGGAGAGAAGTGACACGATGAGGACATGCAGATGTATTCTGCACAACTACCGTCTACATTACTACAGAGATTAAAAGAAAAAAAATCCTCACCATGTGATCTATAGCTTCAACCAATCTAAGGCAGGGACATGACACTGGTACCACACAGATTTGCTAGAAAGATGGTGGCGCAGGGAGACAGAAGTGAGTATGATGAGAGATAATTGTGATGATGATGCATTTGTGTGCTGCTTATGTGTGCTTGTGTGTGAATGAAACGTGCTATCTCACCGTGTGTGCTGGTACTCTGTGAGGGCTATTTGGTCTAGCAAAGCAGATAAGAGGGCGATACTGAGGCCGGTGGGTGTGCTGGCGCTAGCTATCTGCTTCGCAGCTGCCATTGTAACAGAGTCACTCAGGTGCACTCTGCGGTTACAAGTGGAGAAGCAAAGGACAAGGAGATAAAGTAGCAGAGGTGGAGATGAGGGAGGTGAAATGATGAAAGAACAAAAAAGTGGAGATAGAGTGGACTAAGGACATGCCATAAAGTCACCACAGCTCAGAGCATACATATGCACATGTATGTGCAAAATCCAGTCATTATTGAGCTTTAGGGATCTTTGATACCACAGAATTGTGTATGTGCACACGTGCGAGTGGCCTAGGATTTGGCCATGTGTGAACTTTGCCCACTCCCATTGCCTCTGTGCATGGGGCTCCAGTTTTTGCCTAATGGGTGGGATAAAACACCCACAATGCTGATTGTTTTCACAGAACACACACAGAGGATCAGGCCAGTGTGCAAACTGGCACCAGATATTATCATGTGTCCCGCTGCTGTTTTTGGTTTCATTCCGATTTTCTTTACAAAGACAAAGTATGCCTAATCCCCCCATGTCAACCTGACTGTGGAGGCTGCCAGAGAAGAAAATAAACACGGGAGTCTGACAATCGTCACAGGCCATTTTCATCCAAAAAAAGGGGGACTTAGAGCAATTTTGTTGAATATGCACGTTCATGGCTGCTCTCGAGTGGACTGAAAAAATTTGTTGACAAACAACACTGACAAAGAAAAGGTTGCCCTAAAATAAGAATAAAAAGGGACTTAAAATAAATGGCCTCAATTTAAGTAGGTATAAAAGATTATTTGAAGAATTTGCCACAACAAAATATGGTTTACTGCAGTGGTTCCCAATCTGGGGTCAAGAACACCCCAAGGGGCTCCCCCAAAGACCACAGGGGGTTCCCGAGGCTTTCAACATTCAGAGCCATTATGATTATACCCACACATTGTCCATTCATCCATATTTTAAGAAATAAAAGTACGTCTATATGTTCTTAATTTAACTTTGGCTTTATTGAAGGACAGGTTCAGCCAGAATACATCATTTATGGAGAGAATCTCACTTTTGAAAGCATAAAACCAAGCATGTATACAGCACGGGGTGGGGCAAGGGGTCCATGGCTTTTTAGTATTTGCATGAAGGGGGTCCCCAAAGAAAATATGTTGGGAAACAACCACTGTGTAGATATATACATGTAAACACACATGCACTCATCTTGTCATTCATTCTAAGAACTAGATCCCAGTTCAAAATATAAGAAATATGTCAAGGAAACAGCCGTATTTTTTTACATAATAAACAGCAGGTCAATTTGGCCAACACAAATAGCAGATCAGCCAATCACATGGCAACAACTGGTCACGATGACTTGCTTAAGTTCAGACTGAGCATCAGAATGGGTAAGAAAGAGGACTTAAGTGACTTTAAACATGGCATGGTTGCTGGTGCTAAATGGGCTGGTCTGAGTATTTCAGAAACTGCTGATCTACTTGGATTTTCATGCACAAACATCTTCAGGTTTTACAGAGAATGGTCAAAAAAGGTGAAATATCCAGTAAGCAGCATTTGTCTAGACCAAAATGCCTTGTTGATACAGAAATCAGAGAATGGGCAGACTGGTTGGAAATACAGCCAAGGTACGTAGAATACCATGCACTACATGTTAAACCTTGAAGCAGCTGAGCTACAGTAGCAGAAGACCACACTGGTGTCACTCCTGTCAGCTAAGCACAGGAAACTGAGGCTACAATTCAGGTGCCAAACCTGGCCAACAGAAGATGGGAAAATATTGCCTGGTCTATTTCGGCTATGTATTTCAGCTGCAACATTCAGATGGTAGGGTCAGAATTTGGTGGATACGACATGAACACATGAATCAATCCTGCCTTGAATAGACAGTTCAGGCTGCTGGTGTAATAATGTGAGAAATATTTCTTTGGCACACTTTGGGTCCCTTAGTACCAAATAAGCAATATTTAAACATAACAGCCTACTTGAGTATTGTTGCTGACCGTGTCCATCCCTTTATTACCATAGTGTACTATCTTCGGACAGCTACTTCCAGAAAGATGTACAAACTGGTTTCTTGAACATGACAATGAGTTCAGTGCACTCCACTGACCTTCAGTCACCAGATCTCAATCCAATAGAGCATCTTTGGGATGTGGTGGCACGAGAGATTCTCATGATAGATGTGCTGCCGATAAATCTCCAGCAACTGTGTGATGCTGTCATGGTGTGATGCTATATAGAGCAAAATCTCTCAGGAATGTTTCAAATACCTTGCTGAATTTATGCCATCAAGAATTAAGTTAGTTCTGAAGGTGAAAGGGGTCCAACCTGGTACTAGCAAGGTGTACCTAATATGGGTATCAGTAGGTCTGTAATCCAATACTCAATATTACCAATGCACCAATAAATACATCAATAAGCAATATACAGATTTAAAACTAAACAAAGATATAAATATAAAAACTAAACAGATGATAAATATCTACTATATGCTAACATCATATAAATAACTACTTGATATAAATAACTATCTGGGGAGTGGACAAAAAGTTTTACTCATTTTACAAAATAAATTTACACTAGAAAATAAGATGTCTGTTTCGTCAAAAGTGGTAAACCAACATTCTTCAAATTAGCATCACACACCCACAGTGTGACCACACAGCAACAGTATGCCACATACAGTTGTGAACACCTGTTTGTCTTATACCAAAACCCATGAAAAACACAAGTGTATGTAACACAGAGGGGTAAAATGATAACAAGAGCTGAGAGGTGCACTGATAGGTTGCAGCAGCTGCTTCAAACAGCTATGAATGCAGCTATCAAACACAGGGCCTTTTGAAAAGAGATGCATCTGTGTAAGCCCCTTTCAGTGGCAGATGAGGACATTAAAACTAAGACCAGTTTATGGTCTCACATAAATTTTTGGTAGTTTGTTAAAAAACAAACAAAAAAAAACAGCAGGAAAAGTGAAGTTAACCATTTAACAGTACTAATCACGGGATGAAAGTGTTCACTTATGAACAGTCTTGTGTCAAAGATAGTCATAATATTGTATTAATTTGTGCAAATAATAATAAGTCATTATCTGTACCACTTGTTCCTAGTCGCGGGGTGAGCTGGAGCCTATCCCAGCAGTGTTTCAGGTGAAAGGCAGGGTACACCCTGGACAGGTCACCAGTCCATCGCAGACAAATAATAATAATAATAATAATAATAATAATAATAATAATAATAATAATAATAATAATAATAATAATAATAGAATGTGTGAAATGAAGAACAAGTTGAGAGAGAAGCTCACATCCTGCCCACTTTCCTGACCTCCATATGTGCTGTATGCGCTTGCATGTGGGATAGCCAGTTTTGGAAAGGTGCAGGAATGGTTGTAGACAGCCCCCTACAATCCTGTCCTCAGAAAGGTGTGGAGGGGAGTTTTAGGCAAATTCCTGATAAAGCACTTTAGTTCACACTGACACTACACAAAATCGTTAACGCTATCTTAAAAGTCAGTCCTAAACTGAACTGTGATTAATTCATTTATTTTTTTAAATGCCAATTTCAGTTTTGATGTAATTTGAGCTTTCTATCTTGAAAAACAGGGCCCTGTTCAAACCCTAAATAATGCCCACATTCAGTCAAGCCAAATCAGTTAAAATTGGTTAAAACTATAATAATAATCTGGCCCAGTGTTCTAAACATCCAGTCATTCCAGTGTTAGGTAGCCATCTAAAACCAGTGTAACCCCATCTTTTACGCTGTTTGTTCAAGTCATGTAATGAGACTGTAATGAGGACATGAAATATTGATGACCACGTTCGTTTACGGTGGGGTTTGTCTACTGTCTACTCCTGTCTACTACTACAAACAAAATATTAGAAAGAAATATACCATCACAAATAAGTGCACAAAGCAGTAATACCTGAAAGCCTATGTATGCACAAGTCATGCACAATTTTGGGATTCACACATACAGATACAGTAAAGGAATTGTGAAAGAAAGCGATAAGATGCTAAAAATTCTGCCCTCAAGTTACCTTATCTATTTCATTGGTGAGCGATGCGACAGTCTTCTGCTCTCGGATTTAGATTTCTTTCACTTAATTTCACAGGTCGACAGTTTGGTTAAGATACAGATGTGAACGTCTTTTTGTCGCTCCGGGTACTTAGTTAGCATTATCAAAACTTATCCTGCTTTTCACTGAAGACGTTTCCATTTAGACAGTTTAATCTCATATGAACAATTCGTATTTTAGTAATTGTTCAGCTTATTCTTACTGCACACGCCTGTCTTCGGTATATCTTTACACCACGTAGCTGAGTAACAAAATAGTTGTTACTAACTAGCTAGTTTGTGCTACTGGAAGCAGGTCGCTAAGCAACCATTAGCGGTTCCTTGTGGGCTAATGCTAGCAAGCTAGCTCATTAGCGACGTCTAATGAGCAACCAACTAGCTCCTTATAAACAATATATAAGCGCCCTTTTATAGCACAGATAAGCATATTAAAAATATATATATATTTATTGACGACTGAGAAAAAAAAAAGTTTAACCAAAATAGTTATTTTCCGTAAAGAACTACACGTGTGATGTAAAACTACATTTACACAGATACCCAATCTGCCGTGTTACAGTTGCAAGTGTCGTAATGAACTAAGGACTTAAATACGAGTGACCTCCGGCTTGAGCCAGAAGTGGGGGAGAACAGTTCGAGAAGTCGTGTCAAAATGGTGAGTAAAGCTAGATGCTGGTCACTGTTACGATAGATCACTGTCAAGCCTGTTGGTCTAATTAAAAGTTCACAATGTTGAGCGAAGTTTTTTTAAACTTAGCTTTGTAAATTAATTTAAACAGTTTACGGTTGGATGTAAGCAATTCAGAGATCCCAATGTATACTTAATGTAGAAATATTTGTGCTGGTGTCCATAAAACGCTTTTTATAACGATTTGTTTATTAATTTATTTATTGATTACATGTTGATTTAACTGGCTGAATGAATGGTAAAGATGGCGATGAACTTGATAACCTTAGTAAATCCTGCTTTTGTTATGTAACTGTGTTATTAATGGACTTTATGAGGTCTATTTTTGAACTGACCCCCCTGCTCTAGTAAATCCTGTTGACAAGAATAGTCACCCAGCCCACGTGCATGGCATAATTTTACTGCTACTGTCATACCTATACTCAGTGAAATCAATATTAATAGTACTAACAGCTGTCTTCTTTGCCTCTTATCTTGCAGTCTGAGCCTATTAGAGTTCTGGTGACTGGCGCTGCAGGGCAGATTGCCTATTCCTTGTTGTTCAGCATTGCCAAGGGAGATGTCTTTGGCAAAGATCAGGTAAAGAAGGACTTTGTCTTACTCTTCTAACACTCAGTTACCTGATCTTATTAGGAAGTGTAACGGCTGTGCACAAAGCGAAAGATATTGACAGCTACAAGTGAGCCGCTGTGAATGTCATGAATATTCCATCCCATATCTGGGGGAACAACACATGTTATCCCTGTGGAAATTGATCCGATTGCACTTGCTTGTCCATGTGGCCTTGGACGAGCTAGGATTGTCCTTGAAGTCAAGAAAGTGGATCTTGTGCCAAGAGTCTTAGTCCATCTTTAAAACCACTTGATCCACTTGGCACATGCTGTTGTTAGTGAGCCTTATGGCTTAGACGTTTCACACTCAGAGAAAACCATGTTTCTTAATGGGCCGATTTTATAAATCGCAATTGTTATCCACAATCACACATGCTTTCCCCCTTTTCTGCCAGCCAATCATCTTGCTCCTTTTGGACATATCACCGATGCTGCCAGTCCTGGAAGGTGTTGTCATGGAGCTGCAGGACTGTGCACTCCCACTTCTGAAAGGTAAACATTTTAATATGTGTTTAAGTAACTGAAACAATAACACTGGTATCAAATATAACTCATTTACCACAAATGTGTAGACCATGAAATTTAAAAGAAGTCTGTTTTTGAATAAAAAGCTATTTCAACTAATTGGTTATATGTACTACTCTTCTAAAAGAAATGTGTTCTAGAGGGCCATCTTTTTGTCAATTTATAGCCTTTTCTATATTGATTTGAAACACTTCATCTGTACACCTACACATAATTCACCATCCACCTCTTGAATTTACAGCCTCTTAACTTTCTTGCATATACAGCCTCTAACTGAATAATTGTATATAAATTATGTTCTTCATTTAGTGAACAACTTTAGCACATTATCACCAGTTTATGCTCAATTTAGTTGCCAACTTGGGGCTATGAATTTGGTCAGATCTCACCCACTGTGGGAGTGGATGAATATTGCTTTCATGTCATCATGTTTCACAAAATTATGTTAGAGTGCTATTAGTCTGCATACATATCACGTGCATGTATTTTATGAATGCCTAATCTCAGAGAATTACAGCTATATTTTAGCATAATTCTGTCTTTTTAAAATTGCATTCTGTGCAGAGAATAAAGTTGTTGTTTTTTTTAATGTCATCTTCCACAGGGGCCCTGTGTCAGTCATTATGCATGCATCACATTTGGATGCATTACTAATAATCTAATATAAAAAGTTATGAAGTCAGTTTATTTACAGCTAGGTGTAAATAGTATTTTTTTTTTATCTACACAGTTTTGTAAATTGAACCACAAATTTATTTTTTCTGATCAGCTAATATCAACAAAAAAGTTTATTTTTATTCATAACCAACATTGAATTAAACCTCGTGCATTTCTACAACATGTCAGTTATATTTCCCAGCCATTGGAAGCTGATAATAGCAGCTGTGGAGTAATGTCGATGCTGGAAGTGAGTTTTATTTTCTTTGGTTCAGAAAAATATGTTTTTCCTTTTTACCTTTAGGACTGCTTCAAAGACTTTTTAGGATCTATTGTCTTTTCCGAAGCACTTGACTCTACTTTCTAGTAGTCTTTTTTGTGTGTGTGTGTGTGTGTGTGTCATCATTGCAACTCCTGCCATAAGTCGTGAGGCGGCACCGCCATTGCGAGCCATCTCCATTGTGACCTGGAATTTTTCCTATGAAATGGTGCTGTTCCTTGTTTTGTTTTGACAGGGGCTGTGGGAGGCCCCAGTATTAACCAGCTACAGTGCAAAGACAGCGCCTCGTGCATTGAGATAAGCTCGGCCACATACAATGCTGGCTGTGCAAGAGATGCATCCAAAGTTTAGAGTCAGACAACTTCATTGATTCCAACAGCCAACTGAAAACCTGCCCCATATCAGAGATTTACTTCCCGCTGCCAAATGACAGCATTAATTTTGGCGCACTACTTACCTAAGGCCTAATTTGCGTGTACACTTCTGGCTTTATTCGTCCAAATATAAAAAAAAATTGGCAGATTAGAGATTGTGTCAAATGTCCTCATCCATGTTCAATTTCTTTTTTGTAGACAAAACTATAAAACCTGAGCACCTATAACCATCTCAAGCTTTTATTGTTAAATAGTTGAAATTGAATACAACAACCCAAACATAATTAATTTGTTCTGTGACAGAGATTGTCCCCACTGATAAGGAGGAGGTGGGCTTTAAAGACCTGGATGCAGCTATCCTGGTGGGCTCCATGCCCAGGAAGGATGGGATGGAGAGGAAGGACTTGCTCAAAGCCAACGTGGCCATCTTTAAGAGCCAAGGAGCTGCCCTGGATAAGTATGCCAAGAAGTCTGTCAAGGTAATAATGTGCATATTTTCTGAGGCATCGTCTCTGCTCATTTCTCCTTTAAAAAGACTGAATGAAACTGTTTTGTTTCTAGACAAACTGAATGAGTAATATTTTTCTTACAAGTTTTAAAAACGCTTCCCAAAGTTGGACATTTGTTGCTAATGTTGACATACCACTACATTTTACAAAAGATTGTAAAGATGAGATTTCATTTCAGGATAGTTTCACTTAATGAGATAAAGATTTACTCTGTACATTTTGCAGATATTATTGCTGGATTGTTAATACCTTGATGAATTTACATTGCAATAGATCATATCAGTACCCAAGATCACGTTTTGATGTGTATTTTTCAGGTACTGGTTGTGGGAAACCCTGCCAACACCAACTGTCTGATAGCAGCCAAGTCTGCTCCCTCTATCCCCAAAGAGAACTTCTCCTGCCTCACCCGTCTGGACCACAACAGGGCTTGCTCTCAGGTTTATTCCCTTTAAGGTTCATCTCTGCACATGCTGCACACTCAGACTTTTAGCAGCTAGAAGCCTTAATTTCCTCTCGATCCTGCAGGTGGCAATGCGTTGTGGTGTTCCTGCCACTCATGTGAAAAACGTAATCATCTGGGGCAACCACTCGTCCACCCAATACCCAGACGTGCACCACTGTTTGGTCAACATGTCTGGCAGTGACCTCGCGTGCTTTGACGCAGTCAAGGATGATGTTTGGCTCAAAGGAGAGTTCATAGCTGTGAGTTGATTACGGTTCTTTAAATGCAAAATTAAATCTTTTTTTAAACTATGCAAAATTATGTATACAATAAAAATATGTTGCATTTTGTACATTTTTTAAAGCTATATTAGCATTTAAATTCAGTGCATGAATGAAAGTCATACAGAAACCGTTAAAATGTGCAAGTTTTTTTTTACTTTTTCAGGCAATATTTCAGAGAAAATGGTCACTGACATGTGAACCTTAAACTTTATGTTATTTTGCTCCCAGTTGTTGTTGTTTTTTTTAATGATCTCTGTTCCTGCTTTACAGACAGTGCAACAAAGAGGCGCTGCAGTCATTAAGGCCCGCAAGCTGTCCAGCGCCATGTCTGCAGCCAAGGCCATCTGCGACCACATGAGGGACCTCTGGTCAGGCACCCCCTCGGTAACAATATGTTCTTTTCTTGTGTAATTATGATGTGGGAATGTTTACCTGTTGCTCTTTTTCAGACTTGAAGTAGCTGTTATGTGATTAGACTCACAAAATCCTTAATTTTCACTTTTTTCTGATTATGTGAAGATAAAAAAAATAAAGAGCAGAATAAGAGCATCTTGCTACACACTCAATAACTAAGATGACGGATATCAAAAGCATATTTAAAAAGTAACTTTCAAGTGTTGCCTATCGGTTTTGGCACGTTTGGAGACCTAAACTGACTTGCCTGTTCTTAAATGTGGCTAACGCCCGTATTTCTGTTCCTTCTGCACTGGTTCCTCTACATCACCATCATCATCATGACATCAGGCTTCCTCACATCTCTGCTTGGCTTTGCTTATGTCTTCCTGCTTCAGCAGACCTGATAAAAGAGTTAAAATAATCAGAACACTGTAACTGGATGCTAAAAGACATTGAACTGTTCTGGGATTGCATGAGCAGTCTGTCTACATGCAGCTATATCGATGGCTAACGAAAAAACAAAACTTGATCTACAATCGGAATCACAATTCTCTCTAAGATTTAGATGAGCTCTTGTAAAGTTGTAAAACTACACCACCCTCTTTGTCTGTTTATAGATGTGGTGAAAGTGTGAGTGTGTAATACGAGAGAAAGGGAGAGCAAGAAAATGTTGAATAAACCAATATTCTGCAAGCAGTCCTGCAATACAGTGAGATTCTATTATTTGGGATTTAAAGAAAATTTGGCTGTTAGTGTTTATCTTTACCTTTGGGTGCAGAATTTGCCCAGTTTTGTGGGTAAAAGAGCCTCTATATCTTGTGGCCACACCCTAACACATAATCTCTTACATGCAATATTCTATTCCCAGTAGTAGCTCGTGACCGTGTCATATTTTTCCATATGGAGTAGAGAGGAGTTAGACATATTCTTTATCAGCTCTCTTTATGATTATGTCTGTAGACACTAACTACATATATAAAAAATCTGGATATTTCACTCTTAAATAAAAAGTGGAAGCACACTTCTGTAAGTTTTATTCCAGAATTCGTTCAGATGTTAATGTTTTTGGTTCAGGGAGTTTGTGGCGAGCAAATAAAACTCACTTGAGCTTCTGACAGGATGTACATGTTGATGTGAGATATAATAAATAAGTTAACAGACTGTACTTGGATAGAGCAGCATGGTCCTAACCTGCATCATTTTCTTCTATGTTTTTAAGGATGAGTTCACCTCAATGGGTGTTTACTCCAGTGGAAACTCTTATGGAATCCCAGAGGACCTCATCTACTCGTTCCCTGTCCAGATCAAGGTAACACTGATCTAATCTTGTTTTCAATTCACTACCGATCTATAATATGTTCATTGCAGCTCGTAGTTGGCAATAAAAATTATGTGTTTTATTCATTTATTATTTATTCATTTCATAAAAGGTAAAAATAGAAAAATAGAAGCTTGTTTGTTATCAAATAAAAATGATGGGGATTTCTTTCCTCAGGACAAGTCCTGGAAAATTGTGGAAGGTTTGGCCATAAACGACTTTTCCCAAGGAAAAATGGACGTTACAGCAGCAGAGCTGATGGAGGAGAGGGACACAGCTGTGGCCTTCCTCAGTGTATGACTATACCCACCTGGGCCACCACTCCAGCACATAGACGGTCCCATAACTCCAGACGCACGCCTGTGATGAAGCACTCCGTCGACCCTCGCATTACTGTCTGTGGATATGTAAATAATAATAAAAAAAAAGATAAGAGAGTGAAACAGTTCGTATGTGTAAAGATGGGTTTATATTTGTGCATTGAATTGGGTTGGACCGGAACCAAACATATTCTTAGGTGTAGATGAACAAAAAAATGTATCTTTAGTTTGGCTACAAGTGATTGGATGGGATTAGTTTCTTGTTAAGTAGACGTCATGACACATATGTATAACTCCACCGGTTATACATACAGTACTTTATTGCAGCTACTTTTCAAAAACTGTTAGCAAAGGGTGAGTGAATGGATGACTGTTACATATAGACAGTGATGCACTAAGTTCGAAAACCTTTGAATGGATAATTTAACAATAAAATAATAAACAATATGGTTGATTCTTGTTTTTAAATTTCCATATATTTTAAAAAAAAGATTATAAGGATGGATGTAAGGTAAGGTTTCTTAGCTTTGACAACTTATTGTGAGGTCTGATGAGTTAGTGCTACCTCTTGCAATCCCCATGTGTCTGTCTCTAGTCGAATCGTTCATGTAAAGGTTGAGACTAAATTCACTCAAATTCTGGATTTATCTTTTAAAGAGTTGTACAGATAAACTTTTTGGGTGTAATTTTGTCTTCGAGTTTCAGAGACTACACAATGGCACACATACAAACGTGTTATTGAGCTACAAAGACTGATGAGATGTTGGAAAAAATGAATGTGGGTCACTAAAAATGGCATTTTAGACATTCATTTACACATTGGACTTTAAATTTTTATTCAGGCCTGTCTAGTTACTATACCACTGGCTCACAACCTTGTTTGCAAAAACAGGGATAATATGTATAACTGCAATGAACTTCAAATCTGTTACAAACAATAGAATCCCACAATGGCATGTTAATGGCACTTTGCACAAACTAATCTTTTCTAGTCTAATTTTTTTTAGCTGCACAACATACCAGATGCTTTCGGTGGATGATGAGCCTAGGCTGCAGGCAGGTCAGACTTTTATAGTGACTCTTTCTAAACTCCTAACTTAAATTATACAATTTCAACACACAGGGGCAGTATTTCCTCGTGTGTTTTAAGCCAGCTGCATCTGGATTGATTATGCATTATGTAACTATAGTACATTTATTAAATTCAAAGTGTGTCATTGTTGATAAGCACTGCCATTAACGTCAAATGCACTAGGAAAATTAACAGTATTATGCAGCATAAACAGATGGATCCGGAACATCCATTGAAATTAGGTGGATTTTACCCACCATTTCTTCATGAGGTTAAATGCTAAATATGTAAAATATGTTGTGCAAATTCTATGGTCTGTGGGACAAATGATCTCATTGAGCTGTTTGTACAAAATTTCAATTACTTTAAAGCCGGAACTGCCAGAAAATACATTGAGAACGTCGCACAAATCTATTGGTTTGCCAGCTATGCGTCACGACAAAAGAGCTTTCTTATTGGCTCTCGTCCTCCTACCATTCGCCCATGTTTGGAATGGCACTGTCTTGTAAAATACCTTGGAACTAACTGATCCCTCTTTTTAAGTTTATTTACTTGTGATTGTGTAAATTAGGGATGTCGAGAGGAGGCAAGTGCACGTTGTTTTAAAGTGACCACCTCTTGAAAAAAAGGAAAGAAAGAAAGGAAGCATTTAACTGTGCACCCCTCCGTCACGTCTGCGGTGCTGCTCTGGTCTCAGAACTGCAGGACCAGGCCGACCCCATCGACTTTTCCACCGCCAGCATCCTACAGTAACACAGTAAGAAGAAAGTAAAATGCCTCTGTATTTGAGATTTTTTTTAATCACTTCATCGCCCTGTATTGTCCTCAAACACCCAGCGAAGTGGCGCGGAGTCGCTTCCTCTGGTTAGCTGTAGCCCGTCGCTTTTCTTCCGCGTGTTGTTTAAGGAACCGACGTGGATTTGAGTTATCCTACTAATAAATATCAAGGATCCTAGAGGACACACTGTCCCTCTGAGTCC
The DNA here is from genome assembly GCA_037177495.1 of Rhadinocentrus ornatus. NCBI lineage: Eukaryota > Metazoa > Chordata > Actinopteri > Atheriniformes > Melanotaeniidae > Rhadinocentrus > Rhadinocentrus ornatus. The sequence goes on along the minus strand of JBAMHW010000018.1, from coordinate 24,936,414 downwards.
ATCCATCATTTCCTCTCCTTTGCCTCAGAAGCCCCCCGATGAGCAGGGCATGTGGGTGGTGTGAGCAGTCTGCCTCTGAACGTTAATAATTGACAGGATTTATGCTGTCAGTGTTTGAGTGGACGCTGTTTTAAGGTAATAGAAACGAAAGTAAGGGGCGAGGCACCTAAAACAGGTTTGAAGTTACAGGCTGGATTTGTGACGTGGTTTACAATAATGGGGCTGGAAAGGAAGGCAAACGCTGCCGGCAATAAAAGATCCTGCTAAGATCTGGTTGAGCTTCATTTCGTGGCGACCTTTGGATGCTGTCCAGACAGATAAGTGATCGGATGAACGTGCCCTTGCTTTTTCTCTCCTTTTTTGAGTACACGAGGTTGACAAGATGTCTAATCATCTGGAGTTTAGGAAGTGAAGGCTGGAACACCTCCTGAATGAGCGATCAGTTGACATTTAGGACACATCAAGAGAAGTTTTTGCATTAACTTACAGGATGCGTCGTTAGTGATAAATATATTTTTCTCTTTGTTTGGGATATTTCACTTGGAGCGTTTCCTTTGACCCTGGATTTGTAATATTTAACCATATTTATCGCTGAACTGGTCATTACTTGGCAACTTAAAAATGGCACTTTATGTGGAGGGTAAGTGTTGAAGAGTCTGTCTTGCTCATTTTCTTTTAATAAAAATGAAATGACATACCTCTGTTATGGGTTTAAATAACCGTATCTCTCTTGTTATTTTTCTTTTGAATTACCACTCTGTGGACCCAAACACATTTCTTTTCTTCAGGCAACATTTTAGGTTTATGCTCCATAAATGACATCCTTGTTTATTTTGGATCAGAATTTTAATAAAAACTTGCAGATTGAAAAAATAAGTCACTCAAAACACAGTGCTGCCTTTATATGAAACTAGATTTGTCTGTTTTCTTCGCTTTGCCCTTTAAACAGTTGTCAATTAGACATTTTTCTTTTTGCTAGACAGCCCGCTGGAGTTTTGTTTAAAGTTTCACAGGGAATTTTCTAGTTTTATTTAACTCTTCTTATAATCCATCTCTATTTGCATTATGTCCCACATCTATATTGTCTAATAAGCAGCCAGGCAGCTTGCAACTTAACTCACAGCGTTGAAGACACCCAGCCTTCCAGGGCAAACCAAATGTGCCAGTTGAAGGAGATTTCTGGCCACAGCTGCTATTAATTTTTCTGAAGCATTGCTTTGTTCATTTAGGTCCTTTTCAAGGTTTCATCATTTAATAAAGCTGGGGTTTGAAGTAATTATGGGAAGAAAACCTCATCCAGTGAGTGAATAGGAACATTTGTGGATTTGCCATCACACCTTAAACGCAACTGGAACTGTCATGGCAGGACAGCGGGTCTGATCTTTTTCCTTTCTTTAGTTCCTCTGAGGTGATGATGAATGACAAAAGGAGGTACAAATCTCTTTAATGGAGGGAGAAGTTATAGAAGTGGGGGGTGGGTGAAAGTGATTTGCAGGATGAATGTGCCAAAAATAAAATAAAAAATCAACAGGTTAATGTTCAGTCTTTATGATTGTTAAAATTCATAACTAATTGTGTACTTAATCAGTTTTATCACAGTTGAATTATGGCTATGATCGCCTTAAATTATCTGTTTGAATATAAGTGGGTGAACGGACAGAAATGTTCAGTTGCCATATAGCGTTGTCGTCTCATTGCCCCCCTGTTGTCTGACCTGGTATCATCTCATCTGCAAAGGGCAATTTTTTGGGTGAATAACTTAAAAAGCAAACAATTGTTTTCTCTTATGTGTCTGTAGCCATTTAGAATAAATAACACCATGGTTGACGGGTTTATGGTTGACGGCAGCAACACTGAATTCAGTAGAACTTGATGTAATTGTACTTCCTTGATCTATTGATGTTGTGGACTGTGGTGATTTAACACAGTCAACGTAAAAAAAAAGGAACAATCCAGTTTCTCTTTCCAGTAGCAGTGTTATGGGATTTCAAGACAAACTGTGAAGTCAGTTTATGACTATGTGGCTAAAAAAGTTAATAATTTTATTTTAAACAGTGCCACCTCTCTTGACACACCTTTTCTGTTGCTATGGTTACTCACAAGTTGTCAGCTTGTTCTTTATTATTCGGCTTATTTGGAAAACAACTTTAATATCACTGTATTAGAGCTTGTCATGAATAACTATGAAGTGAGGTTGCTTTGGTTTTTACCGAAGATGGTACTGGTTATTTTAAAGCCATTGTTGATATCTGATAACATTAAATAGCATAAATGAGTAGCTGATTAGCAGAAATAATTACCCCACAGATAGTTAAGCTTTGAGCTTTAAGTGAGTAAAAAGAGCCAGGATGTGCATTGAGGGGAACATGTTACTCCGGAGTACAAACTATATACTGATGTGTTTTGCTGTTTTATATCATAAAGAACAAGTATCGGACATTCTTACCTGTATATGCTGAGCTATATTAAAACTTCTAAAGATGCGCCTGATCATATTTGTTAATCTATAAGCCAGAATCTTGCACAAAACCAAAGTAAACGGGGTTCCTTGATGGTTATGCCTCCAGAGATAATGAGAATTACAATCATGCTCTTAATTTTTTGGTTGTTCTAGAAACAGTTCCTACATTAACATTTTCTAATCATCATTAATGGAAATCTGAAAACAAAAAAACAAGCAGAATTTTTCTTTTTGAGGATTTAGTAAATGTATCAAAAAGTCAGAATAAGAAGCAAAACGTGTCTTATCTGGAGCTCTTATCATGCCAAGCTTGCTGTTCTCTTTGGAGTCGTCATGCTGAGATCTAAGTGGCTCCGAAAGATATTCAAAGTAATATTTTAATGCTTAATGAGTCTCTCACAAGACTTACAGATTTCCCAATAAAATGTAATAATAATAAGTAAAATCCATATAAAGGGGACAAACATTTTTAACAACTGCTAATTTATTTGGACTGTTTGGATCCCGTTCAGTCCTTCGGCTGAAACTACTGAAGCAAAGCATTAGTTAAACTTGATCGGCAGGTAACTCTGGAGTTGGTAGCAGTCATCAGATGAAGATGGCACATTTCAGAAAAAACAAAAGTGCAAAGCAAATTAAGGTTGCTCATTAGCATGCAGGAAATTCAAGGTCGTTGGAATAATGTGCTCTGGTCAGATAAACCAGGCTAAGTAACATCAGGCATCTCACTGCGTCAGGGCAGCTCATTGATTCAGTCTAAATATTGAATCTAAACAAGTGGTGGACCCTGCAGCAGGATAATGATTCTCATCAGACCTTGAAATCCACCTAGACGTTAGGAGGAATCAGTTGGGAATGGCTGAATCAAAGCCCATTGAAATGTTTAAGAAGATGCAGTAGAATGTGTAAAGACTCTCCAGTTGTTGGATGATTGGCCAAAAATATGGCACTACAACATACTTTATACATATAAATCTTCATTAAGCTTTAACAAAACATCAGTCAGATGTCCACCGTGATTAGGGTTGGTTAATATATAAATCTGATTATTTCTTAAATTTATAGATGAAGAATTCTATTTAGCTTGCCAGGAACCAATAAGAAGTGAGGATTTTACTACCCAGGATAGGTTCAAGGCTGCTTTAATTGACTTTGTTTATCCCACCAAGAAAACCAAACTTATAAATATTAAGTTTACTGATACTTGAGACACATTTATAGCAAGACTACTGAACTTTGGCAGATTTTCACACATTGCCGTCCCCTAATGAAGACTAACTTGGTATCCTTCTTGCCTCCTCGCTGAGCTCTCTCCAGACGGTAAAAGTCAGTCTGATGTTCACTCCTTTCTTATCTCTTGCTCTGTCCCTTTCTCTTTTTCCTCGCTTCCATGGTGTGCTTTCAAAATGACCAATGTGTTGATATCCAGTTGCTGGCGTGTGCCATGAAACAAAAGGCAGCTGTAACATGATGCCCCCGGCTGGAAAAAAAAGTGGGTTTTTTTCAGCTATGGGTCACTGAAGGGCAACGAAGGTACTGGTATCTTCCAATTAAGTCAGAAGCTTATGTAGTGTTACTTTAAAAACCTTGAACCATCACGTTGGTCTTCTTTTTTTTTTTTCACCACAATATTTAAGTTGGAACTTGGATTCTTTTTCATTTCCAACTTTTGTGTGATGAAATTAAAACATTTTTGTCTGTATTTTAATATACAAATATTCCCACGTGTATAACGTTCTCTGGGTTGGTTTGAGTTGATGTAGAGAGTCAGGACCTTCTCTGTCTCTGTCTGTGCAGGTATAAGTAGAGAACCACCCGACAAAAGGATGGCTCAGTTCCAGGAAATGATGCGGCAGCAGCTGGAGAGCTCCATGCACGCTGAGCTGGAGAAAATGTTGGACACGGCCACAGGGGCGGAGAAAGAGGTTTGTTGTCTCTCCTCTCTATTAGCATCTGGTTGTAATTTAAAGGGGGGGGTTGACGTCACAGAAATAATGCTGGGAAAACAGAAAAGTGACACATACTGTTGCACAGTCCCATCAAGGGTTTCACCTACACGATTACATTCAGACTTGTGCAAGAATCAGAAATTACTCTGTAAAGTGGCTGAAACCCTGAAAGTGAAATTTATCCAAATCAATTCAAACAATGGGTTAAAAAACAAATAGTCTTAAAGTAATAATGCACCACTGATCATTTCATCCTTTGTCTTTTCTTTGGTGTTAAACAAGCACAGCTCTTCAGACAAAGTTAAATAATGATTAGTAAATTGCAACCACTAACACACAGGTCTAAGCAGCAGCCTCACTCAATCCTTAGATAGCAGCTATTGAGCTGCAAGCAGCGACCAAACATGGAATGCGACACGAAAAAGATGTCAGAAGTGAAAATCGGTCACACACAAACATGACTTGTACTTCACACACTTCAAGCAAAAGCTTTTGTGCTTGCAGAAGGCACAATGTGCACGTCGCTTAAAGCACTTGAAATGCCCCCTTGCAAGCACACAATTCATCCTTGTTGCATGGTCACACATGCAGGTTCACGTTAACACACGTGTTCCTCTCTCCATCCGTGACTGTTGTACTTTTGATCCTTATCCTATTTTCTTTATGTATCATGTAGTACTGTGGTAGTTTATTTTGTTTTTGGGAATACTGATGTGATTTCAGCAGCCTAAACAACTTTTATTTCCACATTTCAATTCTGTCCTTTTCTCTTTTTCTTTCCTCCTCTATCTCCCTGTCAGGTTTGGCACTGAAATATCAAGACCAAAGAAAATAAGATTATAATAAAAATAATAAAAAAAATATTCCAAACATCAAGGGCAGCCATTTATATAACATGTCTCCCTTGGTAGAGTAAATCTGTCCGGCAAAATATGGCACACAGACCACCGTTCTGTATGTTAGGATGCTGGACAGGACAGGGTTAAAAAAGAAATGCATCAGTTTCCAGCGAAACTGCACATGTATGAGCGTGCAGACCAGTGCCAGGCCACCTACTCTGTAACTTTTTACACACATCGTACAAGCATTAATAGCCATTTTTGGTTCTTTCCTCTATTTTTATGTTGCCATTTTTCTGCAAGCATCTGAAAAACTAACACTGCTCTGAAGCTTGAATCAAAATTTTATAAATAAATCATCAAAGTAGTTTATGAAATCATCTTTATACCTAACATCCACATTCTGTTTTATGCAATATGCAATATGGTTTTATTTAAAACTGAGCTCAGTGTGACAACGTGGAAATGTCCTGATGAGGGAGGATGACTGGTTTTCTTGTCTTCCAACCAGGCTGCTGGTCTTTAATGCCAATTCTGAAGAAAACATGAGAAATGAAGGAAAAACCTGGTTGACATCGCTGCTGTTTTCTTATTGACTCAATTGGATGAGTCACACAACGCTGGCTTTTTATAGCACAGGCACTGGGACAAAACTTTCAGGAGTCATGTTATCTATAAGGCTTTTAGACCTTCCCTGATAAGATAAAGGCCTCACAAGCTAATGATACTGGAGTTATGTAAGGTTCTCTAAGAGCTCTGAGTGGCACATTGCTCATTTTTTCAATCCAAAATGTTAAAAACAAAATGACACTGATCCTACCTGAATTTATGAAAGATGTCTTATTTTAACCGATTTAGCTAAATCAGTTTCTTTTCCCATATAAGCAAAGTGTAACAAGGGTGAAACCGCTCCGCAGGATGTGTAGATTTTCTAGGCTGACTTTCTCTGGCGCATCAAAGCTTAAAACAAAATTAAATGTTTTCTCAGGTTTCCAGGAAAGACTTCGATGGCTTCAAGAATCTCTTCCATAGATTCCTGCAGGTGAAGGGGCCGTCGGTGGAGTGGATCAAGATACAGAGACCCCCGGAAGAATCTGTAAGTTCGATTCATCTCAGAGAAAATGAAAACCCTGTATGTATAAATCCTCTGCATCCCCAGTAAGAACGCGTATTTATTACTTGATTTTTTTTTTCATGTGCATAGGTTTAAACAAAAAAGGACTACTTAGTCCACAGAGCAAGGTTGTTTTGCACGATTTGCCAGTTTAAATAGTTAGGCGTTAAATGTAAAGGCTGCTTTTTGTTCCAGTGATATTTTAGAACTCTAGAACAAGGAATCCCCATCTGCTCCCTGTCAGGCTTCACATTACTCAACAAATGTGGTGCAGTTACATAAGTTTGTTTGCACTGGTTGCCTCTCTAGAGCACAGGTTACATGTGAACATTTTTTGTTTGTTTGTTTTCCTTTTTTTTTAGGGCCAAAGATGTTTCAAACTGAGTGGGTAAAAAAAAAAAGAGTTACAGGGTATTTGGAGCACATACAAAGTACAGTCAAAACTTCTCTTTGTCTACTACTATTTCTCTTCTTTCTCCTAATGAAACTCTGTACCAACTGGAAATACAACTTTTGTCCAGGGCTAGTTTCCACAAAAGGACAAATGGTCCAGTATTGGCGTGACACACTACATTGACTCAGCCCTGCCTGCGTACATGTCCTTGTCCCTGGGGTACCTAGCCTTGGTGTTGGGTTGGCGTGGCCCGCGGTGGTTTTGCCTGGGCCAGTCGGGCTCCGTCGGGTCCCTGTGTGGGGCTCTGCTGGGTGGGATGGGTGGCCCTTGGATCTGTGGGGCGCCTGCTCTTAGTCTTAGCCCGCGTTGCAGCGTCCGGTATAGCACCATGAAAACAAACCAATAAAATATTACTTTGTAGAATCAAATCTCATCTGCATATTATTCTCTTAAGTCCTGGTGTTCAGGATAAAGAATACTGGCATTGAGACAAACACACAACAGAAACTGTTTACATTTTTTCCTCCAGGTGTGTTTTTTTTTTGGGGGGGGGGGCTGGAAAAGTTCTATAGGTCACCTAAAGGGTAAGCTATCCATCTCAATTTACCCTACAGAGTAGCGCAATCTAGCGGAGTTTTAAGGGTTATAAAGCTAGAACTGATTCAGCACCAGGCATTCAAGCATTTTTACCTCCCACGTGCAAAGTAAAGTGGGGTGAAGAAAGTTGTTTATCCCAGACAGAATGATGAGATTAAAGACACGGCAGCAAAAATTGAGATTAGTCTTGTAGATGTCGGTGAATCTGATCTAATTCTGGTCTAATTAAATCTCGCTGGCACATCACCAGATGCTGTCAGAACACCACATATTGTAATCAGGAAGGTCTCTACGTGCATTCTTGTGCAACAGTGTGTACTTAGCCAGCCTTGGAAGATAAATTTCTTTTATTAATCTGAAGGTTGAGATGACTTTAGAGGTTGCATGCATCTGCCTAATGAGCTTTTCTGTAGACATATAATCAGAGTAACTCCTGTAAATATAGACATATGGCTGAGTAGATGTATCAAGTAGATTGGGTTACCTCAGAAATGTGCAGTTCTATTTACCTAGCACACCTCTGACTACACTGGCAATCCTTTTGGCAGAAAGCCATAGTTCCTCTTTCACAGAGCTGCATGTCGCCCACTTTCAATTCCTTATTTTACAGTCACAAGGGAGGCTTTGAGTACTCTCCTTCAGTTTCCTGGTTTGTTCTGCGGGACCTTCAAAGCCCAGGATTTAAAAGTTTAAGTGAGTTAAAGGTGCAAACTTTTTTCAACTGGGGCCTGATCCCAACGGAGGGGGAGTTTGAAGTCTAAACGGGGGGTTATGTGTTAGTGAGGGTGATTGTTGTGCAGTCGGGAGCAACAAGACAGAAAGCCAAGTAAATGGAGCCGAAGTCAAGTTTGTTGATTCACAAGCTGCATCTCAGACTGGGTGAAAGTTTAATGTCTTTTTTGTATTAGATATTACAAATAAAAACCTGCATGTGATGCAGCAGCTCTGCAAAGGCCTGGTAACGCGCTATTCATTTGTTTCAGGTGTGTTGGAGAAAGGAGGCATCTAAAAGTCACGGGATATAGTAGCTCTCAAGGACAGGTCTTGGGCACCTCTGCAGTAAATTGTTTTTAACTGTGACCACTCCTGATATGGGGACGCTATGTGTTATTTTTTTCTGCTTCAGGCAGTCAAGTCTTAGCATTAAGACACTCCAGTATGATGTCAGCAGTTTTCTCCAGCCTTAACAAGCTGAAATAAATACGTTAAATGCAGTGGTGAAAGTAGTTTTAAATTCCTGCCAGTACTATTTCCAAAACCTTTATCTCTCTCTCACTTCATGCATTTTAAAATAACAAACTCAAAACTGAAACAAAAAAAGCATTTTATTATTTTACTGTAGGCTACATGTAGGCCGATGAAGTAGGGAAAAATTAAAAACACAATATGTTTAACTGTTTTAGTTGGAACATTAATAAACATGCAGAGTACAAGTCTCTCTAAGAACAGCTCATGAAGTCACGAGCAAAAACTTTATTTAAAATGTCTGTAGATAACTGGTAGATATTTCAGTTTTGTTGAAAGTGTTTTAACCAACCACGAGGATGTGTGGAATTTTGTTGCTGTAATTTATTTAAGCGTCTCTTGACGTCTTTTGACCAATTATGGGAAACGTCCCAGCGCATTAAATCAAACGCACCGATCCCCATGGCAATCGCTGTGTTTGGGAAGTAGACGCACATGTGCAGTGAAATCTCCAGTCGTTAAGCACTTTTGTTCTGATAAATGAAAGAAAAAAAACACACGAAACAACTGCCTACTCTCCTACTGATTTTAATCGGAGCATTCAGCAACGAACGTAAAGACATAACATGTGGTTCACGTTTCCAGGGCTGCCAACTTTTCCATAATCCTTGGAGTGAGATTATTGTGAGATTATTCTGTGCAGGTGTAAGGGACCGAGCTGGTGAAGGACAATGATTCAGGTGGTTTAAAAAACAATGGGTTTTATTTACCCCAAAAAAGTAGTCACATAAACAATTGGGCCCTTAAAAGAGGTCAATTTAACAAAACTAAGCCAAAAGGTATGACTGTAACTTAGTATCTTTAAAGTAACTGCTAACACAAAGAAACCAAACTAACCTAAGAAAGAACCAAAATGACCTAACAAACATGAAATAGGCGGGAACACAATTACTGGCTGATCAGACCAATCTAAACGCAAAAGGGTTAACAAATAATCTAAACAAAGAAACAGAACCTAACAGTTAGTTAATTACGTAAACAAAAGAATGACCAAAAATGAAACAAGAAAGAAATCTACTCAAAATCTAACACAACAATACTAAATATATAAAGAATATGGAGGCAACTGATCTCCCCTCTGGAAGGAGCTGGCTTGGTACAGGCCCATGGCACTTCCTGCTCCTTGGCTTTGACCAGTTGTGCTCACTTCTGCCCCCCAGCTTTCACATGGCTCCCCCAGCACCAGTAAAAGAAAATACATGTTAAATAAACAAGCAAGTTAAACAAAAGGTGAAAATACTATAGTGTCTTAATGTGCGCGCTAAAAAAAAAACTAAAGCATTTTAACCGTGTTTAAACCAAACTGTAAACAATCTAGTGTTAAATTATAAACTAATATAACTGAAATGTGTAGGTGTATGATGTTAACCCTTTTAAATGTGTGGCTGTAGGTAAGTTTGCTATTGTATTTTTCTATATTCCATCCATCTATCCACCTTTCTGTGAACCCAGTGTTGTAGGGTACGTTTGATTTTCCACCTTTCGGGCCAAAAGAAGAAGCGTGTTCCTAATGTTTTATGTTGCGTTTTCATCCCAGGACACCTGGAGATACATAACAAGCGCTCCCTGCTTGACTTGCCATGTGACCTGAAAAGTCTGTGATGATAGGCTGTCATTCATGTCAATCACAAGTTTAGCCAACCACTGGGCGTTAAGGCAAACCCTTTCAGCGGATTCTTCTTTGTTGGTGTTCGAAAGCTTTGTTTTCTGGTTGGCGGACCAGGGATCAAAATTAGGAATCGAAATTTAAAATTTGAACGATTCCGATGCTCGATGCCCAACCCTAAATTTTACACAAACTATATATGAGGAAAACGGAGATCACTACCATTTGCTAAGCTTAGACACTGGAGTTTGATCGTCATTGCTTCATTTAATGAAGGTTTCTGTCAGTTTTCCAGAACTTTCCTGACATGAGTTGCCAATTTGTGATGCTGCTCAATTCTTACGGAGCTCCATGACACCCTACTAAATTCAAATTAGTCTTTACTATGCTCAGAGAGTGGCTGAAATTCACTTTAATCAAATTTGTGATTAGATCTACCCTGCTTCAGAGTTTTTCTTAATAATGATCTTCATCTCCGATCAGGATTTGATTGGGGCGTAAGTCCTGGTTTATTTCAGTTTTTCCATTTTGCGCCTGGATTACCCCAAAAGTAAATGTATCTCAGTTGTGCTGCTGATACTGCAATAAAATGAAAGTCAGCTTTTGATTTTTACAGGAAATTTGTAAATAAGAAGAAGCAAATATCACTCTGGTGATATAAATATCACTCCAGTAAATAAAATATCACCGATTTTCCATCCTGCTGCAGTTAGCATATTCATAGTCAATCATATATATATGCTGTGTGTACATATATATATATTTTTAACAAATTCAAAAGGCTTCGGCATACAAACCAGAGATGTAAAAGTTGAAGATAAAGAGAAAAGCAGTAAAAAATGGAGGTTTTACTGTGAAATAAGGAGTTACATGAGTTGCACAGAAGATTTTTTGTGAGTTTTGGGGGATGGGAGGGATGAATGAGAGAGAGAGAGGGAGCACAAGAAGCTTTTTGAGCGCCTGCTGCCAAAGGAAGTCTCTGCTTTCAAAATCTTCCTCCAAACCAAATGAATGAAGCAGCTTTTAATATTGTATCAACGCTTGTGACATGGATTCCCTCGTCGTAGCTGCATCTTTTGGAGACAATAGCCTGACCTTTATGGGACTACAGATGGAAATGAGCCCTTTTGTTAAATTTGGTATATTTATGGTAATATTTTACATTCATTAATATTAACTGTCCCGTTTAAATAAATGATAACTATATTTCTAAGATTTTAAGATGATTTAAACCAAAGAAAAAAGCTGCTGCAGACGGGAAAAGGCGGAGCTCTTAAATGTGTTGTCGTTCTTATATGAAAATGTTTTTAATTCAGATTAGATCATTCTTTATCTTGAGATTAATCCAAGTCTGTATTGCAATTTGATGTCTGGATTTTAATAAGGCCTTATTTTTTTTTTCATTTATAGGTCATGGCATTTATAGCTGGGTCACTGCAGTCAGTGGCTGTTTTTACCGCGTATTCTAATGCAGTCCATCGCAAGGCCATCATCACGAAATACAGCATGAGATATGGAATGAAAATGGCCTCAGAGATCTATTATTTTTAATTAAATCAGTGGCATGATCAAGATTAGGCTCTTGGCTATGGGGCTGTATTACTTGCTGTCCTTCTAGGCTTAAGCTGCACTCTCCAGACTTTATACTGGAAACCCATCCATCCATTTTCTATACTGCTTAGTCCAGTTTAGGGTCACGGGGAAGCTGGACCTTAACCCGGCAATTAGAAGGCGAGAGGCAGGGTACACCCTGGACAGGTCGCCAGTCCATTGCAGGGCCTATACTGGAAACCCCTTATACAAAACAAACCATTCATTTTACAAATATAGGAAATAATAATGCACAAAGCATGTATGTATGTGCATATCAAATCACCAGCACAACTAATCAATACATCAAGACCTGTATGCTTACAGGTCTTTTAAAAAGATAATTTCTGTTGCATCAATAGGATCACCTCCATGTACTTTGTTGCAGATGGTACATGCCGTACCTGCTCTATAGCAGCATCTAGGCACACACCGTTCGGGATTAAATGCTCAACCAGGAAACCAAATGAAAATGAAAGAGAAGGGAGCAGGCATGTGGTAACACCAGTTTTACAGTAAATACCTTTTAGATTAATCTGCCATGCTATTGTTAAAACTTGTGCTAATGATGGTGAAACTGGATGACGTACACAAACATTTTCACAGAAGCGATTATAATACCTGCTCATAACCACACAGTCTTAAAAGAACAAATAAGGGCTGTTTACTGCCTGAGGCATCTTTTTGACCCATGATGGTGATGTTTTACCTTTCATCTTGAATCATCAGCATCGCTTTTTCCCTTCCATGGAGATGATTTTTGATGAGGCATCAGTCAACAGTAGATGGATCAGATGAATTTCCACATGCATCTCTCAGATCCAGTGTCAGGTTTTTGCTGGATACTGTTATATGCTGTCGTTTTTTAGGCCTGACACTTCTTCTTTTGTCCACCACTTTGTGTAGTTCCCTTAAATTTCCTAAGAACAACCAAGCTGAGATATGACATGTTTTCGGCTTGATTGGGAATCGGCTTGTTGGTGCGAAAATACGATTTTCTATGTGAAACAAATTCATTAATACAACAACTAAAGAAAGAGTATTTAATGTATTATTGAGGTCAAGATATATTTATGGGACAAGCTACCAGAGGGTACTGTTTTAAAGGTAAGTGTTAGTGGTGAAGCGTTTGCAAGTACTCGTGAACGGTGTTTCTGGGATATAATACACGTAGAATGATGTTTATCCCATGTTATGAAAAGAAGGAAATCATTTTAGACCATCCTGGGTGGTTTTAAGGTGGAATGAGCAGCAGTGAAATCCATTTCTTATATCTCTACATCAGATTAAAATGGACAAAACTGTGTAAACATTGAAATAACTTTGTGATAGAGGTGGAATTGTTTATGCAGCAGTAAATAATAGGGAGCTGAGTACAGAACCCTGTGGTACATACTTGTTTATTAAAAAAGAGTTTATCCGAGTGCTTCAATAAGCTTCGGTACTGCTTTGCATGGGTTGTTTATGAACCCAAAGCAATATTTTATCTTTCACTAGATCTCCAGTGTGTCTCTGTGTGGCAGATTTGCACTAAAGAAAATCCAGACCAGACTTACATGCTAACACATGAGCACGAGCTTCCTACCATAGAAGCATCTCGGAAGCAGTGGACTAACTTTCTAGCCATTGCTGCCAAATCAACTGCAAATAAAAACTTTATGTAAATCTTGTTACGTCAACACTGTGCTTACACTGTCCCTCTGTGGTAACGGTTTGCAAATGTCCTTCCTCCCACACTGATGCTCATTAATATCATGTAAGTTGTGCAACATTTCAGATCAAGCTACCGTCTATCAGTCAGCTATAAACTTTAATCTTACTGAGTTTGTTGCTGCGGATCAGAAATCCTGTAGATTTCTTTCAGGTCCTCATTCTGGTTTTAACCAGTTCCCTGAGGTCACTGAGGGTTGAGTTAACTTGGCAGGAGAGCCTGAAGTGAATCCCATCTGTATGCCTCAGAGGGGGAAGGGGGATTCAGCATCTGGGTGTGGAAGCTGTGTTCCTCTGGGGTACAGGGGTGGGATGGAGGGGGATCTCTCTTTTGATGGAACATTTCATTTCACTTCTTATTTCCGAACACCAGCAAGGATCTGATCAGAGACACATGGATGTCATTTATATGCACTTGTTTTCTACAAGTCAGTTAACAAGTCTTGCTCATTGACCACCAACCGTCTCGGTGAAGGACGGGGAGTGAGCAGCAGCTGCGTCCGAGCTTGTTTGTTTGCGTTGGTAACCTCATCCTCTGTGTGTGGCGAGTAAGGTCTGCGGAGGTCTGCTGTGTCCTCTGTCACTGATCGGTTAACTCTGCACTTTCAGCAGGGAAGGAAACGGGATGACGTCCGGCTTTTATGAGTTGCACTCATCCTAACACGGGGAATCTCTTGTTAAATCTGGTCAGATTTTTGTGCCCTTGGGTGCTTTAGCCTGATTTAGAAATTTAAATAAGAGATCTTGGTCAGATAATGAAATTTGTTTACATTGTGTGAAACTTAAGGGGAAAATAACTTTAGCTTTTTACCAATAATCTTGATTGGTACTAGTTCGTACTATCACTTTGTGCTCTGTGAAAGACAATTAAACAAGTCATTTAGTAAAAAGTGAATACACTGATGTGAGAGAGGCATTATCGATCCAATGATGAGGGTTTAGACGCATACAGACTTAATCTAATAGGTCAGCCACTAATCAGATTGTCCCTGTCACCTCTCATCGCACTCCAGTGCATCTGCTCTGATCTCTGAGTCATGAGCACCACAGCTGATGTCAAGCACTTTACAGTTGCCATTTCTCCAACCCTTCAACAATCGTTCTCTCTCCCTTCTCCAGGTTCATCCCTACGACAAGATCGCTGCTCGAGGCCTGCCGGACAATGTGGCCCACAGCTTGAACAAACTTGTGGTGGTAAAGCTGAATGGAGGCCTGGGCACCAGCATGGGATGCAAAGGCCCCAAAAGCCTGATCAGCGTCCGCAGCGAGAACACCTTCCTGGACCTCACCGTGCAGCAGATAGAGGTACAAAAACTACAAAGTTAAGCACCTTCAGCACTGATAAGGTTCTTTATTTCAGTCCTGACATCATGCTATCAAGCTTAGGAGTTTGATCATTCCTTTAATTCACATGTTCAGTTTTGCCTGTTTGATTCAAGGCCTTGTTTAAGTAATTTAAATCAGCATTAATTAATCAGTAATAATAATACTAATCATTTAAATGGGTTGGGTTGTATTTTATCTCCAGTTCACAGAAGCTGTAGAGCTTTTCTGCTCATAGTTTTATGGCCTGCAGCTTCCAGGGTTAGACAGTTCTCATTAACCACTTTTCCATCAACAAGAAAGAGAAGAATAAGCCAAAATGTGGAAGAAAAAGGAGACAACAAACTCCAGATGGTAGACATAAAAGTTTCATATTGCTCGGGAACATAGTGGAGCATTTAATAGCTTAAGAGACAGATTTTCTACAACAGAGCAATATCTACCTATAATATCAGAAATCTGTAATTACAGTCATGTCCACCTCTTTTTAATTCAAAAGTTTTAATAATCTGGACATGAGGAAATCATCTAGTGCTTAAAATCAGGTGAACCATACATAATGTAATATAGTTGAGCTATAGCTTTTATAAACTAAGCTAAAATAAGACACAGATTTATCCGTGCATATTTTGAATGAACTGTAGAGAAATTTAAACCAGTCCATACCTGAAGTACCAGAATGTTTCAGACTTTCAGTTTTAACATTCTCACTAATGTAACACAGTAAAGCAGGTTTACTCCACAAAACTCTCCTACGCTGATCCAAACTTCTGTTCAACTTGCATATATGAACTTGGCACAAAAGGTAATGCAAATGTTATTTATTTCGTTTAACAATGCTTCTTGGCAATAAATCCTATATCACTGAATAGCCTGGTTTTTTTCTTTTAAATGGAGCCACATTTTCAAAAAAGAAATGCATTTATGGGATGAACAGGTTTTTGTCCCCCCCAAAAAATCTCTGTGGTCTTGTTTCTTTAGACTTAAAGGTGTTTGGCACCGGCAGAGAAAATGTTTATTGACACAACCCACATATTCAACTGTGCTGCTCATCCCACAAATGCATTCCCTCACAAATGTGGCTTAATTTAAAGGAGAAGTAAACAGGTTTTCTGACTGTATAACATTTATTGCAAAGAAATAGTAAACCAAACACACAGTTCCATGCTTTTTAAGTTTATATATACATATATTTCAGGTCCAAGAACTAACTTGTGTGGGAATCTGGGAATTTCATGCAAGGAAATGATGAGTTCAGGCAGCTGTGACACTCGTCATCTCCTACTCATATATCAGAAACCTGGTTAGCCTGTACAGTAAACTTTCCTCCTAACTCTTACATCTGGTTTTTGAAGTTATTTTCTTGTGACGGATCCCCAAGAAATAAGTTTCTTCACAGCAGATTTAAGCCAAATTTTTATTTTTACTAATGTTTTTACACATTTAGATAAGAGACAGAAATGGCCAGTTGGAGTTGTTTGTGAAGAAAAGAAAGGGAGGGAGAGAGCGAGAGAGATGGTGTAAGTGTGTGTTGGATGTGAAAGAGATTAAAATCAGTTGTGTAGAGACTTATTTTATCTTTATTGTATTTTAATATGTATAAATATTTTTTTTGTAAATTGCTTTTATTGTGTAAAGCACTTTTTGTTTGTCTTTGCATAAAAAGCACTTAATAAACAAAGTTTGATTTGATAGATTTTTATTTTTTTTTAGATGTTTCCTAGCTCGGCAGAACCCCGTCCCGCTGACACACCAGTGCACATGACACAGCCGTAAGCAGGAAGTGATGAATCATCTGACGTAATGAACAATGCTGCATGTGACATTCTGGAAGGATGAACTTTTTACTCAGGTGGAAAGGGAAAGGGGCCGAAGTAAAACCGTTAAAAAAAAAAACATGAGGCGTAAGTGACAGAATCCTTCGGGCCTCTGTTACTGAGCGCATGTGTTTTTATTTTTTGTTTTGGTTTTTGCAGGTTTTTGAAAAGAGCTTAGTGTGATACGTGGAGGAGGGAGTTGCAGTGAAAGAGGATCTGTTTATGTGCTGGCTGGCAGGTCTGCAGGACTGGCAGGGAAACACAGATGGCTGTGTACTGGAGGAGAGTAGTGTGTGTGTGTGTGTGTGTGAGAGAGAGAGTTTATTTGGACCAGATCGCGTTTTATCTCCTACATCAGCAGCACACTTGGCGACTGCATGTTAGTCATAATTCAATTAATAATAGTATCACATATTTGAGCTGCTTTCTCAGATAATTAATAGAGATCCAGCTTCTTCTTTTTTTATTTATATGGATAAATTTGATGTTTTTCAATAGTACAGAGTTTTGTTTGTTTTCTGTTTTGTGTTATGTGGCTGGGTGGTATTTGTGGATGTTTCATAACCATCTCATGGGACGCTTCTCTCAACACACACTGCTCTGTTTTTCTGTTCAGGTCTGGTCAGATTACCTGCCGACTGAATTATCCTATTGAAAGAGAATGAAAATGGATCTCTCGCGCACACACATGAAACCCTCAAAACAGCATGTCCTATGTGAGAATGCCCATCAGAGCCACAGAGCTGCTTCTTGAGCACGTTTTGGAAATTTTTTGAAGAGGCTCACTGAAATGGCACCGTCTGCCTGCTGAAGATTTACTCTCTGATCTGTAAGAAGTATTCATGTGAAGAGAAACATTACATTCTTTGGCAGCACAGAACATTGTTCACTTTTGTGTTGCATGAGCTTTTCTTTTAACTCTAGTATTAGGGATCTGAGAAGATTGGGTTTTGTTTTTTCACAGATAACAGATATGTGCTGCGGGAAGGCCAGTTTGGCACCAGGACTCTTTTAAAGCAGCTGAGATATATGTGCATGGTGTGATTTATGCATAGTGTTGCTGAAATAAGCAACGCGTTTCCTGCAATCATGCTAATTGTTCAGCGGTAAAGCAGCAGTATTGAACTTAGGCAGATTTCTGCATTTTGGTGCCTCTCAATGAAGGCTAATTCAACATCTGTCTTGCATCCTGTCTCTTCTCTGAGCTCTCTCCGACTCATAAAAGTCAATCTGATGTTGATTCTGTTGTTCTATCACATTCTTTTCTACTTCCAGTAATGTCCATGGGTTTTAAGCTGCACGTCCAAAATGTTTTGAAATCCAGTTGCTAGCATGTGACGTGGTGCCGTAAAGGAAAACGCAGTTGTCACGTGATGCTCTGGACAGGAAAAATAAGCTGCAAAGGGCAGTTTCTCAGCCTCAAGACCATAATAATGGTTCTAGGAATGTGCATAATGAATGTCAATGTGTCATCAAAACAAGTCCTAAGTTTTAAGGTAAGAAACTTGTGTAGTGTTGCTTTAATAGGCTGCACAGATGTGGATGTCACACACTTGTATGCATCTTCAAACCACCAGGGAATCCTGCGTGTTTAACAAGCTGGATGTTTCTTCTCTTCATAAACAGGGGACTCGCATCGATGATTTGCAAAAATAATTTCAGATTTAGATTTTTCAGACCACTGATGCATCTCCAAAACATGGTAGAATTTAATTTTGTATTTAATGGTGCAGCAACCGTTTTAACTGGTGATGGTTTTTAGGGGATTTTTCTGAGCTAAAGCAGGGATTTCCATGACAGAAACCTGGCTTGCTACACCATTGGTAATGCAGTGAAATAAACACATTGAAGGTCATCTGCATTCAATGCTGGTTACCAGCTTTTCCATGGACTGTCTAAATAGTTTGTACTAAAGATTGAGAAACTTCCTACTTAAACTGATTGTTTGCCTACATATTCTTTCCCATGTCTATATTTCTAAAAGTCTCCCTTTTCCCTTCCTGTCATGTCTCATGTATTTCCAGTGAACATAACTAACCTATCACTTCTCTTCTTCTTTACATAACACCGCAGAATTTTTTTTGTTGCATCCAACATTTTCAGGCTTAGAAATGGAAATACTCAGAGGAAAATGGAGCATTGTAAGGACAATAAAATGTGTTGCAGTTGAAATTTAGATCTCATCATTTTACAGGCTTTCACCATCAGCTTATCGATATGATCTATCTGATTGATTGACAACTAAATGAATAAATTGACCCAAATAAATTGAGCAAACTTGAAACTGCGTATTAATCTCATAATGAGCATCAGTTTTCACATCGGCTGCTTACAAACACTAAATAAAGCTGGACTTATAAAACTTGAAGATTGCCAGGTCATAACGTTAACACTCACTATGTTATACTGCCGTTTGCTTCCATACGCCCGTTCTCAACATACTGTAAGGCTAACTTGTAAATTTGCGCTTTATTTGGTTTGTTTGCAGTAGATTATGTGTGTGAACACAGGAGGGACACTTAAGGAAATACAACTATTTTGCATCCTGAAGAGTCACAATAGTCCTACTGTAAGATAAAGGATCATCATACGAAGACCGTTTACTCACTTATTTAACTTGGAGATCAGTGTGTGTTACACCCTGTGTGACGTCGATGGCCAGCCAACACCCTTTGCAGTTGTTTCTTTCCAGTGTCTTGTTTCACTCAAGTTTGGCCTTAAATACATATGTGTTTCCATGTGGTATTCAAAGTGTGACCACAAACATTGACTTCTGATAAATTTTTATTTATTCGTTTTTTATTATTGTTTTATTAAATATATTTTTAGTCAAACAATCTCAAACAAAATATTTATACTCCACACTTTTGGATCCAGGCTCAAATAAAAATGAATTTTAGTATGTAAATAAACATGTATTACAGATAATTGCTGTATCTATATGTGATGTTGACATTTTGGCTCAATACTGTTGGCTTATTGATCTTTGAATCACTATCAATGTCGATGTTTATACTTCTACACCCCTGTTTTCTATCTGTCTGATAATAATCTTTATCAGATTATTAAAAAAATTCTGTTCAAACATCGGACTAAATCAGTTTGATTGTTTTAAACCATCCTGCTCTTCTTTCACTCTCCACTGATTTGTTTCTAATTAAAAGACACATGTAGTCCACAAATACAAGTCATGGGGGAACAGAAGAAGTAGGAGAGTGAGAAAAAGAGAGAGTGAAGGTGAGCAAAAGAAGACAAAGATAGAAAGCAACAGCAACAACTGTACAATCAAAACCTGAACAGACAAAGCAGACAACCAGCTGCACCTGTAAAGAAATCATCTTACAGCCTCTGTAAGAAAACAAAGCAGATAATCATCAGGAGCACCTGTAACAACATAACCTATAACAATAATATCAGCACCAACTAAATGACGATCACTGGATAAATTGTTTGTTTTTCATTGTCTGCAGCATCTGAACAAGACGTACAACACAGATGTTCCCCTGGTCCTCATGAACTCCTTCAACACAGATGAAGACACAAAGAAAATCCTGCAGAAGTACATCCACCACCGGGTCAAAATTCACATCTTTAACCAGAGCAGGTGAGAACATGATCAGGATAACGGAGCTCTGAGCATCTTCTGGTTCAGCCAAACAAAGCCACATATAGACAAAAAAACGCGATGAAATGTATAAAGGTTATTTTATAATTAATGACAGGGTGTCTGCAGTTTGTTAGCCAAGCGGAACTTGCTTTTTACAGTTTCCCTTAAATTATTCATAGCACTTGTATGTTCTGTGTGCCTCAGGGGGAGTTGTACAAAGCATTTTGGGACATCAGTGCCGTAGCTCACGGTTTAACGTCGGCACAAAGAAAGTGGTTAAATGGTTAAAATGTCAATCAATGAGAGAACAAAGAAAAGTCTAAACCACGACAGTAACTCGTAAAAATCCAATTAAGGTGGTCTTCTGTGTCACGTTGACTGGTGTTCCAGTTAATGGAGGGAAGGCTATTTGTTTTGGAAGCAGGAGAAATCCATAAACCAGCCACTTTAATTATGTTTTTGCTAAAAGAGAAAAGCAGAGCAAATAAACAACATTCAAAGGTCTTTGATTAAAAATGTGTCTCTTTAGAACCAACTTCTGGAAAGAAATGGAAAATCAAGTTTATTTTACATGCAAATTCCAAATGAACAAATAAAACTGGTCTCTCTCTGTTAAACCTGCTAATTAAGTGCAAAAAAAATAAATATACAGTCCTTGCTCTGCTTCTCTTTTGCGTTGCGGTCGCCTTTTAGTGAGCACAGCTTTATTTTAAAACCACTGGCTAAAACCTAGTTGCTCAACTTCAGTTCCAGAAAATTTTGGAGGCTGTGTAAAAAAAACACCCAAAAAACCCAAATGCAATGTTTTAAATGTCACAATACAGCAAAAATAAACAAATTCACTGTTAAAAGTTAAAAGGGCAACAAAAGGCTGGAAAAGTAAAACTAAGTTCACAGGAACATGGGTATTTTGCAAAACGGAGTTTTTCCCATTTACATTCCCCAAACAAATCACATCTACATAGCACAGTTTACAAAAACATCCTTGTCCGCATGAAAATGGACAGATGTCATCAGTCGGGAACATGCCCGACCCGAAGGTGGCGATCTACGTCCTTCTTGATATAATGGGTTATGTGAAAATCTTCATCTTTTATTCAATACGTTTGCCTAAAAGTTTATTTTCTGTGTCTCAAATCTGTGTTTGCATTTGGACAACAACAAAGCTGCAATGTAACTGGGTATGAAAAGAGCACCTAAGTGAGGTAGAGTCTCTTAGAAGTAAATGTCGTAATTCAGAGGTTCTTGTCTGATATAATGGCTAGAATCAGATATCGGACAAGAACAGGGAAGAGTTCCTCTTCCAAGAGTCTGTAGACTCTGTAAGTAGATGCTTACGGAAGAAAAGACGGAGGGATGCTACACAGTGACATCCCAACCACAGCCATCCACTTTAACACGAGCTCATATTCATATATGCATATGTATTTTCCATCTTCTACTGTAAATAAGTTTTACAAATGATTCTGTTTTTAACTGCACATCGCCCCAACTTTTTCAGAATTTAGGTTAAAACTAAACTTGGACTCATTTTTAGAATAAAAACACACAAAAACTGATCGGACACAAAGAACAACAATAAAAAAACAAACACAACTTGTAGTTTGCATCCTTATGAATAAAGCTGCAATCCAGACACCTTGCAGCTTTTTACCTTCCCAGATGTTTTTCCCATCTTGCATGTGGTGTGTGTGCAGACACTGCTGCTCAAGTTTTCAACACCAACTTTGGGCTTGGATGACTTAAATAAGAAAACTCACCTTCTCATGTTTAATGCAGTCAAACACACTTCTTTCTTTTCAGAGTACACACTGCATGCTTTTGCTTTGTCTACATTTGTTCCAGGGAAAATGCAGTCATTCATCTTCCTTAAGGCAATATTTGAAGTGACACAAGGCTTTATTCTTTCTTCGTGTTTACTGGATGTGGAAATACAATCTCCATAAACTTTATTAAAATGTATGACAGCATCACTCTGGTTTAATATCCTGTTTGGTTATTTTATATTAACACCAATATTTGGCTTCTTTTAAGAAGTATTAGCTTCTATTCAAGTTAAAAAATATACTTCATATAAAGGTGGGTGTACACCATAAAAACCAGACCACAGCTGCGGAAACATTAAGTACGAATCTTAAGCCCTTAAGAATGAATAAAGCTTGTTTTAAAAAAAATGTATCATAGTTCTTAGTTGCAAATGTTGTTTTAAAATGTAGTTAAAATAACAGAATTTTGTGCCTTGTGACACAAACCTTTGAAGATTGTGAGCTTCTATCATAATAATCATCCAGAAAATCTTCCTAGAATTTAATTAATCCTCCATTTAAAAAGATGTACTTTTTTCTGCAGCTCCTCTGGCCTGATTAGCTCATCTGTATCCGACTTCTTCCCCCCACCACCCGGCGCCGCTCCTCACCGTGAGGTTTGCTAACGTGCCCTGACGTGGACCCTTTGATCACTTTTAATGCAACCAGCTACATGGCTGCCGCAGTTGGCCCGTTGCCTCTCCGGCTGTCTTGGAAAACTGGAAAAAAAAAACTGGGTACAGCGCAGGGGAGGGTGTGAGTGGGGGGTTATGTATGGTGTAGGTTGGAGTAGGTGGAGGGTGGGGGCTGCGCTTTGGTGTGGGTGTGTGGCTGGAGCATCAGGGTGGGTGCTGGCCCACGCCGGGGGGTTGTCTGGGGGGGCCCAGTTCTCCTTGCCTTGGTGCGGGTCCTCTACCTTTGTTGGGGGGGTGACCCTTCGCTCGGGCCGCTTCGGATGGCCAACAGCTGCCCATCTTGGCCCACTGGGGCCTGTGCTCCAAGACTGTGGGGGGCTCTGGCTGGGGCTTTCTTCTGCCACCCTCCGGGTGGGGCTGGGGTTGTCTTCGTGGTGGGGTGGCTAGGGTTCGTGCTCCGGGGTTGCTGCAGATGGCCCGGGTCTCTGGGCTACCCTGGTCTGCCTCTAGCCTCCGTAGAGGCGGGGTCACATTTGCACGATCTCACTCATCACTCCTCATCTCTGATAACTCCTTGTTCCTCTTCCTCTGCATGCTGACACAGTCACTGAGTCGTCCAGTGGGTTTATACACTAAGAGATCATTTTTCTTTTTTCTGTGAGTTTGTATCTGGTTGTTGTGGTGATACGTTGTGTGTGTGTCTTTTTAATTTGGTCATTAATGTACGAGTGTAGCAGCTTGTTGTCTGGTGATAGTGGATTGAAGGGTTGTTGTCTTCTGTCTGTGGGGTTTTTGTCTCTTCTCTTTTTTATTTCTGCTTTCCCTTCTGATTCTTTTTGCTGTCTTCCTTGTTTTTCTGTCCCCTCCGGTCGCGTCCAGCCAGATTACATAGATTCCACCATTCAAAGTTAATAAATAACAGTAAATAAATAAGTGAGTCAGACTATCGAGAGGAGACTATTATTCTGCTTGCTATGATGCTGGACAGTACAGGTTAAAAAAAAATCAACTTCCTGAGGGGCTTGTTTGAAGTCCTTGCAGTGGTATGAAAAGAAGAAATTGTACTTGTTTCCAAGGTTTCACCTTTTAAATCAGAGCAAAAAAGATTAAACACTTTTTCTTTATCGTTTTCAGCTGTGCAGCATGAGGGATAAATGTGACAATAAAATGGATACTTATGAGTTACATAGAGATGCAGACATTATAGATATGCACAGATGGGGGGGGTTATGCTTTGAAGATTGTCATCAAGAACAAGAAGACGCTGTTAGTTTTATCTTGACAATTAAACAACTAATTCCCTTCCACAGTATCTTAACAAGCGAGATACTTTTCAATTATAATCCAGTTAATTCAAATTCATTACATACGTAACAATAATTTAATTAAAATGCTCATATAAGCAAATTCCTAATAGAAACCAACCGATTGCTGCTTTGATTTCCTTCCCCACCATGAGCATGCAGTGGAGAGGAAAAACTCCCTTTTTAACAGGAAGGAAAAACCTCCAGGATCCAGGAAGGATGGCCATCTGCCTCGACTGGTTGGAGGAGAAGTGGAAAGAAAAGGGAAGTCAATAAGCAAAATAACTCCAAGCTGGATACACAAGTTAATGATGACAGTGTCATAAATTATACATGAAGGGTCTCAAGTAGAGAGAGAGGAGAGCAGAAAGCCTGCATCATGGGACATACCCAAGCAGCCTAAGCCTCTGGCAGCATAACGAAAGGGGTGGCTAAAGGTCACCCAAGCCAGCCCTAACTAAGCTTTATCACAAAAGAAAGCTTTAGGCCTAATCTTGAGGTAAGAGATGGTGTCTGCTTCCTGAACCCAAACTGCAGGCGGGTTCCAAAAGAGAGAGGCCTGGAAATGAAAGCTCTACCTTCCGTTCTACTTTTAGAAACTACTTTTACACAAGTAAACCTGCTATCTGGGTGAAGTTCTCTGTTGGGAAAATATGCAAAATTGACTTCTTTCTTTTCTTTTTTTATTTATTTTATATAAACAAAAAAAAACTAAAACTGAATTCTAAGCACTGTGGAACTTTGGCAGGTTTTCTCAGTGACACGCCCCCCATCCACGGCTAATTCACCAACTGTCTGTCTCACCTGTACTGTGGGCTCGCCACAGTCGGTTAAAGTCAGTCTGATCTTGACTCTTGTCTTATCTCTTACTCTATCGCTTTCTCTCTCTTTTCTTCCTCCAACAATGTCTTCTTCTCTTTGCTGAATCAGCCACAGTGAACGTTGAAACGACTGGTATGTGCGACCTGCTTGCTAGCGTGTGGCGTGGTGGGAAAGTAAAACTTAGCTGTAACATCACATGGCTTCCTGGAAGTGGGGTTTCTCAGCCTCAAGACGGCTCCAGAAATGTGATGAATTATAAATGTCACTGTGCCTTAAAACGAGTCAAAAGTGCATTTTTAGGATCCAGCTTGATCATAAATAGCTTTATATGTGAGTCGAAGAATTTTAGATTCTGTTCTGGATTTAACAGGGAGCCAATAAAAAGATCAAATCAGACAAATGTAATCTCTGTCGCTAACTTTATATAAGGTTTTATCATTATGATTTTATGATTGTTACCTTAGACTAGAAGTGGGAGAGTTTGGTCCTAAAGAGCCACATTGTTAGGCTCTAACACGCCTAATTGAAATGAAATGGATTCAACAGCTTGTGAATTTCAGCCCGGTGACGCATTAATATGACGGATGTGTTAAAACAGAGAAACATCTAAAACTCTCGAACCGAACTTGCCTACCCCGGCCATAGACTTGCACTGTAAACTTTCTAGAGTTCAGCATCGCAGGATGCAGGTTTCATTGAGCAGAAGAACTCGCACTGATGATATAAGATAGACAGAAAATAAATAATTACTTTAAGTGACAATCTACCTAAACTTCTATTCATAAAACAATAATCTCACAACTTAAAGGTACATCATTTAACAAAATCAAAGGTCAAAAACGGAAAAATATTATTTATTATCACAACTATTCACAATTGGTATCTAATCATTTTACTAAAATAACTTGATAGGTGCTAGAGCACCGTTTGGGATAAGTAATGCCTTAAAAGGCACCGTAGAAGAAGACTGTACACATGTCCACTATAGCTGTGTCCCAATTTAGGGTCTACACACTTCAAAGTCTGCTTAACGTTCATGAAATGGGACTGCCGACCTAGCCGATGAGTATTTGCCACAGCAGCAACGTAGGATGTGGAATCACTTAAACCTCTAAAATGACTGACTTTGCATATTGTAGGACACTTTGGTAAACGTAAACACTGACTGAGTAATAATGTAAATTGTTTTTAAGCTGGTAGACACTTAACCCCTTTAAAATCCACGAATTTCAAATATTACACATTTTTATTTTTATAACTTTATTTATTAAGCTTTTTTCCTTTTTTTGAGCAGAACATATAATACAAACGTACAGAGACACCACCCCGAGATACAGATAATTAAATCCAAATATTACAGAATTTTAATGCTAGCGTTTGAAAAGTGAAAAAAGATAAAGGAAAAAAACAACATACTCTTCTACCATCGTCTTGTGCGCAATGAAATCTGGGAGAAAAGAGGCCGTGAAGGATGCACCACCAGCAGCGAAGTGTGGGCTTGTTGGTTGGATTCGGAGGCTCCTTCGAGTTGGGACGGTGCTTGGCGCACCACTGTGACGTATGTAGCCGACAAATCTGCATTTCAAAATAAAATTAAATTGACTTAAAGTGACGTAGTTACCTAGAGTGCAGTCATCACAGCACCTGAGGCAACTTGATCCACTCGCAGATGAAAAGTTGTTTGTCTGTAAGAATTTTGGTCACAGACAGCCACCGTCCATTCAAAATTGTGCTCACTTAAAGTATTTTTTCCCATCAGTAATTCATACACTCTGAAGAAACCTGATTACTAATTGTGTCCGTGCTCTGTCCAGGTACCCTCGCATAAACAAAGAGTCTCTCCTTCCTGTGGCTACAAACCTGAGCATGATTGGTCAGAGCGCAGAGGGCTGGTACCCCCCCGGTCACGGCGACATCTATGCCAGCTTCTACAACTCCGGTCTGCTGGACCAGCTGATCGCACAGGGCAAGGAGTACATCTTCGTGTCCAACATTGATAATATGGGCGCCACCGTTGACCTGCACATCCTGCACCACCTGGTCAGCCAGCCCAACGGCAAACGCTGCGAGTTCATCATGGAGGTGACGGACAAGACACGCGCTGACGTCAAGGTACGTGGAAGAGCAGGGAAAAAGTTGCCTGAAATTCTGGACACACAGTCTGCAATGTATAAATGCAGAGTGTGATATTTGTTTTTATTTTCCTAGGGAGGCACATTGATCCAGTATGAAGGAAAGCTGCGTCTGCTGGAGATCGCCCAGGTCCCCAAAGCCCACGTGGACGAATTCAAATCCGTTTCAAAGTTCAAGATCTTCAACACCAACAACCTGTGGATCTCTCTGGCTGCTATTAAGAGGCTGCAGGAGCAGAAGGCAATGGACATGGAGATCATAGTCAACCCCAAGGTGAGAAGAAGAAACCAAGCAACACACAGACTCTCTGCTGTTAGTGTGCTACAAGATAGGATGAATCAGCAGCCAGGAGGTGATAAATAACAGAAAAACTAACCAAGGGAACGATAAATGAACTGATTAAAGGAGGCTTTAACCCATTCAGGGGTGGGAAGGGGTATTCTGCCAGCTTCTTCTTCGGCTGTGGCTGCTGCCGTGGCTAAATTCTGCCCCCCGTTTGCTAGTAGGTAACTTATCAGGCTGTCCAGTAAGGTGGACATGTAACATCATGTCCAGCTCTTAGTGTAATGAGAACTTCTCTATCTTTATATGTGGCATTACACTGGATCAGGAGTTTGGCTCAGCTCAGTAAACTGTCCATCTCAGAGAGACCAAGAAAACGTTGACCTTGGCCATACTGAGCATTTTGGAAAGGCCTCTTCTGTAGTGGAGGAAAATGTTGAGAACGCCTCCAGCTGAAGTTTAGCCAGTCTAACCGAACAAATCACATAATCGTCACATAGCAGACATTTAGATGGTAAAAAATGTGTACTTTTTTTTAGATTTGTATTATTTATTTATGAAGAATAAAGACCATCTAGGAACTGCAGTAAAGTTAAAAACATCCATCAAGATAAGTCAGCAAAGATGAATGAAAGATAGATTGTGTGCTAAATTAAAGGCAATGTCTGATACACACATATGATTGATACACACCGCTCTGAGCTCATTGATGTCATGTAAAAGCAATAAAGCTCATTCATTCTTCATCAAGTTTATCAACTCTCTCTTAGAAGAATCAATGCTTTTTTAATTAAAAATATCTGGTTTCCCTTTCTCTCATTTTTATTAAATCCAAAAGAAAAATCACGCTTGCCACGACTCCTGAACTTGATTGACATCCATCATGTGTTTCTAGCTTTTTGAGTATAAACCTAAGTCACATGAAGCACAGTTTAATGTGCATCGAATGGACAGACATACCAGTTAATTCCAAAGTGTGACCAAACATCGGACTGGTGGAGTTGTTACCATTCAGAGTGATGCATCAGTTTGTAAGAGAAAGTGAAAAAGAAGTTGAGCCAAAAGGTGAAGCCTTCGATTTACTGGTTGATCTACATTCTTACCCTTACCAGTAATCACAAGCTGTGGGTAGTGAACAAAAGAACAGCATCAAGAATGTTTGATAGTGGTCAGAGGACGTTTTTGATGCTGTTCTTTTGTTGCGATGGATTGGCAGCCATATGTTGTTGGTCCGCCCCTGGGCAGCTGTAGCTGCACATGTAATTTTCCACTACCAAGAGTGAATGTGGAGAGAATGAATAATGGATACAATGTTAAGCACTTTGAGTGCCTTGAAAAGCGCTATATCTAATCTATTACTATTATTATTATTATTAATATTAATATAGACTGAATGGCTGCATTACAACCTTCCTCTCTAACATCTTCCTGTGGGAAATGTATCTCTCTGAGAGGAACACTGTCAGCTTTCTGCATTTATCTACATGTTTTCTCTGCTTTCCTTCCCTAAAGATAAATTATGGAGGCTGTCGAAGTAAAAGGACTCATTCGCCCTTGTAATAGTCTGCTGGCCAATTCAAGGATGGGCCACATGACTGGGTGTGTAACGCTTGTTCAGAGGAAACATATCTTCTTCAAATTCCCAGGAAAAGGCCATCATTTCAGTTTGACCACAGCCGTTGGTGTAAAGTGAAACTGCTCTACTGTCCCCCTGCAAAGACCAACAATACTTAAAAAAAAACAAAAGTATTTTAGAGCATCTCTGCCATCATGTGTGGATTCACCTTGAATTTTTTTTTAAGCCGTTAGTCGGAGGTATGTTAAAGCTGCATCTCTTCATGTTGTATTAACAAACGTTAAATAAAAAAATAAATGACCTTCAGGAAAGCCTTAGTGAATACTTGATAAGTTCATTTAGTTTTGGAGCATGATTTTAGCACTCCACATCTCTGCAAAGCTCTTGTTTGCCACAGTCCTGTTAATAGCCTCACCGCAAACTAATTTACCTTAATGTGACTTTGTGTTATTTCTGTCCTGCAGACTCGGGGCCACAACAAGCCTCTGCTCCCCCTCTCAGTACCAAGATATTGCCTCAGGATATGTAAATCTGCCACCACTAAAGCGCTGGGTTGCTGCTGATTACTGCTTTCTCGTCCTAACAAGAAGATACAGATGTAACCCTCGTCACTGAACAGAATCTTGCTGTGACAAAGCCAAGCGTTGCACAACTGGTTCCATCTGTGCTAACCTGCATGCTTTCCATGAGATAGTTTTTGACTCCCATTTTAACCCGACGCTAAAAAAACTGTTAGCACTCAGTGCTGAGATGCACTTAAGACAGAAACACCACAGAGCAGTGGATGTTACATAAGTGCCTCTGACAGATGTGTACCTGAGTCTCAGATCATTAGAGCTCTACATCACAGAAACCTTGCAGAATCTAAATTTAGCTCATCATATTCACCTCTGTGTGTTAAGAAACTTCAACACCTCTTCAACTGCAGCCTTGTTAGCAGCTCAGTGATGCAAAGACACGGCAGTGTTTAGAGACCTGGACAAGATTTTCCATGTTTACTATCCAGAGCACAGAGAGGGCTGATGGGAATTTTCATAATTCCGCAGTCATCAAATGTTAAGGGACCATAAACATCCTTCTTCGTCTGGAGAATACAACTGTAATAATGATATGACGCTATGACAGATTTTTTAAATCTATGACTCTAGTTTGTCTCCTAGTCTGTCTGGATTAAAAAACCAGCATCCAGTGGGAGTTTTATTCCGTATGTTTTCATGTTTTTTTTGAGAAACCAAGGCTTTAACAAAATCCGATGGCAGTTATTTGTGTTTTTTGACCGCTCGCTCTCTGATGGCTACATTCTGTTCCACATCACACTCGACAGTCACAACTCAGGAGTCGTCGGCTTTCTCCACACGTGAAGGATTTTGGCCGTAAATCGTGAACACATTTCATACTTGCGATTGTCGGCTAAGCCCGGAGCCGATTGTCAGGACAAATTCGCTCTTAACACACCTCAGACCACCAGGATAATCTTATAAAATAATCTTAGAAGACGGAAGATAATCAGACGTTTGTGGTTCTTGGTTGGGAAGGGGGGAAATCGGGACAAAAAAATAAACCGATAATCTTTGTAGGTGCCCAGCTAGGTAAATCCTGGTGGTGACCTCCTTTTTTGGATGGGCAGTGTAGCTGAAAATGTGCTAATTGGTAGTGATGGCCTGATGAAACTTTCCCTTAGAAAATGGGTTGATAAATGGTTCATTTCTGGTCCAATTTTCGCTTTTGCCTGCATAGTGGTGTGGTGTTTAGCGCTGTTGCCTCACAGATTCGAACCTCAGCTGAGAGCCTGTCTGTATGGAGCTGGCATTTTTCATCATTCATTCATTCATTCATCATGGGAACATGCATGAATTCTCTCCAGGTTTTCTGGCTTCTTCTCAAAAAATGTTTTTTCATGAATGACAGTTTCTAAATTCTTCCTAGTGTGAGTGGCTGTTTGTCTCAGGGGTACTCTGCCTCTTGCCTAGAAACGGCTGTGATGGGACCCATTTCAAGTTTTATTTCGGCTTGTTTTCTTTTTTCTTTTTTTTTATTTACACCTGCTTCAGTTGAACTGAGAGCACTACTACAACCTCAGGTGGTTTATGAATTAAATATTGGTTTAAAACAATAAATGAGGGAGGGGAAAATATAGCATTATAAGATTAAGTATAAATTTCTCTCACATTATTGGAAGTTTTTGAAACAGAATTAACCAACACGTTTTCCCTTTTGTTTATTGCAGACGCTTGACGGTGGGCAAAATGTCATCCAGCTAGAGACCGCGGTCGGAGCAGCCATCAAATGTTTTGACAACGCCCTGGGAATAAATGTTCCCCGCAGCCGCTTCCTCCCCGTCAAGACCACGTCGGACCTGCTGCTGGTCATGTCTAACTTGTACAGTCTGGAGGCCGGCTCCCTCACCATGAGCCCCAAGAGAGAGTTCCCTTCAACGCCTCATGTCAAGCTAGGCAGCTCTTTCACCAAGGTAACCATGACAACACTGTTTGTTGTCCATTGTGGGACGTTGACACAGCATCTGTTTCCTTTTAAAAAATCAAGGTGAATTACACAACTTTACACAAATTTACACGACACACCATTTAAAATATAATAAGTTAGAAACTTGTAATAGATTCAACAGTGTGCTCAATAATTCCTACATCCTTAAGAGTAGTACTTGAGCATGATGTTTATCTGGTAATAATAAATTTTTTTCCAAACAATCCTCTAGGATGGAAAGATTGAAGATGATCTTGAAGAAGCAGATAACACATTTCTTCTTGTGTTGGTCTGTATTCAGGTTCAGGAGTACCTGACCCGCTTCGAAAGCATCCCTGACATGCTGGACCTCGACCATCTAACTGTCTCTGGAGACGTCACTTTTGGTAAAAACGTGTCACTTAAGGTAAATTTTGTGTTGAATTTTCTTTGGGAATTATGTGTTTTAATAAAAAGCCACAATGTGAAGCAGGTTTATATTTTCGGAAGGTCTCAAACTGCACATCAAAAATGAAAAGGTTCAGAAGTCTGTTGAAATATTAATGCATTATTTATTCTGTTGCCCACACTGAGATCTGTGTCATGGTGAAACAACAGAAAAGAAAAAAAGGATCCCATCCTTTTTCTTTGCAGGGCACCGTCATCATCATCGCTAACCACGGAGATCGGATCGATATTCCTGCCGGCTCCATGCTGGAAAACAAAATTGTATCTGGCAACCTCCGTATCCTGGACCACTGAGGCCTTTCTCCCCCTTCCCTGATCTACACCCTTATCATGTGACCTGCCTCATTCATGTGACCCCTGTTTTCCCCCCATTTTTCCTGACACCAACAGATTGTGAAGGAAGTGACTTTTTCTCTGAAGGCTGTGTGTGATTGCATGTCCAGTGCTACTCTGCAAATCTCTTTGTACCAGCACTTTACTGGTTTAGAGCACTTGGGATGTACTGCCCCCTGCTGGCTGTGTATAATTTAACATGTAGAAATATTAATCATGAGCTTGTAATTATTAAAGGCGAGACATCAGATAACAAATCTGATGATTTTAGCAAGTGCACGTTTAGCACTGCTAATGCAATCACTTAGGTGAAGTTAGAGATAAAGTCACGGAAGTTATGAAGATGTTTTTACCATTTATGGACGGCACAAGGATGTCATCACAGCATGCACCGTGGTTCCACAGTTCAGCCACAGGATTATATGTCTCACATCAACATAAAATTGTAGAATGGTCTCCAAAGCACTTGTCTTAGCAGATGTGCTCTCTGATTGCTCATCCACAAGCAGGAACATCAGCAATGGCATATCATAGGAGTTGTGTTTAATCCAGTGGAAAACCTATGTTTGTGTTCTGGTGTGTCACAAAGCTGAAGGTCAGCGCTTTTCAAACTGAAGCCACAAAGATAGAGCGGTTCTCCACCAAGTATAGTTTCCCATCTCACTGATTCATAGACTGTGATCTAAATAAGGCTTAAATAAAATCATAATTTTTCTGGAAACTTGCCTCAGGTTTACTTTTTGCCTAATAAAAGAAAGAAAATCTGAGTGGAAACACTGGACATCAGCTTTGAGGTGAGGACGAAGATGTGATTTCTTCCGTCTCACTACATTGAGGTGAACTGTGTTTTTTCGGTATGACCAACTTCTCAGTTATAATTTGATCTGGGTTTTTTTTTTGTTTTTTTTTTTATGTAGAAATGGTGTCTGTGGAACCATGAATCCTGAGGTGAAGTTTGTGCTAACAAATATTTTAGTAATTTGCCTCCAGAGCCATGAAAACTGTGAGAACTTACTGTACTTCTGTACTTTCATTGCAAGCATTAAATGTCCAAACTAACCTGCCTTGACTGGAGTACGTGCCATAGAGAAAAACGTGTTGCCTGTTCTTTTGTTTTTCATGTTATTACCACAAGCTGACTGTAAAGATCCATATCCAGACATAATCACTAAGGCATGACATATGTATTAGGTGAAGGCCTTTGTTAGTTTAGTCGCATTACATTTGTGTTGATTTTCACGTTCATATTTTTTACTTCTGTTTCTTTTGTCCATTCCTCATTCGCTGTTCTTTACGATACGAAACAGGAGCCACACTTTCCTGTAATGTTGGTTTACACAGATTTGGATTCATTTACAGAGAATTATATGTACCAAGTGTCAGTGTGAGAATACTTGAGATGGGTCTGACTCATGCTCACTGGGAGCCTGAAAGCAATAAGTGTTGATCAATGACGGTAACGAGGTCTCAGCCAAGTTTAGCCTCCTCAGAGCTGAATAAAGTGCAATATGAAGTACTGAGCATGTGTCATCTGCTGTGTTTTTGTCTGTAACTAGCCAGTCGTTACATGGGTTTGTCATTATTTGAAAATGCGGAAACCTTGAAAAGCTAGATTTAAAAAAAAATATATAAATTAAATCATATTTCTCTTTTATTTAGTCTAGAAAATGCCAAAAAAGTAACAAGATATGCAATTTGTTTTTATTTATTTGCATCCAAAAGACCAGTTTTTATTATACAAGACATGAGCTTTTTTTATTTATTTATTTTAAAGAAATTTGGGTGTCTTATTTAAATACTTCACATATTAACTCATTAAACATGACAGAACATCTGAATTAACCAATGTAACTTTTCCCATTTTACAATTGACCACTGCAGTTGATTGAAGTCAAAAAGTGATGTATTTTAAATACAACCACAATATTTTTCTATACATGTACTTTGAAAAACCAAACTAAATGACAAGATGGAGTGAAATAAAGTGACAAATTATATTGTACAAATTCTGAAGTAAACAGGCACAGATATTGCTTAGAGTCAAATGCAAAACAGAAAGTTAATAGGACGACATTGACCCAAAAGAAGGGAACAAAAGTTCCTGAAGGTAAAGAAGTGGAATATTCTGCTCTCACTGGGTCGGTCACTTTGGCTCAACCCAGATTAATTTGTTGAAACTCAAAAGAAACAAAAAGAAAAAACTAGTGCAGGTACAATAAAGTGAAATATTCTGACAGAAATGGTGACCTATGTCACTCTTTTTAGTCTGGACTCTTTTAACATAATGTGGCCCTCCCATAACCAGAATAACAGAGGTCGCCATTTACTGTACCTGCATTATTATGAACTCAGATTACAAGTTTTTTCAAGATTTTGTTTGCTTGTCTACATGCAGAGAAATGTACACTATCTCCCCCTGCGGTCACAGATTGTGATGGATCAGACACACACACATATATATAATATATATTATAATAATATATTTATATACACTGCTCAGAAAAAATAAAGGGAACACTAAAATAACATCCTAGATTTGAATGAATGAACTATTCTTATTAAACACTTTGTTCTTTACATTGTTGAATGTGCTGACAACAAAATCACACAAAAATTATCAATGGAAATCAAATTCATTAACCCATGGAGGTCTGGATTTGGAGTCACACTCAACATTAAAGTAAAAAAACAGACTACAGGCTGATCCAACTTTGATGTAATGTCCTTAAAACAAGTCAAAATGAGGGTCAGTAGTGTGTGTGGCCTCCATGTGCCTGTATGACCTCCCTACAACCCTGGGCATGCTCCTTATGAGGTGGCGAATGGTGTCCTGAGGGATCTCCTTCCAGACCTGGACTAAAGAATCCGCCAACCCCTGGACAGTCTGTGGTGCAACGTGACGTTGGTGGATGGAGCGAGACATGATGTCCCAGATGTGCTCAACTGGGTTCAGGTCTGGGGAACGGGCGGGCCAGTCCATAGCATCAATGCCTTCGTCTTGCAGGAACTGCGGACACACTCCAGCCACATGAGGTCTAGCATTGTTTTGCATTAAGTGGAACCCAGGACCAACCGCACCGGCATCTGGTCTCACAAGGGGTCTGAGGATCTCATCTCGGTACCTAATGGCAGTCAGGCTACCTCTGGCGAGCACATG
>JBAMHW010000018.1:24871349-24885522 GCA_037177495.1 Rhadinocentrus ornatus | reverse complement strand
AATTAAATTAAATTAAATTAAATTAAATTAAATTAAATTAAATTAAATTAAATTAAATTAAATTAAATTAAATTAGAAGATAAACTATTGTTTGACCTCTTAAGAACTTCTAATAATGCATGACTGTCTAATGATTTTGAACTTTTGAAAAGCTTTCCACATACCCAGAACACCAAAGAAACAGTCATGTAATGCAAGTAGTAAAAATATAGCAGCTCAGGAGTACTACTCATGCTGTGTAAGACCTCAGTACAGCTGAATCATGTCTTTGACCAATCAGACTCTTGGAACGAAGACACAGCCCTGCCATAAGGACGCCAAACCGACAGCTAAATGTTTCTCTGTGAGAGCAGAGCTGCTGGGATCAAACAAGGCTGGGAGGGTTTGTACGTAACCATGGTGAGAGAACAGAGCCACAGTAACGTTTGGGCAGAGTAACCATGGCAAGAGCGTAACCATGACGAAGTTTAGTCCGTATCCAGACAGAGGGCAGGGCAGTCTGCTGGAGATAGCTCAAAGAGTTACAGGCAGTTAAAAACTAGGTTCCCATGGGGAGCAGAGCAGTGTGCGTGCACATACATGCATCCAAATATTCCCAAAACGAAAGTGGAAAGGCCAAAGGTTAGCAACAAGCTAGTGTGTGCTCCTGAGTGTGTGCGTATGGGCTGTTCATGCAGTGAGGTAGTTGAAACAAGAGTTAGGAAAGAAAGTTTGTGTAAATCCAGTGTGCAGCAACAAGTAACCCAACAAAAACATAATGATAAGGTTGTCTGGGTAAGTACTGCTGATGCCTGAGTCACCTGTTGTGCTTGTTTACTTGCGGATTACAAGGTTATTAAACTGAAGGCAGAGGCTTTTTTCATGGGCGTTTATTTTCATGGATGCAGCGCATAAAAAACAGGTAATAAAGAGACAAACTGATGTTACAATTTGTCTTTCTGCCAAACAGAATTTTATTGATCATACATCGGTTCTGTCAATCAACTCCATGCCCACATGTAAATCCACGTCACAAAAATAAACTATACTTTGCACTGCTGTACTTTGCAATTTAAACCAAGCATATAGGAGAATTCATTTCACTCAGATAAAGAATAAATAAATAAAAAGAAAACATTTGCATGAGCATGCCTGTGGACATACAATTACTACGCTAATGTAGACAAATTGCATGCAGTAAGATAGAGGTGGATTTGGAGTGACTGTCATGTATCCGGCTATGTCACATGTGTCTAAATGGACAAAAAAAACTTACATGGACATCTGGTGTACTTGTAAAAAGACCCAATCGATGCTGCAGCTTTGCTACAGTGCTAACTTTAACTACAATAATGTGGGTTGGAGTTAGTGGAAAGATTATCTGTACCACCATGAAATGAATTAATTGTTTCCACCATTACTGTTTGAGAGGTTGTTATTAATGACACAAGTAGAAAAAACAGATCAAGGAATGTGTTGAGTTTACTACAGCTAAGCCAAAACAAACCATAACTAAACTAAATAATCGAGGTTTGACACAAGATAGTGTGACAGTAGTGGTTTCCTCGCATGTTCACCACTCATTCTAGTTTCTGTACCATGATCACGCTTCTGTTGTCAGCCCACTTAAGTTTGTGTTTGTGCCTATTATTTGTTTTTACAGTTGCTTTTAGTAATTTGGTTGAGGGTAACGGATGTTTCTTGCTTTGGAGTAATTCTTTAATGAGTGGGTGCATGTGTTGTTTGCACTGTGCTAGTGTGGGCAAGGATGCGCACACATGCAATGCTGTTTGTGGGCCCTTTCTGCTGATCAGTGCTTGCAAAGAAAATAGCAGGCCAGCAAATATGTATTCAAACTATGCATAATTTGAGATTTTTAAAAGTTAATAGTGCATATGTTTATAAAAAGATCATACTGCTGTGTAAGGCGTTTGCTGCTAGTTTGCAAACTTTATTTAGCAACTTTTTAGTGAGGTTCAATTGTACCTTTTTACATTTTAGATATAAGAAGTGCTACAAGTGCAAACTTACTCAGAACAAGGTGTCATATTCAAACAACAAATATCTCTGCATCCATTAATGTTCTGGTTTTAGTGTCAATGACGTTAATAAAGTAGTTTCCATCATTTAAGAAGGCTTCAGGCAGACAGAACTGGTTAATAGAAGCAAACAGGTTGTCTTGCACAGTGACCACAGCCTTGTATTCTCTTTCCTGTTGTAGGTCAAAGGACACCGGTCAGGGTTAGGTGTTCAACTCTCCCAGCTTCAGTGAACGTTTTAAACCCTTTAAAGATCAGCCTTGTAGCTCAGTTACAATTTCTCAAGTCATGAAGCAAGTGCCCAGATTGACCTGTTAATAAGGGTGGCCTGGGCTAGAATCCAAAACTAGCTAGCGGAAAAAGCACAGCAAACGGAAAACTTGGGTTCTCCGTTATAATTGCATGGACTTGCATTTACTGCTTCAAGTGTTTTTTCCACTAGGGAAAATTTCCACGGTCATCTCCCTGACAATATCGCTCCAGTGCAACCCAGAACAACAAACTGTGAGTCAGCTGTGACTCCAACTGCTTGAGACATGAAAAGTGTGCACGCTTGTAAGGAGTCTTTCTCTCTGCATTCCTCTGTGGAATAGGCTTGTATGGGAGTCAAGAGGAAGAGCCTTTTGGGAGTAAACAGGAGCCAGACAGATAGAGGAAGTCTGTCATTGTTGGTTGTTACTGGAGAAACCGTGTGCATGTAAGTGTGTGTATGTTGACATATATGTTTTCTATGCTGAAGATGTAGGGTTGAGGGGAGCATTTTCCCCAAAGCTGACACAAATGTAAGAAACAGACCGAATCAGCTGCTGTCACCAGTCCAAACTGATTTCATCCTGCATTCTGGTTGATATCGACATGAAAATGTTCTATCTAAGTGCATGACCCTGTGCAACTGGACAAAAATATCACCAGTGTTTATGTTGCTTTCGGGAAACATATTTCTTCTTCTCAAGCTTTCAACTTAGTGTCATACACTATTTTTAGAAGATATCTGCAGGACATCATTATATATATTTTTTTTATATATACTTTTTTACTCTGCATCACAACTACAGTCAACCTGCAGAACACTGCAGAGCAAAAAGATAAACAATACAGGTGTAATACTACCTGGTTTAGCTGCTACATCTAGCTTTCTGCATAAAAAAAATGGTACATCTGTGTGTGCCTTTGGATGTTCCAATCGACATCCCAAGAATGGGGTTTTCATTTGCAGACTGCCTGAACAACAAGTTAAATACGTTGCTAAATTCAACTTCCACTGTGGATCGCCACAGTGACGAGAGTTTTCAGTGTTTATGAAAAGTTGGACATGTATTTTCCAATCGTGGTCTCAATAAATGAAACAGTCTTTAAACAGCAATGTTTTCTCACAGTAATTGTTATAACATTAAGTCCTAAACACATCACCAAGACATCCCATAGTTTTACATCGCATTAACATTATCTGCATCTGCTGTTTTCTTACTGGGCTGGACATGAAGAGGAAGCACTTTGAGGCACTTTCCACAGCTGAAGGTCTGATACCAATCATGCCATAAAATATTATTGAGTCTCTAATCTGACTTGCATGCTTTTAATTCTGCCCTTGTGAAGTGCGACTGTCGATTGCCTAGGTAGTATGTCAAGGTAAGGTAAAAAAGCAATGTCTCTGTCAGTTGGATATTTTGGGGTTATTGTTTGTCAAGAGGGCTGATCTGCCTCAGGCAATCAGGCTCATCTGCTCCACCTGAGTCCCATGAGCACTCAATCTCCTCACCTCTTAGCACCCTATTTAACTTCCCCTCAGCCTCTGCTGCCCTGCCAGATGGCCATCAGTAATTCCTGAGTGATATCCAGCTTTTTCCTGTCTGATTCTAGATCTCTGTTGCCGACCCTGCTTCTGTTCCTGGACCCTCTGTTGCCTGATCCCCCATCGGATCATCCTGCCTTCTGCCTACCCGGATCTTGACCCCTTCTTTGGACTGACCACCGATCTCTGCCAAAAGCCCCACTGCCTGGATCCTGTCGTCCCTTCCACAATAAACTCTCTTTAAGAACTAATCCCCGTGTGTGGGCTGAATTTCCGGGTCCTCCTGGGACACCCGTTACAAATGTTAACCAGGAATTTGGAAATCATAAGAATTTTGAGCACCAACAAGTGCACGTTTTTTTCAAAATATGCTGTCTGACCAGTTAAGTGCTGAACTGGTTTGGAAAGTTTGAAATCCGCTAGCGACATCCCTAATAGGAAACAGTTAATAGTCACTATAGCAGAGCTGGTCCCAGCTAGCTTTTTGCCACCCAGCATGGCGGCGTAAACGAACAGTGTGACATCAGTAAGAATAGTCCATATATTATGTAACATGTTTTAGGCACATAAGACTTGATTTAGCAACTTTTCCTGAATTCAGCCAGTACTGAAAGTGAGTCACTACCTGATGTGAAACCAATTTAAGGCCAAAAGACAGGTTACATAGTGGTGGGGCTGTGCAACATATCAAATTCTGATTTTGATGTCAGCTCCGAAAGATCCCAAAAACAGAGATATTGTTAAAGAGCATTTATAATTAAAATAATCTTGTGACTGACGTGCACCCTTCTGCTGCTCGCAAAGGCGCATCCGGATAAATAGTAAACCCTCTGCCAATGTTGATGTTTTATTTATTAGCAGCTAACTTTGCCACTATATTTGGAGAGTATTCAGACCCGTCTAGCGAATCGAGTGACTTCTCCAGGTGTTATTGAAGACTTGTGGAGACTTAGGTAATAGCACATATCCTGGCCTGGATATAAATTTGATTCTTGAAAGTGATATTAATCATACTTTAGCTACTGCAAAACGTAAATATCTCAACAAATATTTGAGATGAAGATAAAATTTTTGAGCTTAACAATGTTTATGTAATAGTATCTGCCTGGAGAAACTGGCTAATTTAGTTTTTTTTAAATATATATATATATATCGTTTGGTGTTTGGAAAGACGTGATCATAATTTAATTAGACTATTAATACTAATAGTAATTAAAACAAATTAATAAAAATTAATTTTCAAGCAAACAGGTGGTACAGAATTTAACAGTTAAAGAAGTATCTAGGTTTTCTATATCTATGCAGGGTAGGGGATAGGTGGAGGGTTAATTTGCAATGGCACATATGCACAACTCTTATGTGGTGATTCATAATCTTGCAGAATCAGAGAAGTTATGACTTTTCCTTGCACCAACACGCTTTGACTCAGAGGTGCATCACCTTTGACCACAAATGTACTCTGCCTCTGATTCTAAAAAAGGGAGTGATGCACAACAAAACCGCGGTCACACCTTGACAAGGCAGTGTAAGAATGGCAGGGGGTTATCACCACCATCTCTGTCCATCCAACCATTATCAGACCACAACCAACGTAGTAAATCATGACATAGACAGAAAACTCACAACACAAAGTGGGAAGGAAATGGTCCAGATCTCTCAAAAAATATATAAAAAACCAAAGAAACAATAGTGATGAAACATATTACAGCATGAAACACCCTATTGTTGCCAGTACAGCTCAGATTATCTCCCAGACTAAGCTGCTGGTCAACAAAATTTCACAAAAACTTAAGAAATCCCCCATCATACTATTTTAGGGCCTACAGTAATCAGATGACACTTTTGTTCCCTTACGAGTTTAATGCAAAAGATAAAACCTTATGTAAGACAGAAAACTGATTAGTTGTTGTGTAATAGAGTTTTGAGATAACCTACGTGTTTAGAGAACTATGGCAAATTATGAAAGATGCTATATGCTAATCTAACATCTCTAGATGAGCATCTAATTGATGACATCATCAAATCATTACAAAGCATTTCAGCCTCCAGCTGCTCTGACCTGATCAGTATTAAGAACATAACAAGCAGATGGTGATTCTGACTCTTTAACTCTATTTTAAAGTAAATATTCACAAATGTACTGATGCAAACCACCGACTAAAGTAGCCACACTATACTCTTTGTGTGTGGTGATGAGTTGGTTTGTTGTTGCCTACCCCAGCACAATGAGCTCTCCATACTTGACTGGCACTTTGGTGGAGGCGGTGGTGGAGATGTTTTCCTGCTCCGGGGAATACATTGGACACTGCTGACTGAAGTTTAGAGGAGGAGGTGGGAACAAAGGGTGAGGCCCAACAGGGTGATGGGAGGGCAGGAAGGGGACAAGGAGGGGAGGGAAAGGGGAAAGGTGCTGATCAACTTGAGTACAGGGGAAAGGAGGAGATGGATGGGGAGGGGTCAGCTGATCCTCAGCTCCACCCTTTCATGGCTCATCTGCTCGTCTCTCCCAGCTGCTTGTCCTTCCCTGCAGGTTGGCAAAGAAAGGATTAAAGCAAAGATTAGTGTGTTTACTCAAGTTGACCTAAAAAGAAAAGACATGCTTCAAATATCTTTAAATTAGATAGTTCAAATATTCAGTTTTAGATATGTACATACTCACAAACCACCTCACTTTAAAGCATTAATTCCTTTTTAAGTTTATGTTGCTCACCAACATACACACCATTCATCATTGCTGAATTAGGCTAAAATATAATCTCTGAGTGATACGAAATGAAGAGCAGCTTGGGAACCAAAAAAGCTGAATCTTTGAAAAGACTTGAATTTCCCATAAATACTTGCAGTCTTGTAAATGTAAAGGTAATAAAGTTGCAGTCATGTGTGCATGTATGCATATGCACGTAACAATAGTAGAAATGGCAGTGACTAGTTAGAAAATCCTCCTCATTGACTTCTCAGAAACAACAGGAATGTGAGGAAGAACCAGTCGAGCCTAATTCCTTCCAAGATGTTTTAGTTCTGTGTTTGACTGCTGTGGCTTAGTGACCAATGGAGCAAATAAGACAAAAAGCCATTTTTACCATATTCCACTTTAATCTTATTACTACATTTACCTAAATTCTGATGTGTTATGTTTGTTTGTTTTAAAAGAACAAAACCCTCTAATGATTCAGTTTTAATAGTAATCACATAAAACAAAATAAATACAAGAAAAAGGCAGATAAAAATACTAGAATAAAATTAAGTAATAAAAATTCATTACAATAAATAAATAAAGACAAAAGAGAAATAATATTATATAAATACACAATTAAGAGTAAATAAAGTTAAATAAATTGATAAGATCTAAATAAAAAAAACAACCAGAGGTAGTTTGTCACCAATGTGCAACATCGGACATCAAGCGGTTAATTTCTATTTTCTATTACTGTTTGACTGTTTTGTGTTTGACAAATCTTAAAATGTCTATTTACATATTTATCTGGATCTATTCTACATATGCTCACATATTTATTTATTATTTTGTTACTACTATTAACTTTTCTTTTCTCATTATTTTTAGGTTTATTTAATCTTTTTTTTTTACTCTTTAACTTTTTATTGTTTTCCTCATTGGGATCCTCCATGCAGGGGGCTAAGTCTGATCACCCTTGTCTGGGTGGACGGTGGGTTGCCATGTGGGACCCGGCCCGCCCTGATTTGGGTGGTTCCTGTGGTAGCGGCCTCTTTGGTCATGGATTCTTTCCAAGATATCTCATCCTCGCTGCAGCATCAAGCCTGATACTAGGGATCAGAGTATGTTTATGTGACATGGGATTGGCGGGTGGGTGCGTGAGAGGAGATGAATGATTAAGTGTGTGTTTTTAATTTGGTTAGGTTATATGCTTTTAAAGACTTATTTTGAATTTTTTTTATTTGATGTTGAAATTATTTAAGTTGATATTAAATGGTTGTTGGTATTATGTAAAGCACTTTGTGTCGCTCTTTGGAATGATAAGTGCTATATAAATAAAATTTGATTTGATATGATTTCCATGACATTGATGTGTCAGGGAATATTTTTTATCATTTAACCACAACCTCAAGCAAAATCCCCTATCAACAAAACCCTTCTATTTTTTAACGGAAGGGTTTTTTGGTCTGTAAATATGCTAAGAATAAGAAATACAGCCAAACTACTTATTAAAATGCAGCCACCCAATTTTGATTTGTAAACCAGCAAGGGGTGGAATTTAGTTAATGTATGACAAATTACAGGTTGGTCCAAGGCCTTATACTGGAAGGTATGGGAGCTCTGGCTATAATGAATGTAGACAAGGTTAAAAACTTTTAACTGTGAGAAATTTAATGCAGAAACAAATCCATCACTATAAACCTAACATAGCTACATTTTGATATTTGAATATAAACAAATGTTTGAACAGATTAATTTGATCCTGTCATGTTTTTTTCTTCCTGAATGAGGTAGGTGGCTACTGTTTTTCTTTAGTCATCCTCTGAAGTAAACATCAAAACACAACTTCATACATATGCAGAAAGTTACAGAAAAGGGGACATGTGTGAGAAAGGAGGGCATGAGAAAAAGGAGAGCATGGACTTCCTGTTAACACGCTGAAACAGTTTATCGTGGGTTTAAATCAGGACCTCTTTGATATATCTCCACCACTCTTCCACTCACTAGTCAAAATGATAAATAAAAAAATAAAAAACAGAATATATTGTATGTAGCACAAGCTGTCTTTCCAAACATTAAAATCATCACTTCACTTCCAGTCAATATGCCCCATTTGAAGCTAAATATATCTCCTCCCAAACCCAGAGTGTCTATTTGCAAAGAGAATACAAACCACACATGAATAGTGTGGGACGTAAAGTGTTCTGATGATGAGTGAGGGTGGGTGGGGGCGGGAAAGCTGATGTAGTCCCACCAGACTGAGTGGGATAAGTTCATGCAGGGGCCTTCCAAGTATAATTTCAAATATATAATATCATACAAAAGCAGTGCTGAGAACAGAGTCAATGCATTAGTTATATGAGTATTTGTGTATGAGTAAATCAAAAATGGAAAATAACCCTTGTATTTCAGTCATGTTTATGGGTGATTTATTCATCAATACCAGCTCTCTTGTAAACATCTAGAAAACCCTTGAAAACTTCCCCAGTTCAAAGACAAGCCTGTC
This sequence comes from Rhadinocentrus ornatus, assembly GCA_037177495.1. Taxonomy (NCBI): domain Eukaryota; kingdom Metazoa; phylum Chordata; class Actinopteri; order Atheriniformes; family Melanotaeniidae; genus Rhadinocentrus; species Rhadinocentrus ornatus. Next base: position 24,876,532 of record JBAMHW010000018.1, on the reverse strand, counting down.
TGAATACATTCAGCTTACGTTTACGTGCAATCACACTTTTATCCAAAGTGACTTAACGACATTCAAGCCTTAATACAGTAAGAAGAATCCCCAGCATTAAGCACTAAATCTATTTAAAGAACGGTGTACGAGGAGAACACATTAAGAAGTGCAAACTAAGTGTGAGTTAGGCATGTTAGAGGTGTTAGATGAGGTGTTATTGGAATAGAAATGTTCAGGAGAACACAGAGTGAGACACCACTAAGATTATGAGGAAACATCCATGCAAACTTCCATGCTAGCATCTATAACTCTGAAGTCTAAGTTGAAACTAAAGCATATTAAAAAGCTTTACTCTATAGTTTGAGACAAGCATCCAGTACAGAAATTTACCAGAGACTGAGACCTTTGTGAATGCTTCATGAAGATATATAAGGCACCCAATACTTTAATAGTAAATTTAAAGTAGCTATGAAATATGTAAATTGAATTAGACATTTTTCAATAAGATGGTTTAAAACAAATAAATAAGGTTGTACAAACTCACCGGAGGTTGATTTTATGCAGTTGTGCTCAATATGTAATCATTTTTGTCACTGGACTCACTCATCACTGACACCCAAGACACTGTATGAGGATTTCCTACCTCTGCTTTATATGGTCAGACTGATGTATTTCTACTGAAATTACATTTGGTGGTCCCACGATCACACCTACACGTCTTTGTAATACACTGTCGGTGCAAACACACAAACTGCTCCCCTACTGACACAGGAAGTAACAGTGTCTTTACACAACCTACAGCTTTGTTTTTAGGTGCCAATTGTGATACAATCTGACCTAAGACTTAAACTTAAACTAGGGTTTTACTTGGTTTTGTGCTGAAAAGTCTTGACTTGTACATAATCTGATGAAGATAAAGCTCACAGTAACAAGGAACATTACAACAAGGTCAAAAAAAGTATTTAGGAGGAGAAAACAGTAGATTATGTTCACACTTCTTGTGTTTATAATGTGATGGTAAATGGACTTGTACTTATAAAGCGCTTTACACTACTTGCTTCATTCACCCATTCACACACACACTCATACCCTGATTGGCACATCAGATGCAAGCTAGGGTTAAGTGGCTTGCCCTAGTCAGGGAAAGCCTGGAATCGATCCACCAACCTCTCAGTTGGAAGACAACTGCTCTTCCCCCTTCGCTACAGCCGCCAAACTGTGTTAATGTATTGACATAGTTTAGACAGATGGTGAAAAATGCATTTGGAAATTCTGCCTCAAATGTTTATTTGTGACAAAGTGTGAGGTGCAGAATAACTGGGGAACTGTTGCTCATCTATTCAACAATCTTAAAATACCAGAGAGTAGACACAACATGCACCAGATGCAGTTTCAGAATTGTCTTTATCTACATATATGAACAAGCCAAGATGCAGGTAAGACATTTATCTCCTATGACCATGGAATAGACAAGCATTTCAAACTGCAGTATGCTTCAAAAACCACATAATACAAACAGTAAAAAAGGTCTTAACTTGGCTAATGACTTCAGATAAAACCTGCCTGCTAGCTGACAGCCTGCATGCTAATACTCCCAATCAAGCAAACTGCTTCACAGCAGGTTGTGTGAAGAGGAAACACTGACTTTTAACTTAAATCTCACTTCCAGAATGTGATCTATTGTAACTGCACACTGATAGCAATTATAATTATGAACTACAATGAAAAAAATACTCACACAAAGCGTGGAGAACACAGACATGACCCCATACGTCAACCTTTATAAGTTTAATAGATCCTTCATCCTGCTACCGACATCCTGAATTTAGCAGGTGGTGGGAATAACTGCAAATCCTCCCTGACAGCAGATACTTCCTGAAACTACATGAAAGCCCTGAGTCCCCACACAAGATGGATTAATCCAACTAACCCCAACTTGCACATGCATGTTTGTGCAACACAACGTGTTAAACTGTGTACATATAAAGTCTTTGCTGCATATGCACACTTACATGTGTGCATAGTCAGTAATATCGAGAGAATCGCTGGCTTCCTTGCCAGAAATTGATTTTTCCGTATTGATTCAGACACTCAAGGAAAGAGAAAAATAGGTCTGGGTGCTGTGGGTTGTAATATTGAACACAAGTCCAGAATGCTAAATTATCTTTCTGTCTCAGAGCCGCTGAGAGGTCAACAACTCAAACAATTGAATTAACACTTGACCCAGCAGCAATTTCACCAACCTACAGACTGATCCCAGATACTACAGAACTACTGTACGACTTTCTGGATCCCGCAGGTGCTGTTCACACATGTACTTTACAGCAAGATATACAGTATTTGCTGGAGATGCTACAAATATATAAATAAATAAATATGAGATGCAAAATATGATGCAAACAGTGCGTTGTGTGAATGACCTTTTGTTTACATCACATTGAGAATGGCAGATTCGGTTTCTTTATAAGTCCTTTTGCACTGATATCAATACTGTACGTATCAGGATGTCTCCGATGTAATAACAAAGCAACATAAGTATCAGCAGAAAAGAGAATGAAGCCAAAACTCATCAGCATGTACAGTTGCTAGCAGGTTGCTAGCAGCAAACACCCCAGTCCAGATTATGTGCTGTATTTACACTTTGGTGCACTCTGATCTTCATAAAACTGAGACAAGTGATGGCAAAAGATTTTCTGGCATCTTAATTGAGTTTAAACTGAAACAGCCCATGTCATTTATTGATCTAATTGAATCATTAAATTTAATTATTGTTCATTAAGGGAGCTGAAGACTGGAAAGTGGGATTTTTATTCATTTTATTTTTTGCATGTGACATACATAGTACAAATGTCTTCCATGTATGGATGTGTATAGAGTTTCTTAAGTGTGTGCCTGACTAAGTTGTCGGTCTCTGCAGCTCAGAATGCCCGATGTGGCGGCATGCCATTTGCTGCTTAGCTACCGAGACACACAGCACTACAACAAAAGGCCCTGAGGTCAGTGAGGCTGACTTTGCTGGCCAGAGTCGTGGGTTATAGCAGTGTGCTGCTGACAGCACAAACACCAACATTCACAAAGACCATCAAGCTTTACAGTAATGATGACATGGATGACACCTGCCATTCTCACTAGCCACCAACAGAACACATCACATGACAAAAAAACTGACATACGCCCAGGCAGGAGGCAACAAAAACACACCTCTTCGTGTGAAAACGGAAACAAGGTCACAGCTGCACTTCTTTATTTGAATGCATCTTCAACTTAACAACAGCAAAACATGTCAAACTGTCCTCTTTAGCATAAGGACAAAAAGCAACAGCCTCCCCTTATGAAATGGAGATTTTATACAGGGTTTGAATCCAACAAAGGCTTTCAGGTTGAGTTAAATGACAAGGAGTATTTGAAAAGGCTAGTTTTATGGTAAGCTAAACTGTGACACACTTTCAGGATCACAAACAAAGTAACCAGAAGCTGTGTGTGCTTCTCTGCAGGGAGCCAAAAATGGGTCAGTAGATCCTCCCACAGGGTTATAGACAGAGCAAACTAGTCTGCTTAATAGTTAAAATATTGGTCAATGTGAAATTTAGCTTGAGCTAATAATTCTTTATGGTCTACCTAAACATCATTTGATTTAAGAGTGAATATTTTGCTCAGTAGACAGAATAATTTAAGTTGACTTGAATAAAAACAGCTGGCGTTAAATACACCGAAATGAGAGGACATATTGCAACAAGAAATGGTAGTCAATAGTGCTGATACGACTAATCATGAACAGCACACAAATACACATTGCAACTAATGCCTGACATTATAAGTCAGTAGGAACCTTTTCCTCAATTTTTTGGCCACCATCTTGAATGTGTTACCACATATGGGATTATCTTTTCATAAGAAAATGTTTGTATGGAAGAAATTTTGGAATTTCACTTTTAAATTTGATTTTGTTTTAGGTCAACAGGACACCAGGTACAAATTTCCAAGTCATTGGAGGACAAAAAGTCCTCTCCCAAATACTGGTATAAAAAGATTACAAAAACAATCATTACTGAAATTATTTAACCCTTTAATTGTCAATCTGATTACATGTTGTCTCAGTTTCCACAGCTGACAAAATCTGACACTAACAATGCAACAAAGTCATAGTTTGTTACAAATTTTTAGTATATTTAAAGACTAATTGTAAAAAAACAAACAAAAAAAACCTGACTCCCGAACATGTATTACATGGTGAAAAACTATATATATATATATATATATATATATATATATGTGTGTGTGTGTGTGTGTGCGTGTGTGTTTGCGTGTGTGTATGTTTTTGTGTGTATTTATTAAACAAAGGCTTTGACATTATGTCATCAAACAGGCTTTTAAAGGGTTAAACATTTTGAATAGTTGCATATTTGGTAGTTTTCACAAGTACTGAAGTTGTCTGAAAGAAAAAATAAGAAAAAATATTATTCTGCTATGTTGTTAAAGCAGTTTTAAGGAGAGGACTTTTTTGTCCGCTAATGACCTAAAACGATAGTAAATTGAAGCAACCCATAAGGGTTACATACAAGGCAAGGCAAATGTATTTGTATAGCACATTTCATGTGCAAGACAATTTAAAGTGCTCCACATAAAACATGAAAGCATTACAGCGAGGTGCAGGAAGCAATAACAAGTGAATTAAAAACAAATATTAAAAGAAATTAAAGAAATTAAAAGGAAAAAAAACAGAAAAAAGCTAAAACAAAACAGATAAAAATGCAAGAAATAAAGTTCTAGTGTGGGTGAATTTAACATTTGTGTTGATAATAAGCAGCAAATAGGAAAGTTTTTAACCCTGATATAAAGCTGTTGAGAGTTTCAGCAGACCTGCAGTTTTCTGGGAGTTTGTGAGGAGCATAAAAGCTGAATGCTGCCTCTACATGTTTAATTCTGACTCTGGGAACAGAAAGTAGATTTCACCCTGATGACCTGAGGGATCTGGTTGGATCATAATGAACCAGAAGATCCTGAATGTATTTTGGTCCTAAACCACTCAGTGCCTTGTAAACTAACAGCAGAAAATCAATTCTTAGACAGGAAGACAGTGTAAAGATCTGACAACATTTAAATGCAAACAAAGTAAATACAGGAAAAATCGGGGGGGGGGGGGGGGGGGGGGGGGGGGAAAAAAGAAAAAAACGGGGGAAAACTCAAACAAAACAAAACCT
>JBAMHW010000018.1:24852247-24864493 GCA_037177495.1 Rhadinocentrus ornatus | reverse complement strand
TGTTTTAAAACAACAATGGCGTCCAGTATGGTTAAGTGTCTTTATTAGTTTGTGGAAGAAAATGAATAAATAATTCGTTTAGCCTCTCATCAACTTGATCCACTGGTTATTGTTTTAGACACGGTGAATACCACACAAATTCGGCCACAAGATCCAGATATCCGGCAACACGTGATCCCAAGCTGACCAATAACAAGGGGGTACTTCCGCGCCAACCGTCTGCGTAGCAAGGTTGCACGTCAGGTCTGGATAAGGTGTGCATCGAGCCTCTGCGGAGCTACGCTAGAGCCTACGGCGGTGACGCGGACGCAGACGACGCACAAGCAAATATCCGCCTTAAGACTGAATAAACTGGTTGTTGCTCCATTGTTTACTAGCAGTTAAGCTGTTTTTCATCTGATCGATTAATAATGGCTGTTTCAGGGAATATCATCCCTAACTAGCAGTTGTTGAAAAAAAGATAGCAAGACAGAAATATACTTCGAACCACTGATGGAAATTGTTTTTTAAACATGAATTTTTCCTGAGGGGCCCTATTTAATCCACATTTGTGGGTTCACTCTCATTTTTGTCAGTTAAAGAACAATATTCACAACAAAAAATGAAAAATAACTGTGTCTCAAGCCTTTGTTTAGCTAATGCAGTTAATCAAATGTATTATTAAACTGGGCCCATTTGACTAACATGATATATAGGTTTGATTATTACAAGTAATCCTGTCTCTATTAACGTTTAATAACAGATGGCTGAAACAGACAAGAATGTGATATTTCCATGTTTCTCACCTTGTGATTGAACCAAATGATTAGCTGATACTTTACACCTTTCCAATCACACCATCCTGTCAGCAACACTGTTGCTTCATCGGCTGATAAACCTGCCATAATTCATTTTGATTTACACTAAAAGGAATTTTTTTTCTTCCTGAATTATTTTCTAATAAATGCTTATTATAGGCTTTGAAAAGCAATACCAAGATAAAAAGAGACAACTAAATCTTACAATTATTTTTAAACTAAAATTTAATATTCATGGCAGTATTAAGCCAAATTAGGAGCATGCAGATGGGATCTAGAGTCCCTGCATGAGAAAATGTCAGTAACCCTGACTGTAACATATCACATTTAATGGCTGCTTTAATACATTACTAATGATCCTCTCATTTGTGTTAAGGAAATATATTTTGTTCATCAACACTGTGGTTTTAAAAACTAATCAGATCTTCAAATGCACTACTGGTTCACCCGCCAAACTGGCTGGATGAAAGCACACCCTTGGAGACAAAATCTCAAGTCTCTGGCAAATGACAAGTGCTCATTTTTCTTCCAGCTCACACTTTCTTTCAATTGGATTTAAAAAAAAAAAAAGGGCTTTAACACATCCTCTATTTTGAAATTATAATTTATTTCTCTTTATCTTTTCAAATATAGATTTGTATGCGTTTAGCTTCTGCAGCTAGTTCATCATCTCGCTATCCAAGTGACGATATGATCAGACTCGTTTCCATTTACACACTAGATCTCTACTTTTCTGGCTTTAAAGTAAACCCACAATGACAAATGCCACCCTGAAACTATTTCCATCCAGAGAAATCGTAAATCAGCAGAGGACCTTATGAAAGGGAAAATCACTGGCTGATGCAATGTTACAGGAAATTAATTTAGTGTGAATTACATCTCCTGAAGCTCAGCAGGGTGTACACAGACAGATAAGACTTCATTATCTATACAAGCCAGTGTGGATTCCTGACATCTGTTGCTGAGTGGCAGTTAGAAATTAAATGTGAGTGTGCGCGATCTGAGTACATCTTTAGATTTATACTGTACCTATTATTCTTAAAATGAATACACAGACTTTACAGGATAATATAAATATTTCTGTCTCACCATACGTGCCTGCATGTTCAGTCTGCTCAGAGGGGATTTACAGTGTCAGCATGTCGACGCAGGTCCATGTACTTTTAGGCAGCTCATTTCTTTTCTTTGAAATAAAAATGGAAAAAACGGCAAACCGCTTTTTTTTCATTTCCTAAACCAAAAGCAAACATGGTGCAGAGATAACTTCCAGGTTATGTCACTTTTCCAGTTGTGTTTTGAGCACAAATCGGAAACTTGATAATACGACTTTCATTTCGGTTTAGAAAATGAAACCAGGAAAAGCAAGTTGTTTTTTTTCTTTTTCCATTTTTCTTTTCAAAGCAATAAATGGATTGATGCAAACAGGAAGCCCCAATTTCCTGCCCACTTACAGAAATGCTCACTCCTCTTATGCTCACTATTCCCTGGAGGTGTTCCCCAAAAGCGGGTCAGCAGACGGACGGAGAGTTTAGTCTGCAAATGTCTATTTCAGGGAGCTTAGATATTCGCTGCCTGATGCAGAAGATGGAGCAATACCACTGGAAATTGCAGGGGCAGTGCTGAACAGAATAGCTAACATGCAACCAGAGAAAGAAACAAATCACAAAAGAAGAATAGGACCAGGACAGGAATAAAAAAACAGAAGAAGAATAAAGACGAGGACAACAACTGTAGAAATTGTGCGAGCTTTTGAAGAACGATTATATGCGCGTGTTTTAGGGCCTGTTGGATGGTTGAGAACAACTTTATAGCAGTGCATTACCGCTGCCAAACGGTGTCTGAAACTGACGGCTCCCGGGAGTGACCTCTGAACCTAGCACTGCCCACTAGTGGAGGAATTGACTTAACAACCATGGCAACGTAAAAAACACATTTAAGTACGAGGACAGCAACTTATGACAGCGTTTGAAACAAACGTTGCTATTTACGTACATAAGGGTGCATAAATGGGCTTTAAGGAGTAGTTTAGTTTTAGCAATGAGCCTAAAAACACAACCATGAGAACACACAAAAAAACTCTACTGCAAGAAAAAGATTTAGAAATCTTCAAACTAAATTGTGGTAAAAGATTGAATTTACTCTTCTGATTAAAGACCTGAATGTATATGGCTGTTGGCACTAGACTATTTGGGTTGTGGGGTGGGGCCCACAATTACTTAGCATCCGACATGCTAGTCAAGAAGTCAAATCAATTTTTGTAGTGTTGTGTGTTTTTACTGTCATCCAGGCTGATTAAGGTGGTGTCAAAGAGAAATTTACATTAATGCCACAACCCAAGACTTGACCAATGTTGTGGTTTATTAATAAATCAAAAGTAAAAGTAGTCAGTATTTGTGTAGTAGACTAAAGTGTCTCCTAGATGGGCTTGCCCAGTGAGACTATATTGGCAAAGGTAGACCCACCAGGCAATGCTGCTGACTCCATTAAGTCCTGGTCTTCCCAACCAAGCCAAGGTATTTGAGTTCTTTCGTGTGGCCTAAGTTTATAGAATCGCACTTTGTCCGGCACCTCACCCAGGACCAATTTGCCTTGGGAGACCCTACCAGGGGCGAAAAGCCCCCGACAACATAGCTCCTGGGATCCTTGGGGCACTCAAACCCCTCCACCACGGTAAGGTGGCGATTCACACAGGGGAATTGGAGAAGTTTACGGGTGTTAGAGTGTTGTTTGCTGGTAAAACAGAGAAGACATCTGTAATGTATAATAACTATTATTCATTCATTCATAATTTAGTCTGCCAAATTGCACAAAGTGAATAAATGGTAGACTTACAGTAATGACTGATGAACATTGTGATCATTCAGGATGGTGCACACATTCTCTAAAATGCCAAATAAAAAATTAGTTAGCTTTAGCCCATCTGCCATTTCTTTGTGGGGTAGGTTAAATCTTCTCGCTTGTTATTGGAAACATGGTATTTCAAGACATCCACACTATCTGGGCTCTTGGGTCTAGCAATTAGCTTACACCAGAGATCTTATAAACTTACACACAACAGACCACTTCCCATGTGGTGTTAGCAAAACAGTGACTCAACATAGACAATAAAATGGCCAATATTAAGTCAAGCTGAGCTCATTTTAAGAGGATCTCCCATAGCTGTTACTATGTCAGAAAACAGGAGCGGTCTGTAACGAGGCTGAGTAGAATAATCTACTTGGGCCAATGCCAGACACCAACCAGAGGAAGCGTTGCCACAACAATACTCACACCCATTAGCTATGAACAGTCAGGCATGAAATATGTGAAGCGGGTCAGGAAAAGGACTTTAACATTAGAAAGAAGGTGAGGAATGTAAACCTGAGTTGAGTTGCTGAAAGTAAACGTGACGATGGCATCAAAATCTGCTGGACTTCAAACAAAAAAAACAAAACTCATTGTTCAATGCCCCAGTAATACTTCTAAAAAAAACCATCTTCAACTTAAAAAATATGTTAAGTGTACCCAGTATAAGACCTTTTCTAGCCAAATTGTGTCATCTCCACTCATCATTCCTGAAAAGCCAGACTGGAGTCGGACTCTTTGGCACCAAATTCCTGCTGTGCATGAAATTAACTCAATAATAAATTACCAGTTTCTTCCATGGAACTGGCATCTTCCCAGAATCCAGTATGCAGGACTGTCCCCACCAAAACAGGGTCCCCAATTTATGCCCAAGACACTATTAGATTGGTGTATAGGGTCAGACTGCTGCAGCAGCATAGAAGTAAAGTACTGAAGTCGCAACACAAAGAGGTGAATCTGACAACTATTGTTTCGTGTCATCCGTTTCCTTTCCTCCCCTATTCTCTCTAATAAAAAAAAGAGCTTAGGCAGAGTAATTAAAAACACTGATGGTTCTGTTTCACTATGAATCATGTTGGGAATATGTTCGCTCAAGTTAATTTAAGATCCTCTAAACTCATCGACTAGCACTACACTATTGTACAACATTTCTACAAGATGGTCTAAAATGATAATATGTTGATTGACAGCATGGATTACAGTTCAAGCCAAAGCTACAAACACAGTTCTGTCTAATAGTTTGAAATAGTTCGAAATAAATGTGAAGTCTTTCTGATAGATATGCAGCAATCTCTTGATTAGGGAACAGAATTGGTTGATTTTCAATTTGACTGGCTACAGGGTTTGAAATTAACACTCGCCAGGCACCAAATGCGAGTAAAATTTTCGTTTAGCGAGTAAATCTCAGAGGGCTATCCTGTAAATGTTTTTACCAAGTTAGTCGTGTTTTTCAGTCTTCCTTTTGGTGGGTTTCTTCTTCATGTTCCTCTGCTGTCTGCGTGTATGAACGCAAGTACACAAACATACACTGACGCAAACACTCGTACGTGATACGAGAATGCGCTTGCACTATTTTAGTTCTGTTTACCGTTTAGCTCAGGCTAACTAAGTAGGTAAATATGTGGAGATTTTTAGCAGGAGCCGGCCAGCTTTCCAGAAGAAAGCACGGTGAACTGGAAGATAAATCAGCAGGCTTACAGCCCCAACCAGTAAGTTCAGTTAAAAGAGATGGTTTGGACATAGCGGCACCTTCTTCACGTGTCTGCTTCACGGCCCGGTTCCGCTCGCTTCTCACGCGCTGACTACACCAGCGCGTGCCACGCTGTCAGCTCAGCAGCACTCTGTTAGCCTCTTAGCTTAGCTTAGCTGTTTTTTAACCTGAAGACTGATGACAGCTGCATAACTGGCGTGACGTGACTCCGTAAGACGACGAACAGCTGTCAACCGATTAACTGATCAATATGATAATGATCCTTATTATTATTATTATTATTATTATTATTATTATTATTATTATATTGATCAGTTAATAAGTTTATTTTATTATAAATTAGATTTTATGATTATTGATAGGCTATTTATATTCAATATTACTAATTTATTATCAGATCAATAAGCTTTATATTTTTTTTATTATCAACTTTGTTAAGTTTATTTTTAAATGGTAAAATTAAAAGCAAAAATCAGGGAGTCTGACCCCACTAAGGCTGTAATGCTGTGGCACAAGGACTGTTAGGAGCAGGAGGCCAGAAAGCACCAGGAGTAGTGAGGGAGGAGTCTGGTTAGGTTTTATTTAATGAATTCATAGATTAACACTTTATCAAATAGAACCATTTTTCTTCTTGCTTTTGTTTATCATTGCTCTGACTTCCACTTTCAGTTTGGATACAACACAACACAGTATTATAGAAATAACGTGCCTAGAGGGAGGTGTAATATAATAATTTAATATTAAATATTAAAAATAATTAAATATTTTGGTTGTTAAAAAATATGTCATTTGGCCGATGAGTCAAAAAGTTAATTTCGGACACCGGCTGGCTATGATGAGTAATCAATTTGAGAAATGAACAAAATAACATTTTACTGGTCGAGGAAACAGCATGCACGCAGCAACACAGAAAACCACACATACTTGTCCCCAGCATGTCTTTGGTGTAAAACTTTTTCACTAGATTTAGGAAAAGAAACCATGGAGAAACAATCAAAACATTTGGGACTGAAAAATTATTCTGCCACTAAAAACAATGTCAAGGACTGACTGCTAATGAAGGCAAAGGGTTAAAATTAAAGCTAAGGAGCACGCACAGCCAGCAGACTCTTATCTTGTACTAATGTCAGCAAAATAAAAATGAATCCATCATGAAGAAATTCTGTAGGACTGGATGTCTATCTTTTCTCCAATTTCCACTGTCACCCAGCAGGAAATACTTCTCAGATGTTGAATGAGTCGCATAATATAACCATATAGCAGAAGTTTGAGCGGTATAATGTAATTCCATTTGGTACTTGTACACATAATTATGACTTATTTTTACTTTTAGAAAGACAGAGAGAAAAGATTTAATCTGCTGCAGTTTTTAAGTGTATGTAGTTACTCAGTTAAAGGTTTCACCATAAATATAGTTGAACTGTCAGTTAAAACAAATGTAAAACAAGTTGTATAAATCTAAAAGCTATCCTGTAATATGTGTATTATAGTTCTTCATCACAGACCTTCAACACTTAAGAAACAAAGCAAATATTTTCATTTGAGACACCAAACACAACAAAATCCTGACATTTTTGCCTGAAATAAAGACGCTTTACATGACAAGAAACACTTTTGAAAGCTAACTTTATCCGAACAAGCAGACCCAGACTGGGATAGAATAGTTAATGGACCATTATGGTATGGTGAACTGACAAAAAAAACAAGAATATTGTAACTGTTCTGTCCTAGAAAGTTCTTCTGTGACAGTTGCTGTGGTGCTTTATCCACTTTTTAACAGTGTTTTCTGTTTTCAAGGCAGGTCCTCTGTCTGGGCTTTGATTGAGCAACCCACTGGTTTTCCTGTGAGCTGTGTTTGGAGGAGGCTAACTGATGACAGAAGGCTGAGGAGAAAAGAGGGATGCTGTTCGAATTACAGTCTCATTAATAATTCAGTGGGAAGAATGGAGACTAGTGCATACACATATACAACAAACAGTCCTGTTGGTGGACATGCAACAAGGCATACACCCAAGAAAAGTCTCTGGTGCACAAGAAGCATGACACAATTACAGATATAAGCACCCAAATGCCTGTATGTTGCATACCTTTGAATGGATACGAATGGGGCAAACACTGCATAAAAATGCATTGATTTATGATACTTTTTTTTCTCATTTTCTGGAAGTAACCATCTGAAGTAACCCTCATGCCCTCCTTGGGACTTTTTTGACCATTTTTCTCAACTTTCTTTTAACTTGTGCAAACAAATATATGTCCCCACAGCATCACGGTGTGCTTACACAGCCAAGTGTCATCTTTTAACTGTATAAAGCATACAATGTGACCTTAGTAAAAGCATGTGACAGCAGAGCACACGTGTAAAGATCAGTGTGAGAGAGACTACACTCAGTCCAAGCTTTTTGAAACTACTTCAATACTTATTCAGTGATTTTTCAAGAGGTTTTCAGTGCTATATCACCTCAAATAATGAACAAAAGCATCCACAAACCCTCTGTGTTGTAAGTGTAATTAATTTGAGCAATTCTCATATAGTAAATGCATTGCTTCACAGCAGAGGCATGTGACTGCAGCAGTGACTATTAGATTTTTCAACACAGGCATTTTCCCATTGAACTTGTCTGTTTTCTGTCACTTCGGTGTAAAAACAGAATTTCTGCTGTCTTACAAGCAATTTCATTCCAGCTTTATTTCTTGTTATTAATAATTACTTATGACCACATTTTTGTGTTGTCATTGTTCTAACAGAGTCATCATCTGACTTATGGTAAAAAATGTGTTTGTTTCTGTCCGATTTGTGAGCTGCATAGGTTAAGTTGGTTTTTCAGTCCCAGGTGGTCTAACAAGACCTGCCATTTGTTCAACAATGCAGTTAACTCTAGGTTCTGGACTGGGTTGCAGGCCTACATATAATTAATAATTCAGAGTATTTGTGACAGAAACATTTCAGGCATGAGATGTTACCAAATTTTTTTGTCCTAAGATAAAAGTCATTTTTAAAGTGCCTACAGGGGAAAACAGTTCCTGTAGTTGCTTGATGAGGGTTGATTTATGTTTCCGTTCATCCTTCTATCCTGTTAGGTCCTTGTAGTGTTGATGAGGGTTGCATTTTTCTTGGAATGCAAGAGGTCTAATCGTGCACCTAGCCAAAGTTTGTAATCATTAGTCTCATTTCCAGGCAAAGTAAGTGAGCTGGTATTTTGTGCCGTTGCTGAAGCTTTAGTGCAGCTAGTACAGATCTTTGACATTGATTCCATTTCCAATTTCTGATGAATTTTGTTGGGCATTTGAAAAAAGTTTTATTAAAAGACTATTTTTGCTTGTGTTTCTCATCTCAGCAACTTTCAGCATTTGATTTGTCGAGTACAAGGATGATAAGACCTGCTTGCTTAATGGATTTTCAGCAATTACGGCTCGGTCTCTGCATTAACAGAGTCGGCAGCACTCAATAGGGAAGCCACAGCGTCACTCAAGTGTGTGTGTGAGACGATGTACACCCAAGCTCATTTGAGACAGGATGGTCGGAGAGCAAGGCAGGAAATGGTTATCGAGCATGATCAGAGGGGCTTTGATAATTACAGGCTTGAGTGTTTGAAAATGCTTCTGCAAGTGTGTCTTAGATGCTCAATTATATCAGCATCTTTTACACAGCAAAGAAACCAGTTTGCATGCTCTGCCCGTGTACAGTATGTGTAGGTTCACACAAAGGATAACTGTTGACTCTAAAGTCTCCTTGTAGGAGTGAATGTAAGTGGCTGTTTTTCTCCCTGTGATGAACCTGTCCAGGGTGTGCACTTCCTCCTGCCTAGTAGCTGCTGAGATAGGTTCCAGGCCCCCTGTAATCCTGCGCTGGAATGGGCAGGTATAGAAAATGGATGGGTGGAACGCAGACTTCCCAACTAAAGAATGAGAAAACCTAAAAAAGTAAGGCAACCTGATATAAAGCACTTTTGAATAAACTCAACAAAACGATTTGTGTTGTGTGAACCTACGTTAAGTGGCTAAATCAAAGTTGGAATATTAAGTTGCACAAACTTAAAACTAATGTTTTTAGATGCATTCTCAACATAAACTGTTTCAGCTCAACTAGCTTTGCAGCTAGTTGCCTTAATTTTTAAAGTTTCCTCAACCCTGTTTTCATTTCTTTTTCATTTTTTACAAATGTGAAAAATCTGAAAAAATATATCAGTCTTTAAGTCTGGGAAAAGGTGTTGCACACAAAGATGCTCAAAAGGAAAGTGCTCTGCCTCGACTTTGGCTTTTGTCTGACATTTCTCAAGCGGCCACTTAGTTACATAAGAAATCAGTGTCAGGAAGTTAAATCCATTATGCTGGTAAAACAGGAAATGCACTCAATTTTCCTTCTTGTGTTCTTTCCCTGTGGAGGTTACAGGGGTTAAAAGATGTATGTTTCTTTATAATATTTTATATTAAAATATAATATATACATACTCCATACTTACTGTGCAAAATGATGCTACAAAAATAGCTCTTAAATAAAAGATTGGACCCTAAGAGGAGTTATATTCAGAAATGGCCGTTTTCCTGAGGCTTTTATATTGTTTATATTGATATCTGAATTATAATCGTATCGACCAAAAATAAAAAATATATTGTGATACAAGTTTTGGCCATTTCGTCCAGCCCTACTTAGCCTACAAATAATAAAAAAAAGTCACATATTGAACACACTGTATCATTGAAGCATGCAACAAAGCAATGTATCTCCAAATGACTCCCATATCACAAAATGTAAAATAAGACTATGAGAAATTTGTCCAGAGCACATGCTGCCTCAAGCTAAGTTATGGAAAACTGTTGGTGGTTTAATGCTTCCCACTCCTCTTTTATTCGCTATCTTGCAGAAACAAGGCCATTAAATCGTGCTCACTGTCTGACCCACTTTCCATGGCAGACGTAATCTCCCTGCACAAACTTCAGCCTGTTTACCAGCCCGGCAGAGAGTAAGCCGGACCAGGAGGAGTGAGCCAAGCTTCTCAAACACAGCGGGAGCAAAGCTGCTACTTCGCTGTATAGATGATTACACCGTCGAGCTCACCAGCGCTCCCTCCACAGACTACGCATCACAGGCATGTGCACACAAAAGTCTCCTCTTGTGATGAATGTAGTCAACATTGTTTAAAATGATGCAGCTTGTTTAAGCCTCACATCATGACTATAATTCCAATACTTGATTAAAAAGTGTGTTTTACGCACACTTAACTTATATTAACCTCAGTTTACTGAGAAATTAACAATTAAATTCACTTCTCCAATACTTCATTTCAGCTGCTACAGCACTTTGCTCTCAAGCTGCCTGTCATTATGTCAAATGTGGTCACAGAGAAGCAAAAAAGATATTTTTGAGCACTTTGACAGGTGTTTGTTGACATGTCTGTTTGTCTGTCTGCAGGCAGTTTGTCAGTGTGATAACATCACAACCACACAACATGCTGTAACAAAGGTTTAAAGGTGTGCTGCTGACATAAAAAAAAGATCAGGTTTCCATTACAAGGTTGTACTTCAATATTCTCCTACAAAGTATACATTACCATTAAAAATATATCCTTAATCATGGATGTAAACACAATGATTTCTTAAACATGTTACTCTTCAAAAATTCAGACATTGACAGCAATATTTAGTAGACAAAAACAAGTGAATCTGTATTTCTGGGAAGGTATTTTAAATGTTATTGTCCCACCACATCATAAATCTTGCAGGGATCGTGCTAAACTTTTGATGCACACATGCAGAAATAATTCATTAAATAATTATGAGATATTTTTTTGCTCAGACTAGATCAGAGTGGAGACTAAGAGGCCTCTCTGTGTCCCCACAGACCAGGTTACTAAGGATACGGGCAAGGCTGAGCCCCCATTAGGACATCTGAGCTCTCTTTGCACTCCTGCCTCACACCGCTGGCTCGAGTTTCCTCGATGAAATTGAGACTCTAAACCAAGCTGAAGATACATGTACACATACACACACACATAGGCCTGAAGGAAACACACCTTATGAAAATGTGCAAATGTGCACAAACATCTGCACTCTTCCTGGTTACACAACAAACACAGAACCCAGCAACTTCAAATTGGCAGATTTTACCACGTGAAATGCAGACTTTAAAAAGGCTGCGCGAAAATATTGCAAATTTGTCCTTAAAACTGAGCAACATTGCTGTACAGCCTAATCCAGGAAATCCAAATCTGTTCGGTTGCTTTAACCCAAAATAGTCAATGACAATCAGACTTCTTTTTGCAGGCGATTCATTGCAACAAAGCACTTTATTTGCAAAAGACCTTTTCTATTTATAGTCTGCACAATGTATCTGTAGTATTCATGTTATTCAGTTTACACTACTTTATAACCAAAGCACTTACACATGGAGTTTGATATCATACTGTTCCATACAGAACTAAAAGTATAAACATTAATATTGATAAGATGACAGTTGTGTCCGCTGCTTTTTCCTCTTCTTTGTAACTTTCTGAGCACATCAAAAAAGCACAATGCAATAAAAAAAAAAAAAAAAAAAAACTGTTTTGTTCTTTGTTTCACTCTCAATTTGCTTCATTGGGACTTTAGCTGGCTTCAGAAGGCTTATTTCAATAATAATAATAATAAAAAAGGAAAATCTGTCTCATTACAGCTTGATAGAGATATAAAGCAAAGGATTCAAAGTCTGAGGCATGTTTTTTATCTTGGGGACAAATAAGCACCCACAGTCACTGCACCTTATTACTTAGTTTTCATAATTCCTAGATGATCATAAAATTTTGAATTTGTTTTAAATCTCATACACACATAACCACACTGCTTTTCGTATTCAAAGTACATTACATTTATGAGTGCGGAGAGAGAGGGGGGGGGGGGGGGGGGGGGGGGGGGGGG
>JBAMHW010000018.1:24828463-24847531 GCA_037177495.1 Rhadinocentrus ornatus | reverse complement strand
AGCTGGAGCCTATCCCAGCAGTGTTTCAGGTGAAGGCAGGGTACACCCTGGACAGGTCACCAGTCCATCGCAGAAGAATTGAAACATTTGACTCTAAATCAGAATTTTGACGTAACAGAACTGTGAAAACAGAGTTACTTAATGAATGTCAGTTTCTTTTGTGGCCCCCAAAACAGTGTCAGAGTTGTGTTTTATTCCAACTTTGCCATTTCAGACCCTCAAATCTATACTGTCAAGCACAGAAAGTTTTTTTTTTATATATTTAATATCTCCCCTAAAACATCATGTGTCTCTTTATGAAAATTCTGCCAGCCAAAATAAATCATGGGCTGCAGTGATATTAGCATGTTAATGTCAAAATCTTATATTATTGATATTGCTAGGTTATAAAGCTTTGACATTGACCCAGGTTCCAGGTTAGGCCTGAATTTGTTGAATTATTCTTGGCCTAATCTTAAAATGCCAAGCTGAAACATAAAAAAGTGGAACGAGCCATTCAAACCTTTATTTTTAAACAGATGGTAGTCTGGTAGTTAAGCCTAAAGGCAAAGGACGTGCAGCAAACCTAATTTCTTTTGTAATGTGGTCACTGAAACGGTTTTGAATACTACTGTCATAGATGGACCCCTCAGAGACAGAAGGCAGATTACCAGACTTTTTTTTATACAATGGAGAACAAGGGAATCATCTTATAAGACAAGCAGCAGGAGGGCTGACTGGAGATCCAAGGTGCGGGAGAAGATTGGTCCATGCGAGTATGAAGGTTAAGGTCCAACAGGGAGTGAGTGTGGTGAGTAAATGGAAGACAGGTGTGACTGATCAGGTGAGATTAGCTGTAGTGCTGAACTAGACCTAATGTGGCAGAGTGAGAGGATCAGGGACAACTGTGGCTGGTTAGGAGTCTGGAGAGTGATTGCTGGGGAGTTTGGCTGGGCAGAGTGACACAGGGAATGGAGCTGCTATGACAACTACACGTTATGTTTAGAAACTGTGGTTTATTGTTAAATATAATTAGAACATTATTTATCCACAGAATGGGAACTAGATTGGTCACCCAGAAAGGTCACAACACAATACATATGAAAAACATAATGACATAAATAGTTCCAAATATGCAAACAGTCCAATATGACTGATGTAGAGCAGGAGCACATGTTGTTATTACATTAAATACATATTTAGATAATGTATTTGTCCTTTAATGCAATAATGAATGAAAGCAGATAAAAGAAGAAATAAGCATAAATTTAAACTTAAAGAGTAAACATAAGCAAAAACCACACAAATAAAATTAACATTCAAATAGCTTTGAGAGAATCTTTCCCAGATGTTGGAGTGACTCAGGTTGTAGAGTAGGCCATTGGTGGTGTGAATCCCACTCCCCCAGTCATCTGTCGTTGTGTCCTTGGGCAAGACACTTCATTCTCCTTGCCTCTGGTGTCCAAATGAGTATGAATGTTCAGTGTTTGGTAAGAGAAGCTCTTGGCCTCCGCGTTAACGTCAGCGTGCCCCAGGGTAGCAGTGGCTACACATGTGGATTACCATCACTAAGTATGAGTGAGGAGTGGATGAATAAAGGATCCAATGTAAACACTTTTAGTTATTATTACTTTTAGATGTGGAGCAAACAATAGCCATGCAGCACCACCTCAGCTTTGTATACATCACTCATGGAAGATCAATTTTACCAGAAGACCGCTAGATTTTCACAATGCATAAGTGTCAGCATATGTAAATATATCACAGGCCTGAGAGGGAGACAACTTCTTCTGGGAGAATGAGTGGAAAAATCAGGTGAGGCCAAAAACAGATTAAACACATCTCAGCTGCACATTAATCACAAGTCAGACTCACACATGCACATGGAGACAGACTTATTTTTATACCTTTGAGACGGCATAAAGCACACACTTACATTTGCTAATAAAATGCACGCCTGCTGCTACGCTGGATGCCAGACATGAGAGGGTGTTGCAGGTTGGAGTGGCTTTCAACAAGCTGCTGAGACTGAAAGGAGACTTTGCGTTTAAGGCTGTGACTCAGGAAACCATGTGTTCCTGTAAATATACACACACACACAAACACACCCGCACACACACCTGTTGCATAATCTTTGCTCTCATTTTAATCAGTGTTTGAACCCTGCTGTTTACGTTGCTACGGTTACAACACCAACACCTTTCCTGCCCGTTTCCAGGGCTGGAAGCAGCGGACACACCTTCCTTTAATTCCACGGGTGAAGTTGCTGCAGTCAGTTCATTTCCCTCCTGATGGTTGTTTTGACAAGTGCTTCTATTTCTAATGTGCTGCACTTCTGCAGGAAGCACAGGGAGATTTAGAACATTTGCAAAAACACAGAGACACACTGTATATGCACGCATATTGCGGGTGGTCTGATAACAACCCTCAGAAACACAGTGGATCCTGTCAGCAGTTGTGTTTTCACACAGCATATAGATGCCAAAACCTTAGAGAGAATTATCTGTTATAGGTTGGTTTTCTTATACAAAAATAAATCCACAGTTATTGCATTTATTTAGGCCTACATTTGCCTAAAACCATTTGTTAGAAGACAAAAAATGATAAAAATGGATTATGTGTGGCAAGAGATGACAGTAGGAATTTAAATTTTCCAACTACATCAGGGAGGAACATTGAAATGCATTATGAATCGATGATGAATCTTATTCAACATGCACTACCTGGCCAAAAAAGAAAAAAAAGTGGCCACTTGGATTTAACCAAGCAAATAGGTAGAAGCCTCCTATTGAATAATTGCTGCATGTGCTATTATCTTTCAGCTGGCAACAAATTATTTGACCCCAGCTGATGCAACGAGTAGCTTCTCATTGCTTAAACAACCATGTGGAAAGACACATTCCATGCTCGTGGAAAAGGTACAAGTCTGTTTAACAAGGGACAAATCACTATGCGTGAAGCAAAGAAAAATTTAAGCAGATTGCAGAAATTACCTAAACAGGGTGAAGAACTTTCCAATTCATTAATAAAAACTGGAAAAGTATTGGGAAACCATCATCATCCAGGCAGTAATATGATTAGAAAAACATCCTGAATGATGGTGATTTGTGATCTCCTACATGTTTGGTAAAATAAATCAAAGAAAAACAACAGTAGAACTCAGTGTTATGTTTAATACTGAAAGTAAGAACATTTCCACATGAACAATGGGAAGCAAACTCAATGGATTGGGACTGAACAGCTGTGTAGCAATAAGAAAACCACTACTCAGTGAGGCTAACCAGAGAACAAGGCTTCAATTTGCTAGGGAGCATAAAGATTGGACTCCGGAGCAATGGAAGAAGGTCCTGTGGTCTGATAAGTCCAGATTTAACCTGTTCCAGAGTGATGGGAGCGCCAGGCAGATGAAATGATGCAACCATCATGCCAAGTGCCTATGTACAAGCCTGTGAGGCAGTTTGTGATCTGGGGTTTCTGCAGTTGATCAGGTCTAGGTTCAGCAACACTATGTGCCAAAAGGTTTTCCAGAGGTTTCCTTTTTCACTATGTGGACTTTTTTATGTGACACATGCAAGATCAGTATGTAACCTCTTGCAAACACTCTGAAGATCCATGCACAACCAAAAATCACCAGAGGTATACACAGTAATACACACTTATTAATGCATGCGCATTTATCTTTTTGCTAAATGATGTGGAAAATAGCTTTTTCGCTGGTTTTTGATAAACATCTTCTGAAAAACAATTGTTAAAGTGAGTGAAGTATTTTACCGACCATTGCCACCTACAAATGTTCTAGGGTGATTACTGGATGTGTGTCAGACTGGAACGACCAGGAATACAGAGGGGTGAACAGTGAGTATGTCGGCTGGTGTGAGACCAGTACTTTACAAATCAACGCCAGCAAGGCAAAGGAGATGGTCATAGACTTCAGGAGGAAGTTCCCGAATAAACACAGGTGAACATCCAAGGAAAAGACAAAAAAGACAGTGGACTCTTACAAGTACCTGGGTATTTACCTCAACAATAAACTGAACTGGATATGTCTGTGTATATGTATGTCCATATATAGACAAATATTACTTATTTGCATTTTTTCATAACCCTTCCTCTATAAGACATGATTGTACATTGAACAGCAGTTATTGTGGTATATAGTTTTTATTTTATTTTACTTGTATTTAATATTTGTATTTTATATTTTCTTAATCTGCTTTTCTGTAGCTAAGCTGTAGTAACACACAAATGTCCCCACTTGTATGCACAAATGGATGCACACACTCAAACAGTCTCTCAGAAAGGTCCCGACACCCCCCACACAGGTGGTAAGGAAAGAGAACATCATTCCAAGAGGGAGCATTTCCTGATTGTATGATTTGTGTCTCATTTGGAACATTGCACGAGGAACGTTGTGGAATTCAATAAAATCCCTGTAAAGTCCTGCTGAGAACATAGTGAGAACCATCAGTAGACATTGTTAATGTCTTATTTGCAGGGACACAGACATGGAAACTTCATGTCCACCATATGTTTGCATGAACCCTCAAGCAATGCAAAGATGTGACATAAGGTACACCTCTGTATTCATGTAAACTCGTGTTGGAAGAGTTTTTAGGCAACTAGAGGAAAAATATTTGATCGATAAGTGTAGGTATTAAAAATGTATACTTCGAATGTTTTACATCCGATCTTGCACAAGTTTCACTCGTAGTCTGCTACTGATTGTTTTGACAGGAACTGAACCATGACCTCAGCTTCTTGTGAAAATCTGTTCAGCAACTAGAACAGCCCGAGCTAATTTAAAAAACACTTTTGAAGCTCTGAGATTCTGCTGTTTTTGAGGAAGTGCAGAACAAAATAACTCCCACTCTAATTTTTCACCAACTGAAGTCTTACTTTGGCATCAGTCCCTTCAGTAACTGCCACACAAATCTGCTTCTGCCCTGACTCAATTGACTTAATAAAAAAAAAAAAAAACTTCCTTAAAATGATGCAAGTGCCCTAAATCTCCACAACGGCATCTGCTCTCATCCCATGAGACGGTGGACAAAGTGTGTGGGATTGCATGAAGGGCAGCGTGTTCTCAGCCAGCATATTATCCTTTGTTGTTGTTGTGCGATAAGACCAAAAAACATAGCAACAGCTGGGTTGCGTTCAGCTGCACGAGGGAGCCAGAACGGCTGCACATAGGGGTCTTCACTGGTGTGACAGGATTATGTGATAGAAACATGCTGTGCTCATGTGTAGCCAAATATTAAATAACACTACTGTCCCGTGTTTGAGGGGCCGAGCCGAGTGCTGTTGTCATGCTGCCATGGCGACAGTAACCATGCGCAGGGTAATGTTTACAGAGTGTTTAGCGTATCACAAAGCAGACATACAGGCTGACTGGACCAAATAAATCAAAAGTTTGTGTGTGTTTATGTGTGTGCTGCCATTTACAAGACCGAGTAGATTTTTAAATGACAACCTTCAGTATTGATTTATGTGTGTGTGTGTGTGTGTGTTCTGCAGCACATATTTGACTAACAAACTGAAGCAAATTACTCTTACTCTAAAGGATTTCAAGTAAAGCCATGCTGCATGTTTGGATGATTCACTAAATAAAAACAACTATATAATATCTGATGTGATTAAGAAAATGTAACATTTGCTTTTATTATGTACACATGTTGGAGTATGGTTTCTAACTCACTCCAGATGTTGTTTTGTAATGAAAAAGCAGCACGGTTGCTCAGTTACTTATTGTTGCATAGCTTTGCACTGAAGTGCTTAATCACTCTGCAAATGTTTAAATGTGGAGAGCCTTATACTGACACCGTTTCAACTACCTGCACACATCAGAGCTCTACTCACATACAGGCCACAAGCGATATCTTGTTCTTTTGAGCATCCAGATTGTAAACCTGTTATGAGTAGTTATAAAAGATAAGTTGGCTAACACAAAAAGCATACAACTGGCAGGACGTTTTTTTCCATCTCAGCTGTCTGACTGCTTCTAAGATGGTTGTATGCATCTGAAACAACTTCATGAAATTCCAACTGTGCCGTTGCATCAAACAATGGAAAAGGTATTTACAGGAAGTGTGTGAATTAAATTTGGTTACTTAAGGTTAAATCTAAAATACCAGAAAACGTAAATGAGCAAGTTTTTGTTGATGAAAATGTGCAGTGGCATCCTCACAAGAGAAAGAAACCAGACTTCCTCTTAGTTTGTTTTTGGTTCTATGCCGTGTCATTTGGTCTGCTTGTTTTAGCATAGAAGTATAAAATGAAGTAGATTTTCTTCCTTATAAACCACATTCACATGCTACAAAGCACATGAAAAAGAGATACAACCAGAAACTAAACTGGTTTTCCTAACACAGATACTGAGTTTTCATTGCCATTTTTGAGTTGCATATTGAAGATTTGAATAAGAAAAGAAAAGCGACTTTGTAAATCTTATCTGACCTGGCAAAAAATAAAATTGTCAGCTGTTTTAGGACTGAAGCAGATTCATGTTACTTACTGTTCCTGAAGAATTCTTCATTTTGCTCTTGTATACACTTATACATGCATCCACACACACACACATATATGGATGTTTTTTTCTCACTTTTTTCCTGTTTATACTACCTTAATACATTTTCTTTTTAGTCTTGCCATTTTTATGGTCATTGATTTACGTGCTTGTTTTAAACATGAACTTGTTTTACCATGTTTGGTATGTTTTTAAGCAGCTATGTGTTTCTGTGTTTTCTTTGTCTGTCTACTGGGGCCCCTTGGCCAGGTCATGCTTGCAAATGACAACTGGTTTTCAAACATTTTACCTGGAAAAGTGAAGGTAAAAAAAAAAAAATAAATAAAAAAGGGACAAAAGAAACACACGTTAGTTTACACATCACTGCCAACTTAAACCGATTTTTCAGCTGGTCATTTGAGGTACAGATGTGTTTCATTGTGAGTACACAATGAGTACAAACCTGGAGTACAAACCAGATGTTTCAGCTAGCTCAGGAGAAGCATAACCTCTAGGAGAGAATAACTTTTCCGACCAGACCTTTGCCTGACAACACTAAGGAACAGAAAATCTTGGATTCAACATTAATGAGGCAATCATACATTTAAAAATCATATATTATTTTTTTAATGCATTTTTATTTTTCTTATTAATTTTGCATGTAAAGTTAGGAGTGTTTGTATGTAGGTGCATCCAAGATTTATTGTGCAAACTTTTTTAACATTTGGAAAGATCTGCATGAAATTTTGCACATATACTCACTGTGCCCTGAAGCTGTGGAGATTCCTAATTCTCCTTCATGCACCATGAGGAGCCATTACAACTAGTTTGTGAGCTTATCATAACTACCTTGTTTGCTATTAACGTGTTCCTGTGAACTACCTCATAAAAGAACACAAAACACATACATGTTTTAGTACATGGCTGACCAGTAAAGATGATATAAAGTCAAATATGACAATAACGTACAACAGCTCCAATCCAAGATCCCAAATCTTAATATTAACCCAATACAAGCATCCTTGATTGTTACTATATTCATTGCTTACATTCTCCAAACCTAAATGCTGTTTGATTTTTCTGCTGTGACCCCAAGCATTAACAAGTTTGAAGCAAAGGCTTGAACCTGTTGTACAGGTTAAAAATCTGTTTTATTCCTGGCAATTACCTTCGTTAACCCCCCTGGTCAAAGACCCCATGAATCTTAGCAACTTTTCTTTCAATACCATTTGTAAGTGTTCACGTGCCTTGAGTGATGGTGATGGATTTTGGTTGAATTAATGATGCTATTTTTTTAATCTATTTTATGATCCTATTGAGCTACAGAGAAAATGTAAAAATAAGTCATATTATATTATAATTACAACAGCATTCTTACTTAGATTTAGCTAAATTAGTATGTATTTTGACCATCATTCACATGTGTCTTTTCTGTAGAGTTTGATGCTCTGATTGCTGATGCTGTCTACGTCATAAGTTTCTTTTGTTAAGTGCTTCACTTCCTAATAATGCAGGTTGGTTTGCTCCGCTTTCCTGGTCAATTCAAACAGATGAGACCCTGTGTAGCTCAACCATAGATACTGATAAACCCTTTCACATAAAGATATTTCAGATCTGGTGGTTCCACAGAGGTCAAACCCCATCAGATTTCCCTGAAGGAAGTGTCTCTGGAATCATGATAGCAAGGAAATGGTAAGCTGAGGAAAGTGGTTAATATATTGCTGTGGTTGAGGATCACAACAAAGGAGATACAGTTAAAAAAAGACACCTATTAAAATCCTGAGATCTTCAGGAGTAAACCCTGAGAAGCCTGATGTAATTTCAGATGGGTGGGATTTTGCTTACAACTCAAACAGATAAGTGTGTAAATACCTTGAAGTTTTGATGCGCCATTGTAAACAGAAGCATTGAATACTGTTACATAGTGGCATAAATGTTTGTTATCTCCATGGAGACATGAAAATAAAGCTTTCATTTGGTTTAATCAGGTCAGACTTTGTTGATCATTTCCCAGTTAAAGGGATGAAATCATCCTTTAAACACAGCACATCGTAACTTTTGTCATCACATGTACCACATGTCATCACTGCCCCTTGTAGGCTGGGACAGCTATCGACGTCAGGCCAAGGCTATTTCACATAAACCAACTCAGTGTTTTCAAGAAGGAAAAGAAAAAAAAAGAATGAAACATTTCATAAACATAAGCACATGACGTGTTTTTAAACGATTGGGGGTAACGTAAACCAGATGTGGAAAGTTGTAAATTGCAAAATTAAGTTTGGCAAACATGAATGAGTTTCATCAGCCTTGCAGTAACATGTTTGACTCCCATTTTTATTAATTACTTCTACATTCTGTTCATGTCATTCTATAAGTTGCGATGGAGCTGTGTGTAACAAAAGCATCTAGGAGTCTGCACTCCTCCGAAACTCTGGGTGTCATTGCATAATTACACGGTCATTGACTGTAATTAGCTATGGTGTTGTCACTAAGCTCACCAACCTTCATAATTGGTTGTGGACAGACAACCAGACTCCTATTTCACATTGAAGTGGAGGATGGTTTCAATAATAGCCTGTCAGAAAGGGTGGTTTGTGAAGCGTTAGATACTGAACAGCATGACAATGCACAGATGATCAATAAAAAAAAAGCAAAGTGCTTTGTGGATTTATTGTTTTACAGCCAACACAAAAGGAATTTTTTATATTTTATATATCTCTTGCAAACTTTCCCTTGATATGCATATGTTATAGATCAGATGTGCTCTAGAAACACACCCACACACCTATCTACTTCATGTAGATAACAATAGCAGCTTAGGACAACTAAATATTGTTAACACAGTAGGTTAAAGAGGCTTGAATATGTCCACATCTTGGTAATTGAGATTAGGCTTCAGGTGATCTCAGGTATTAAAGACCTAGATGGATGAACCCTGTGCAATAAACTTGTGCATGGTCCACGCCTCTCTGGGTTGAAGTGCTGTATATCTATAATGTGAAGGTCTGTGGTACATTGGCTAAATCTGCTTGTTGGAAGATGGACTAATGCATTGTTGGTTGTGATATGATAATTCAATTTGCAGAGAGAAAGACCACTTTAGGATCTTTAAAAAGCAATCACACAATGTAGCATTTAAAAAAATGCTTGTAGCTGCCAAAAAAATGTTTGGCTGCTAAAAGAAGGAGAAACTAAAATATTCAATCTCAGTAATAGCAAATATAACAGAAAATAACATTTGATAATTTTCCTTCTTATTTATTTATTTATTTATTTTTCAAGATTTACCGTAATAATTTTTTTATGTGTGATTGTTAATTTGAATGGACTACTGTAAATACTTTTAATTATTAATTCATTTGTTTTTATATGATTAGATCTTGAAATGAAATTAAAATAAATCGGACAGGCAATAAGATTTATGTTAAAACAAAAGTAAGATTACTTTTCTAGTGATCACTTACCTAGTGACTGAGTAACTTGTGCTTCACTGTGTGTTAATTAGTTTAATAAATAAACAGCACTAAGCTTGTAAACCTGAACGGCATGCACTGGCTCATAATTACCAGTATACAGGAATACTGGGGCACCAATTTCACTGTAAGTTGTGACTTTAATCATTCGAGTTATGGGGACTTGCTTTAGTCTGCAGGAGGAAGGTAAGTTCCTACCATCTAGATGTGGATGAAAGCTCACACAAAGTCAACCATGACCAGTTAGGCGAGGATAGATTGTACAAAAGGTAACAGGGTCATTGGTATCACCATGGTGACAACCTACACAGTAACGTAAGCAAAGCTGATGTAACTGAATACCTTTATCATCCACGGGCTGCCAGGTGCTTTTGTAACCACAAAATTCAGAAGAAGAAAAATGGGGGATTTTTTACTTAAGTTTATTGTTTGAGAACAAATTAACAGAACTTCATCAAAGCATGTCTGCAATCACAGTGCATACAAGTCACAACACAGGAGTGTAAATGCTTCACATGCCCTTTAGGGAGAGACGGCGGAGGTAGTCAACTGGAGTTTGGGGAACAATGGATGATTCATTTCTGGCAACACAAAACACAGTTTACATGAATTGCAACTCTCCAGCTGATCACATCTTAAAAATAGAATTGCCTTCTAATTAATGAGAATCCCCAGTGAGTTGGGAACAGTATCCTCAGCAGGATAATGTGAGTTCCTCCTTTTGAAAGATTTTATTTGGTTGGCTTTTTTCTGCTGATTTCAAAAAGGAGGGTGTGTATATACATGTCAAGAGCGAACAGGAGAAAATGAAATATGGAAAAATAGCACATATTAACAAACATCACCAATATTACTCAGATTTAAACAGTTTTTAGCAACAGTATCCCAACTGTCCAAAACATAAAAAGTGTCCTCACAAAAAAACCTAATAATGGCCACACTTCTCACATAAGCTGTACCAATTTAACCAGACACTCCAACACTTTAAAACTATTTGATAAGGATCAACCATCATGTGATGGGAGGCGACAGAGGCACAGAGGTTGTCCCACCAGGATAATGGGATTCAGATTAAAATTTCTATCTTTTTTTATTAAAAAATAAAAATAAAATAAAGATAGATATAGAATATATTCATTCAGGAGCTTGCTGATGATTGTATGTGAGCAAAAAGTTCACTTCATTTATTCTACCAAACAAGAACACAGTTTCCCCTCAAAAATGTGCAACAGGAACACATGACAACTGCAGATTTACAGTGCAGCAAACTTTAAGCTCTCAGCTATGAAAAAGGGGAAGATTTAAAAATGTAACACAAAACATGCAGGTACATGTGTTTAGAGCTACAGCTGAATAAAGGGGAAACATGTTTTAACATTAATAAATGTAAACATTTTTGATTGGCACAACTGTTAATGCTGGAGATTAGCTGTTTTTATTCTTTTAAATATGATGGGTTTGGCTAATCAGATTATTTCTTTACTCTTCTCATGTCAAACTTCTCTTTGACAGGATGGATGTAGCTGCAGCAGAAAGATCACTGGCTCAGCGATAAAGTACGTCCTGCTTTCATAAAGGACCATGTTGCACAGAAAACAGTGCAGGTATTAAAAATGGAGTATTTCTGTTTGTGTCTAAACTGAATGCTTTAGCCTTTTTCTCTTTGTCCTTTCTTTTCTGTGTTGGCTCATGCTTGTTTATACATAATCCACAAAAACATCCCTCTTACATAAACATCTTCTGATTCCAGTTTAAGTTTAAAATCTGGCTTTCTTCATTTCACTTCATTATTCATTCATTGAATTTTCTGACTACAAACACAAGCTGTGGTCCAAATTCCACAAATCTGATTTTTCCCTCACAGTGCTGACACCATCTGACATAACAGTTTAACTCCTGTGTGCTTTTATAATGTGTGATTGCTAAAATGAGATACATAATGCAGTTTTGGATAGAAAGAACTATATAAACTATGGTATGACTACATGAATGCAGACAGCTTTGGGAGCATGAGACCACTGATCTGTCACCAGAATTCTGTCTAACAATCCTCCACTCTGTCCAGCAAAGTAGAGAGCAATTACAAGAAAATTAGTAAAGATACCATACACAAACCTATCACCAAGCTACTCCCACTTGAGACGCAGGCACAAAGTTATGAAGAACATAAACCTGAACTGAAAACAATTACAAAGCACCTGGTAATGTAGCGAGATGAAACACAGTTACCACTTCCTGTCATGACAAGACAGGGTATTATACCAATATCACAAGCAAGCTGTGAGAGAAATGCTGCAGGAAGCTTGAATGAGTGAGAATTTTCTGAGTAGCATGAAGCAACCACCACTTCTAAACCTCATCTGCACTTTCCCACAGCATTGTGCAACAATGTTTTTCTTAGTTTTTGCTTGGAATAAGCACATTTAGCATTTTACTGTAGACAGAAACATCTTATTTTGTGCTAAGATTATTCTTTTTTAATAAAAGTTTACCTTAATTTTAATCTTTATTGCATATGTAAGGGAGATGGCAAATACTGTATGGACAAAATCTCAAAACGACGAACAGTTGCATCACATTTTTCTCTCTCTCTCTCTTTTTTATCCAAAATGGACTGCTCAGGCTCCACTTATAGTCAAATAAAGAGTAAAACGGTAGAATTAAGTCTACGTGTAAATAAAAACTCTGTTAAAAGTGATCCTGAGTTGGTTCATGGCCTTTCACGAGGTGAAACCCTTCAAGAAGCTGCA
Organism: Rhadinocentrus ornatus; assembly: GCA_037177495.1. NCBI lineage: Eukaryota > Metazoa > Chordata > Actinopteri > Atheriniformes > Melanotaeniidae > Rhadinocentrus > Rhadinocentrus ornatus. The sequence goes on along the minus strand of JBAMHW010000018.1, from coordinate 24,834,827 downwards.
GGTAAAACTAACAATAAGGCTACACGTTGTCATTAGTTAACATTCAATATTTGAAAAAAGATTGTGCACGTGTATATCTTCCACCTGAAGCATCCTGAAATTACACTTTAAACAGACCAAAACAACTATTGTAGGATCAGGAATCTGGTTGGGAACAACAAGAAAGTTGTTCCCTGCTTTTCTCTTCATTTTTGTTGCCCCAGTCCATCCACAGACTGGAGGCCCAGGTGACTTGTTGGCTCCATCCCCACTCTGGAGGATGTCCTTAGGGGTGAGGCTGTCACGTTCTCAGCTTTAAGATGACTGTGGCCAGGATGAGGAAGAAAGTGTTCCAGCCCAGGGTAACGGCGAAGCCTCGCCATACCATCATTCGAGTCAAATCCCAGCCTGGTGAGAAGATTACACAGTTAGCATGAATAATAAGGAATCGAAAAGTGGAAAGTGCTATCCACCAAATGTGTAGATAATGAAATCTACTTATGGCTCACATTTATTATTTTAATTAACCCTACTTAACATATCATTATACATGCCAGAAAACACTGATAATTATATAACTGGCATCGCATCTCTTAATAGACTTCTGTTAATTTAACACATTTTATTTAAAAATATGAATATAAAATAGTTTAAGCACCTACATGTGGCACTTGAGGATGCATTTTAAAAAGGTAGAGGTAGATTTTGACTTCTGTAATGTGCCTCCTTTCAGATAACAAACCAAAGTACACATCTGAGTGTCTGTTCGTCTATTCTTTCTCTATACCTGCTTATTCCAATGCAGGGTTGTATGGGGTCATTTTACATTTCTATAAATTTATTTTTGAGGAAATGTATTGATTTATTATATAAAAATTAATAATCAAATCTTCTAAAACATCAAATCTCTAATGTGTGTCAATTTATTTAACGGCATTTATTAATTTTACTTTTTGTCCCAAATGTTTTTTGTTTTTATTTTATTTCTGAAAAAATGTGGATATTAAATGGTCTGATTTTCCCTCTGGAGTATTTTCACATGTCCTGAAACAGCATATATCTACAAAAAACAATTAGGAGGATATATATTTTTTGTTTTCATTCCTGTATTTTTTTTATTCTATTTTTTTAGCAGTGCTTTAAAGAAACGGTTCATAATTTCAAACCATGTGACCTTTTTTGTTTTTGCCATTTTCAGACAGCTGTAATTGACAAAAATCCAAATTTTTTTGTGTCAAATTGACCATGTCCCTGTAGATAAACTACATTGTTAATACAATCCTTCAGCAAATGTTGCAGGATGCAGTTTGCAAGTCTAAATCTCCAAAATTGAATTTTGACACTGCAGACTTCGCCTGTGAGTCAGCCTTCATGGCACCTCTGTGATAAGGTTTTTAAACAGGAACAGGCTCCTCTGCCTTCCTGTGTATCGTGTAACATGGAGGCAGCTCAATCTGTCGTCGGGCCTTATTGTTCGAAAGCGATGAGGTCAGGAGAAGGAGAAAAGACTAGGAGACAGAGCGAAACCCCTACACCTCTCATTCCAGGAAGATGAGTTACACAAGATCCACAGCTGATTAATGATTTAGATAATGGGTTTTGTTGTGTGTAACATAACAATCTGTGCCTCGTACCTGCAGCTGACTCCAACATGTTACCTACAGCGGATTATCACAACATGAAGCTGTTGTAAGAGTGTTGTGCAACACGTGCGTCTACATCACCTCTGTACATGATGCAGCGAAGCGATTCTGAGGCATAGGTCTGAGGAAGAACCAGGCTGAGGTAACGGAGAGGATATGGGATGCACTCCACAGGCCAAATGATGCCTACAAAACAGGACAGAGAGGACACAGGTTAAGATGATAAATAAAACACAGGTTGTCTTTGGATCTGATAACATACAGTATATCAGCCATATCAATAACCACTTCCTTGTCTTTTACAATTCAGTTCAGAGAAGGAAGTGGCAACAAAAAAATATGATTTAGGGTTCAAAGATCATCTGCTGAACAGCTGAGAAAATCATCACATGACCTGCATCCATACACAAGGTTTGCCCGCTTTTTATTGGTTCGCGGATTTTTTCACATAGTTTGAGCATTTTAAAGTATGTTTTTTCTTGTTTCTGTGACTGTGTACAATAATGTGTGTTTATGTTAATCACAAAACGAAGTGAAAGGAACAAGTTGAAATAAAGAAATTTTCCCCCTGATAGATTTTATTCACCGATTTTTGGACTGAGAGAAATTTAAGACATATTATTGTGTTTTTACTATAATCTATGTCAACACAATCAGAATATTATAACACAGCAATAATATTATCAGCGTACACTGAAGGTTAAAGACCATTACCACCCACTTGGCAAAATAAACATAAACTGCTTTTCTTGATTTGGTAGGAAGTATATGAGGAGATTTCAACCCCCGAGGACCCCTAAAGCCTAAAAGGTTTTCATGTTCCAAACAAATATTCATCAATGCTACTTTACACCCTGTTCACAAAATTAAAGATTAAACCAGGATCAGCTTTTCTGGTATTAAATGCTCCAACAATCAGACACCTACTGTGCTTTTCTAAGAAAGTTCCCACTCATGCAGGTTTCTTTTTCACTGCCAGGAAGAACAAGTTTCATAACAGCCCCTTTAAGACTTACCACTAAGGATGAGGTTTGGGTAGAAGATTCCCAGGGCAGCCTGGTTGGCGCTCTGCTCATCGTCGATCCCGGCTGAAATGACAAGCCCGAACGAGATGCCAGTGACACCCTGCAGCACGATCAGAACTATGACCAGAACTAAGGAGCCTTCATTGGGATTCTGTGCAAAGGGAGAAAGGTGAGGTGCAGAGATGAGAAAAGATTGTAGACTGAAAGATAACTGTGACCGTCCCTGTGTTATGGTTCTAGATGTAATAGTCTACATGCAGCCTTATGTGCTGGCTGAAAGTGCATATTCCTGTAGTATGTGTAGTATGCTGGTGATATCTGTAATAAGAACATTTGAGTTTTAAACAACCCAACAGAAACAGCTGTAATCCAAACTACAACCACTTCCAGCCACTGCTTCATCCGTCAAAATGAGACTAAGCAGCTGCAGCCGACAGTTGGTCACTGCTATGGATTAGCCTTTAAAATCAGTTACAAGCAATAGGGTCATACTAAGTGTTACACTATTACACCTCTTTGTGGTGGCAAATCGGTGGTGGATTATGCACCAAAATAATAGGACTTAAGCTGTAAGGATCAGAATGAAAATAAACATTTTGCAAAGCAATACTTTACCATATGGGGCACTGAATGACTACAACAATTTCTTTGTAAGTATATTCTTTGTGAACAGAATATTTAATTTTCATCTCATCATAGGAAAGGCTCAAAACCCATTTAAAAATATATTGCAAAATCAATTTTTTTCAACACCATTATGCAATCTTATAACTGATTATTGAGCTGAAGACTAAAGAAAAAGAGGGTGGAACATCATTAATTGTATGTGCATTCTCATATTAATATAGCAATGTAAAAAGCACTAAGCAAAATGCTTATGTGCTTTTTAAAAAGGGAACTTTACAAAGTTATATAGAGACTTATGTGGTTTAAGAGAGAGTTATGCTAAATCTGATGAGCTGCTTCAATAATTTGTCTCACAATGGACTGGAAACCTGTCTGGATTATACACTGCCTCTGCCCTAAAGGCTAAAGCAGCTATAGAAAACAGATGGATGGATGCCTCGAGATCACAGAGTGGTTTGTAAATTAAAAAAGTGGGGGTGCTGAGTTAGAAAGAAGAGATCATAACTCTTCATCTTTGCTGGAGCTTTGTGGCAGTTACCCAGAGGAGGTAAAGGATGCATCATCATTTAAGTTTTTGTATTTATTCAATAAAAATAGCTGTTTAGCACAGGTTATTGCTGGGTGGTGTAGTATAGCTGATAATTACTCTGTGAAAGCAAACAAGTTACAAAGGGAAAACTGCAACACCAAAAACTGTGATGCCATCTTTGAGAAAACAGATCAGAATTAAGCCAATTTTCTGCTGTCAAAAATTCAGTAGCACTATGCATTAGAAAAGATATCCTCATAAGCTAGTAACTTCGTCAAGCATCGCTGTAATGACTTCATTAGCCTGTTCAACCTATTTCATGGGAATCTGCTTGACAATAAACTTTTGTAATTAAACTTTAAACAGCAGCTCACTGTCATTAGATCACCTGGGCTCGTTAGCAGATTCACTTCACCTGTTCATTACATAACATTACAATCATTTAGCTGCTGCTTTTATCCAAAGCGACTTACAATTGTAGCGCTAACGGTCCTGCCTAAGGACCCAACTGGAAGGTGTTCGACCCCTGGGGGATTCAAACCCTGGTCTCCCACATGGGAGACTGATGCTCTACCTATTGAGCTAACCAGCTCAGTATTACTTCCGCTGTGCATTTATACCCGTCGGTTTCAATTTTCAGCCAGTTCATTGTATGTCTTCTTGTCAGGTTGCTGTCTTTTTTCTGCGGTGTGTCCTCGTCATTTCTGCTGTTTAGTCTCTGTAAGTTTATTTGCATTTTGGATCAAAACCTTTATTTCTGCACCTGTCTGCCTTCTGCCTCGTCAGCCTGCATTTAAGTCCACACCTCCACCTGAGCTCATGACAACAAATTGACTGGGGAACTGGGATTCAAACCGCCAATTTATTAAACAATATTATAAATGCTTTCGATCCAATATTTGCAGACCCAAAGAATTTTCCTTACATTTCTAAATCAGCAACAGAAAGATTCGGTTAGATACAGACCCCGTAAAACAGTGTTTACAGGTTCTGATCTAGTTTAACGCCACCCTGGCAAAGTCAGCAGTTTATGGAAAATGTGTTCAGTAAATGTCTCATTTTTAACACATCCAGTGGAGCCAATCTGTTTGAGTTAACATTATTTTAGTAAAAAGGTAGTAACAAGCTAACATTTATACCAGTGTGGCTTGAGGCACATTGCAAACATAGATGCTAACATTAGCTTTCTTATTGAGCTTGGGAAAGTACGCTATCTTGCGGTGCATTCTGGGACGCAGCTGCCATACTTGCAGACACGCAGGGTGAAACGGCAACAACTTAACATAGACGAAAACATAAATAAATAAATGGATCTATGGAAAAAAAAACTTAATGCTGTTCCTTATGAAGAAGGGAACAAGGGAACGTTATCTAGACGAAATCTAGACATTGGGTGGAATTGGCCCATATCACAAGGAACTACTAAGCTTAGTTATACTGTGCTGCTTAAATAGTGTATTTAGGGTGTACATCTCCAACTACCCTCTCAACCTCAGGTGTGCTAGCCATCTGGTCTCCTCAAGCTCCTTATCAAGCTGACAGTTTCCACCAGTAAAAGCTGGTGTTTGACTTCAGCACACACTAATCCAGCACTGTCTTCAGTCCAAGTTGTCCAAGTTGAGTCTCAAGATACTGGAAATGCGCCTTAAGTACAACTCGAGTCCAACTCCCAAACTCGAGTTCTCATTTCTGCCTTCTAGTCACCGGACAACTTGCTCTACCACCTGAACCACTGCCACCCCAGTGTACTACTTCCACATACATTCACAATCATGGGTGTATTTGCAGAATCTGCAGCCCTTTTGTTTATTATTAGCAGCAGCAGGCGAGCAAGCCTGGGGCCGTAACAGTTAGTCTTGCATTTAGTTTAAAAGAAGATACAGTTTGACAACATGGTCAAAATTCTGAAACTGAGAGCTTAGAGGGTAATGGCCGCCAAGCTGAGGAGAAAGACATCTTTCAGCTGATCCGCAGCTTTCACTGTCTACATTTTAAAGTGTCCTTGGGCAAAATATTTAAACCCTTATGAGTTCCTCATTCACAACCCACTCAAGCTAAATGTTTATGCTAAATAGTTTAAAAGTGATGTATAGTTTATGGAAGATGGACTTTTACAAGTGGCTGCTGAGAGATCCCACAAGATCTTTTCTTCTCTGCTACAAAGCCTTGCTGCAATCTGAGGTGTTATTTTCTTTCACGTGTTCAGACACATGAAATGTGCTATTATGTAATTGATTCTTTGGATTTTCTTGTCACCTACTTTTGGTTTTATTGAAAATGATCTCTTTGTTGCCTGTGTTGAGTCTTTTGCCTAAAACACTATTTAGGTCCTGTTGTCATCTGATTGAGATCTTATTAGCTTTTATCTTATTGTGGGATACACATGTATGCAGTATGAGCATGAATACATTTTTGCATTGCCTCTCTCCTCACTTACAATACACACCAGCCAGTAAATGCTGAAACTAAAAACTAAAATCCCTATTTGATTATTATTATTATTATTATTATTATTATTATTATTATTATTATTATTATTATTATTATTATTATTATTATTA
>JBAMHW010000018.1:24745474-24812749 GCA_037177495.1 Rhadinocentrus ornatus | reverse complement strand
AGAGGAGATCTGTGTGGAGGAGTGGGCCAAAATCCCTCCTGCAGTGTGTGCAGACCTGGTGAGAAACTACAGGAAACGTTGGACCTCTGTAATTGCAAACAAAGGCTACTGTACCAAATATTAACATTGATTTTCTCAGGTGTTCAAATACTTGAAGCTGTATTATACAAATAAATTGTTAAAAAATCATACAATGTGATTTCAGGATATTTTTTTTTATTATGTCTCTCACAGTGGACATGCACCTACGATGAAAATTTCAGATCCCTCCGTGTTTATAAGTGGGAGAACTTGCAAAATAGCAGGGTGTTCAAATACTTATTTTTCTCACTGTATATAAACAATACAATTTCAAAGATAACATTTCTAGATCTGTTGTGTACAAAACACGTTAGAAATTTTCAGGCCTTTACATGCTATGCTTTTGGTCTTCTTGTAGAGCAAATGTTGCAACTTGAACTTTAGCATGCTAACATTAGCACAATGTACACCAAAAGATAGATTTCATTGACTTTTAAAAGCTTCTTTAATCTTTAAACTAGTTCTTTAAATTATCAATTTCTCTAATTAAAATTTTTAAAAACATGTTTTCAATTAGCAATTGATAGCTACAAATGTTGAATATTCATAAAAGCCTTGAGCTAATGCTATATGCTCTGGGCAAAAATGTTTAATTTTGTTAGTAGTTTTATTAATATAATAATTTAAAAAAGGTGATATACTTATTTAGCTCCAGTCTTATTTGAATGATAAGTTTAAACTTCAAGAGAAAAATCTTCAGGAGATGGATACCAAAAGGTACATGACAAACATAAAATTGGTGACTTGAGTACACATTTTACAACGGTCACTCAGCTTTGATTAAGAGAAAGTATTTGAATTAGGATTCAATTGATACTGTCAAATTATCAGAGACAGTGTGATTTAAACATAATCGACATCTTAATTTAAGCTTCAGAATGATGGCTTCTATGACCCTAATCTACAGAGCAAACTTTAAGCTGTAAAATATTTGGCTTATTGGACTTTACAAAGAGGATTACTGGTGAAACAGAGAATAAACTCAAGGAATTAAGCGATTTATGCGTTTGAGACATTGACACAAATCTCAGTCATATATGTAGCACCATAGGCTGTCTGAGGCCATGTAGCTCTGCACGTAACTCCTCATGATCAGACAATGTTGGTAATCGGTTACATAATAGCACTAATACCTTATTCCTACATTTTACCTTTCCTATGGATATGTTTGTTGCCATGAAGTTCAGACCATGCAAAATGTTGAGCACAAATTTCATTAGTTGGCTGCAAAGGATCAGTTGGCATGTCTTCTTTCTTTTATTTCCTTTCAGGAAACATATTGTTTAGAAGATTATAGTTGCAAGGACAAGGCAAGTATTTATGTATAATTTTCCTGTTTTAAGCAGATTGTGTCTGTAAATCTACTCAAACTATTTAAAATAATTCACAAATCTATAGATTTGTTTCTTTAAAAAGTTTTGATAACTTAATTACATATCAAACTTCAGTTTTCTCAAGTGTTACTCAAACATTAGTACTTTTGTTGGAAACCGTAGTAGATGTTTGATGCACATGTGGTCCGCTAAGAGTTATTTAGGTCGGCACCCCTCAGTATATAAACACACCACCAAATTCAATGCATACCAGGCTTAAATCAACACAAAGCCTCTGAGAGACCTCTATCCGCCGTGCCCTCACTGAATTTCGTCTTTTGCTCCTCCTTTCAATGCTAATAAACACTATAATTAATGTAAAGACTTCTAATTCCTCTATGAAGAGGGGAAAAAATCGAGGGCATTGTTCCATGGATTTTCTGTATTTCTGAATCTTGTGTATGTACTGCATCTGTGCATGCTTTATGGTACATATTATGGTACACAAACACATACTGGGCTTTAATGAATGAATTATCTTACCACATTGGCTTGCCTGGCCTCCTCTATGTAGTGTGTGGTGATTATAACAGATGTTTTTCCTGTCTTCACAATCTCCACCAGATGTTGCCAGATCCTTGAATGAAAACCAAACAAAAACAGATTACATAATAATTGACCTGCTCACCAGGAGTTTGTCTTAAACTGGCAGCTTATAGCTTTGCCAACAATAGTTTCACTGCCAGCCGTCTGGCCAGGTTTTGCAATTACACAATGACCATGGAGCAACACCGTAAGTGGGAGCACTATGCATTCATAAAATGTCTGCCTTCCTAAAATATAGTCATAAATTTGTAGACTAAGCAATTATGACTTGTCAAGTTGTAATAATAACTCATAATGACAAGACAATAACTGCAGACAAAAGTAATTAAATCTTCAAGATTTCCTCAAGGCATTTGTTCTCTTTGCATGAAGGGGGTCCTCAAGGAAATTAGGTTGGTAACCACTGTGTTAGGTGATAGTCACAAGTCTTAAAGCCTGTTACCTGATTCACAGAAAACATCCGAGCATTACGTACTTAGACCTGAGCACAGGGTCCACTCCGACTGTTGGTTCATCCAAGATGAGCAGCTCTGGATTCTGCAGCAGAGCAGCTCCGAGGGACACCCTTCGCTTCTGACCTCCACTGCAACACACAAAGAAAAATAAAACCAATAGTGTGAATCATCTCCTATTTTCCTGATTGTTTCATAACCAGTAATCCACATGGATTCTGTGCATGCTGCTCAATCCAGAGGAAGATGAAAAAGTAGAAGCCAAAAGTAGCTGAGACAAAACCTTCAAGACAAACCTGCCTGACAAGGCAGAAGTAAACAACAACACCCGAGGTTTGTACACTTTGAGGTGGCATAATCTAAAAGAAAATCACTGATTTTGTTTTTAACCAAATTATAAATTAACAGACTGATACCACATTGTAAAAAAAAAATGCAGGAACATGAACATGTTGTCATTAATAGAAGTAGACAATCTGTCCTGTATCATGCAAGGCTGAGAGGAAACAAGCCTGTTACAACATCATCAACAGGCTGTCAGATACGAAGGCAAGCAAATGAGGTCTGAAACAGGATTAGTCTATTTACATCAAACTTTTATATACTTTGACATTGCCACTCACTAACTAGACAGGATGTTATTCCATAAATTATATAAACGTTACATGAACAGGTAATTAAAGACGGTTTCAGGGGACCCTGCCATATCAGAAGGGTCTATGTAATGAATCTGGGAAGAGGTTTAAGAGCTGCAAAGGAAAATTAGCACTATAGATATGGTCACTTGTTCAGTTTGGGAAAAAAAGTTGTAAAAATGTTACAATTTAGATGCCAATCAATAAACTAAAGGTAGAGTGACAGCCTCTGAAGCAATAGAATTGTTTTGCTTGCTTACATCTGGAGCATTACTTTGGTGCACATTTTAATATTCAGTAATGGACTTTTTTCTATTTTTACAATTTGGCAGGTTTTAAACCTTGGCAAACCCTCCTGGCATCAGTCAAAGGAGTTTCCACTGATGCAAACAGCTTTTAATATGGCAAGATGGAAGATGGCAATATAACGATAAATGTCTGAATATATGACTTTTACCTGCTCTCCAATCAAAGTAATTGCTTTGTGGACATTGGGTTTTACAACCTCCAAAGAAAGATATTTATCTTTGTGTGTGCACATTAGCTTAGATAGTTCAAGGTTTAAAGTCTACAGCATATCATGAACCAGCTGTTTCTATGGTTATAGTGCATTTGGCTCCAGTCATGTTACCACACCATCTCCGTAGAACATCACTGTCAGTGTTTAAATAACAAAAAAAGCTCCTAAACTATCCTTAGAGAAGAAGAGTACTAACGACTTTAAAGGCAATAATAATGTAAAAGTGTTAAGAATATGGGATGTAGCTACGTATTCAGTCACGCATACAGTTAGTATCACATAACTAACCTTTGTGTGGATGGTGTTGCCTATAAGGTGACCAACTATGCTGCAGGTGGCTTTACCTGAGATTTCGGACCAGGCTGTGCTTCTGAGGTAGATCCAGGAAGTCAACGAGGAAATTCATGCGTGCTTGGGTTTCCTTTGATGTCAGGCCGTGGATTCGGCCAAAAAAAGTCAGGGTGTCGCTGATGGTGAACTCATTGTACAGTGCCAAGTCCTGTGCAACATAAACAGAACTTTATTTTAAACTGTGAATGTTTCACACGTCGAGGATCTTTCAACAAAGAGGCATCAAACTATCATGGGATACTTTCCCATAAAAGAAACGGACTTCGGCCAAAACCATTAATGCTAGTCTGGATTGAAATGCTATAAACCAAGGCCTAATTTGTCTGCGAATTCCACCTGTCAGATAACTACAAATAGCAGACGTCACTGTTTTGTGAGTGGTTGTGTGTAGGTCGAAGATTTTCCATACTTTAAAAATAAGACACAAAAATTCTGTAATTACGCTTCCTGATGTACATTTTCTAAAAAAAAAAAAAAAAAATCTAAAAAAATAAAACAAAATAAAAATTTGATTTCTGATAATATCTATTGAAGAATATAGTATAAACATATATCTTATATAGAATAGAAGCCACCCTTGTTTGTGCTGTAAGAAAGTTAATTATTTTTAATTAATATCAGACAGCAGCATATATTGAAGGTGTCACATTTCCTTCTCTCTGTGTCATGGAGAACTTGCTGTGTAGACGATGTAATGCTCAGGTTATCACACAGAGAAATACGTCCCCAGTATGTTATCTGCTTTTTCAGATATCCAGACTGGCAGTAATGAGGATCACTGCAGGTTCATGCTGTCCAGCAACAAAGACTAAAGTACAGAAGCCCTGGAGCGAGGAGCTGTTTAAGGCTCCATGAACATTGTTTTAGAAGTTTCTGTAGAAACGCAGACACTTAAAAGCTTTCACTGACAAACAACCAGCTAAGTGTTTAGTTGGGAAACTCAGACATTTTTCTTTGTCAAGCTAGATGTAAGACTGCAAGACTTAATGAAGATGAATGATGAGTGAACAAAAAAGGAAAAAGATCAAGAACTTGACATGCAGGCAATAAAGATTTTTGAGCACATAAGTGTCTTAAGTGCTCATAAACTGTTAAAAAAAAAAAAAAAAAAAAAAAAAAAAAGTGCAGTCTAGCACAGATATTTTAATGTAAACCTGTAAACTACCTGGGGCATGTATCCAACCATCCTCCCTGGAACATCATGACCAGGAAATGCAGGCGGCTTCCCCAGAACAGTGATGTGGCCCCGCGAGATTTTCAGGGTTCCTACAATGCATTTGAGAAGTGTAGTCTTTCCACATCCACTGGGCCCCAAAAGGCCATAGCTGTAAAATAAAATCAGGAGCTTTTATACATTAAGCACAAAGAATATGCTAAACTCCTCAACTGCAGAGCAGTTATCTGAAAGGCAAGTAATTGAAAGAAAAAGTGAAAATATCTGAACCTTGACAGATTACAGGTTGGAGCTGAGAGGGCTCTTCATATGTATTTAAGATACCAGATGAGATAAAACCCAACATTGACAGCAGGTAGTGTAACAAAACAAAAGAACATGTCATCTTAAATAACCTACCATTGTATGGTGTACACTGCAGCTAAGCTACAATTTTCTACATACAGAAAAATATGTTAGGGATTTTCTGATTTTTGCTCCACCTTAATGACTTAAAAACAAACAAACAAAAAATTCAATTAACAAAAAACACCATAGATGGACAACAGACTAGCAAAACAGATTAGCTAAAAGCTAAGCTAAAAACCAATTTTTTAAGTAGCCATGTATGTGCGAAATAAAAAAAAATAAAAATCTACAGTTTGATAAAAATATGTAAATTATAGTTAACATCTTCTTGCATTGACTCTCAAAGACCAAAGAAGATAATATCACAGGTTTAACTATACAGCTAAGGCTGAAAGTCATCTTAGCTGAGTTTAGCTATGTTAGCTTTAAAAGTAAAAGGAAACAGTTTGTTAAAACCATTATATGTTTGAAATGAAGTCTATTCGTTCACAATATTAATCATATACATACTGTACATGCAGTTTTGTTAGAATGAGCAAAGCGCTTCACAAAACTAAACCTTTTCTCTGGAAAGTTTTTAATACATAACTGAGACAAGGAGCTCTAGCTTAGCAAAAAGACCGGAAAGAGAAAACAGTTAGCCTATCTCTTTTCCAAGTCCAAAAATCTGCTCACCTTCTTGATTAATATCTAGGACTAGGCCACAAAAAGATAAAACCTGCAAGTTGCACAAGTCTCTTGATTTCTCAGCATATTCTGCTGATTTACTGTATTTAATAAGAAACTGTTACAGTACAAGACTCACTGTAAAATCACTATCTATTGTTTATATAGATTGGAAAGAAGATTAAAAAATGACTCATAATTTGCCTCAATAGATAGTTTTGACTATTTTTTTAAATGTAAAGAGCCAAACTGACTGTTGGGCCGATATTAGAATTTTGGCCGATACCGATAATAGTATCGTTGTTATGTCCGATAACCGATATTTACAGATGTCGATATATATATTTTGACTAAAAGGTTTAAGATAACCAAATTCTGGACAAAGTAAAAAAATTATGCAAACATTAGGGGTATCAGCTTCCCGCCATTGATTTTCAGATGACATATGAAAATTGTGTTGTTGAATGATTTGACACGGCATCCTCCTCGCATCACTTCGGCTTTGCAAATATTGCATCCTGCATCGCGTATCCTCTTTTAACACCGTTAAAAAATTACCACACAGCTGACATTGCTTCTAGCTTCAGTTACATCCTACAATGTAGTGCTGCATTGTTGTCCCACGACCAAACAAGGCCGCATGGCGAAACCCCCCCCAATTAGACAAAAATAAATATCGACTGTTAATATCAGCCCAGTGTTGCTTATCGGACCGATACCGATATGTTAAAAAATTACTAGCATCGGCTGATGCCGATATATCATGCATCCCTACTGTTAACCCTTCATCCAGTTTTTAAATAGCTCAAGTGAAACAATGCCTTTAAGCAATATACTAAATTTTAATTTATTACATTCATCAAAATTTACATCTGAGCACTGAATGAGGATGGACATACCTTAATGATCATAAACATTTAGTATAAGTAATGTAACACAAACCTTTCCCCCCAAAAAGACAGAATTGATTTTTATCATTTTAAAAGTCAAATAAATAATTATGCCAAATAATGTCACTGTTGAAATATATTGCATATTGCAAAGACAACTAAATGGAAAAAAACAGACCTAAAATGTACACTGCAGGAAGTTTCTTTCTTTTCTGTTCATTATATCAATGTAGTTGTCATAACATCTTGTTCCCAAAACAGTATGCTTCAATGATAGTCTAACATGGGCATCTGTCTAACAAAGCACAGCACATCATAAACACAGCGTCAATAATGTCACAAACAGTAAAAGGTGGTGCTTGTGCTGATTCAAAGAACTGCTAGTTTTTATCTTTGAGAAACAAACTCTGAGAAACTGACTGTTTTAAATTTAATATCTCAAATAACAGATAGTTCTTTGAATCACCATATAACTTGCTTCTTATCCTCTGCTGTGCTCTATATCTGTTTTGCCATTTTAAACTTTCCCTGTAAGGATGTTTAAATAAGAAATAAATAAGACATTGTGTTTGTACTTATAATTACCACATACTTTCTGTACACATAAATGAACTGCAATCTGAATATACAAATATTTCAGAATCCTGGCTTTTGTTTTCCCCCAGGCTTTCTCATCTTGTTTGTCACTTAAGGAATGCAGGGCTTTGTGAAACATAGCACGTAAACTGTCTATAATGAGACTCACTTGCTGAAATGACAAAGACAAACGACTGACATAAAAAACGAAGAGTTATGGATAATGGATTCAAGCTCTTTTAAGAACCTGAAAGCTGAACTGTCACTGAGATAGCACACTATATATTTCTTTGCAATGTCATCTCAAACTCTCTCTGTCCTTAGGAGAGATGAAATTTTCTTGTTTTAGCTTCAAGGAACAAAACAAGCTCTCCTTGATTTATTGAGGGTAAACGTGACTGCCTAACAGGAAATTGACATGTTTGGCAACTGGTTGGTCAGCAGATACATTACAAAAGATAGGGCAGGTGGCTCCAGTATTACCACACCTCACCTAAGAAAACACAAACATAATTTGCATGCCGAGTGGAAAAAGGACAACATCATTGCTTGTGCTGCCTTTAACATGCCATTTAGATTTTTCTTGGCAGAAAATAACATGTCAAATAAACCAAACTTGAAAACCCTTGTTAAAGTCCATTACAGCCAGACTTGACTCAGTGTGTTTCCACTCACATGTGTCCCTGTGGTACAGTCAGGTTCAGGTTACTGAGGACCTTCAGTTTGCCGTATGACCGGCAAACATCTCGGCACCGGATTGCAAAATCACCCTGTCCAGCAGGCAGAGGGGCTTCCAAATCAGCTTTCATATTCTCCTCCTTCAGCTGGAAGAGAGAAGAGACTTTGTTTAACGCCAGCCACAAAGCGGACAACAGCAATAACATGAGATAATGCAGTTTTCCTTTACAACAATCTATATCAATTTGCCATCAAATACGCGTGTCTTGAAAACAGTTCAGAGCCAAAAAGATCACGTGAAACTTTGTACTTAGTTCTGCAAATATACCATCATCATTTTTTCATGGCTGCAAGATGAAGAATATACCTTTTTGTTTTGGCTCTTAAATGCTTTGATCATCTATGAATGCTGCCTCTGCTGAAAATGGGGTCAAATGTATTTCAGCTGTTTAAAAGATGGATGTATTGTCTGGGTAATGCAGAATATCCTTCTGACTGAAATACCTCTGAAGGTCAATAAGTACTGGCTCCAAAAAGTCTCCTACAGAGACAAGCAGTACCTTTTCTTAACTGTTTTTCTACCAGTTATGATGAAGTCATAAGCTAAAACCAATTGTGCTAATCAACAAATATTAGGCCTACAACAGAAGTATGTTTGGCAACCTGACTGGCTTGACTGAAAGAATCTGTGGCAGTGACTGAGAAGCTGTTTGGGTGAGAGAGGACATCAGGTTCAGTCAATAGGGAATTCTATTTAGAGACATGTTCCCTAGATTCAAAGTGTGAGGATTTGGAGCCTTTTGCTTATTTATTTGATGCAAGAACACAATAAGCAGCTAAATTAACATCACAGTTAGTGTAAATTATAGAGGCACCTTAATGCTTCTTGCACTAATAATATGGCTGCTTCTGCACCTAGATAGTTTGAGTCTGACATTTTCATACTAGCTGGAGCATTTTTATGAAGGCTGCACAAAAGTCACAACCATTTCTTGTCTTTTACAGCCAAGGCTATTGAGAGTCAACTAAACTCTGTTCCTTTGTTGTGTCTGGACAAGAACCTCTCGCATGCGATGAGCTCTGTGCTGATATAGACCAAGGGTTGGGTGAAATGTGGATAACATAGATGCTGTTAATTTGTAACTTCCATTCCAAGTCGATTGAGTTTCTGTCAGTAAACATAAAGCTGTAAAATAGTTGGAAAGATTCAACCTGTTGCTTCGTGTTCGTGGATTTTACCTTGTGTCTTTGTGTTTATTTCAGCCAGAAGAGAAGAAGTCCCTCACAAGCTGCTGCGTATGTCAGAACATCCAAAAAACATTCAGAGCTGTGTATTTTCTAGTTCCTGAACTCCAGACTTTAATTAATCCTGCTGAGGCTGCTGAGATCAGATTATTTAATTTCAAGTTTTGTTTCCTCTTGTTGTTGTCATATCTGTATGGTATATGCTTTACGACTTTTGTGTTTGTTTTTTTCCATTTAAAAAAGTCATTTCGGGCGTATATACCCTAGTATTGATTGCTTCTAGTTTAAAACATCAAAGTATGATCTAAAATAAAGAAGACTGAATGAGTTCTGTGCATCCTTGTTGTTTTTATAGTCCAATTCAGATGTGAAAGCGATCTAATCAGTGCAGAAATATTCTAAAAACTGTTTGGAAATTGCTTCTTGGCTATGATGACTAATAAAATTTGCAGTATAAAAACTTTTGACTTGAGTGGGTTTAGATCCTCTGCAAAATTTGAAGCTCTGTCAGCAGGAGTGGTGAAAAAGGTTTTGCTACATAGGTGGAGAAAAGCAAGCCATTCTTTCAGTAATCCAGTCGCCAAACCACTCATGATGAATCAAAGTGTGTGTCAATGTGTGCTTTTTAAATAATGTAAGTAGAGAGAGAAACTCTTTTGCAGTCTAATTCAAAGGTAGCAAAGAAATATCAAAGACAAAGCAGAAATAGCATCTCTGTGTATCTCTACACCACTGCAACTCTTCAACAGAATAAAAGTTGTGAGTCCCAAAAGAACCGTCTGCCCTTCTAATCTTTAATAACAGCCTTCTTTCGTGGCTTTCTAACTAACCCCTTACTTTTAATCCAGAATCATTTTTCTATCAAGGAGATTAGGAAGATTACATTTCATAATCTGGTGCATTTGGTTCTCCTCACCTTTGGCACTATAGCCTACATCTGCAGACCAACATTTAACCCTTAAATTAAAATTATGTCTAAACCAGCTCATAGTTCCCCAATACTGAGTCCATTTCAGATATAGGCTATATATTATATATTTCAAGCTGAAGTCGCGTCCATTAATGGCATGAGAAGATGAAGATACCTCACCAGCGGGAAGAAAGGCACTGGACGGTCAAGAAGAATCGGCGGCAAAAACCCAACCAGAGAGAAGATGTGGACAAGAGTGAAGTGAAGAGGATGAAGAGCGACAGATGAGTGAGTCTACACACTCCAGACTGCCACTAAAGACCATGTGAACGTCAGCTGACACAAACATCTTAGCCGCATATTGCGAAGTTGAAGAACAGGTTCAGTTCAGCATCCGACAGGTCAAGATTGCATGCTTCACCCAGATTTTTTCACAACCATCAGCAGTTGCTCCATTATTTAAAGATATATTTTGTGGGCACATTAATTGTTTGTTTTGTGTCGTCAAAAGGATGTTTTTAGGGTAAAAACAACCTGACTGATGACTCACTTTCTCTATGGCACATCGCAAAGAGTGAGGGATGCTTAAATGTTTCATCCAAAACAGAATTATTTCTCAGTTGCGACCAAAAGATGCAAAAGCGCAACGTAGCCCTGCATGTTCTTCTGGATGAGAACTTCCTTCATTTATTGACCTAAATCAGAACAACAAAACCTCTATTTACATTCATAACTCGCTCTGCTCTGGTGATCAGGAAGAATTCCTACCTTGCTTGCCAAGTTGTTGCAAACTTGCGTCATCGCCAAGTAGGAAAAAAACGGGCTTGACAGGCGGGCTCAAATCTCTCCGGATTCAGCAGCAAAACGCGGCGAGTAAGAGCAATTGTTAAAGAGTAGCCAACGACAGACTATTTATAAGCCGGGCGTGCACGGACCGACCCTCTACTTTCACTTCTCTGTCACATCCGCGCGTCACGCAGGATGTGAAAGATGCAGCGACCGCAGTGCATGACGCATCCTCGCTCCCCAATGCGAGCCATACCGTTCTTCATCCCGTCTCCTATCCCTTAAAATCTAGCTGTAGCCTTTAAATTCTCATGAAAGTAGAAATCAAAACGCGGGTTTGCAGCGGCTGCGTGCTTCTGGAGTTTACTTCATCCCGCTGCAGCAGCACCGTGTCAAGGCCTGCTGTCAACGGACCGCGTTGACGCTGGACGTTTTCCCGCAAGGAGCGTCTCATACTATCCAAAGGCATCTTACCCGCTGCTCCTCCATCTCGGTGCAGTCTGCAGGCCCTGTTGTTGCATCACTCAGGCCGGCAGCGTCCGCAGCCATGGCAGCGTAGTGGAGGGCGAACCGGACAGCCGGCTGGCTCTCTGCAAGAGAGAGCGCTACGGAGGGGGGGCGGGGGTGGAGTGGGAAAGAGAGAT
This sequence comes from Rhadinocentrus ornatus, assembly GCA_037177495.1. Classification (NCBI taxonomy): domain Eukaryota; kingdom Metazoa; phylum Chordata; class Actinopteri; order Atheriniformes; family Melanotaeniidae; genus Rhadinocentrus; species Rhadinocentrus ornatus. Next base: position 24,800,874 of record JBAMHW010000018.1, on the reverse strand, counting down.
CTAAACGAAAGCGCTGTGAGACTTTAGAGATTCAAGTCGATCTATGTGGTTTTAATGCTCAGAGGACCGACTTATAAACGATTTTTTTTTTATGATTTAATAACCTGTAAATGATTGACAACTACTGGCCGCGGGGTGCGCCTCCAGCTGGAGAGTGAAGATTTAACTCCGATGAACTAACCTGTAGCTGCTGGTGCTGATTAATCACCGTAAAACATCCTCTCCGAAAAGGAATTTGATGCATTTAATAAATTCCTTTTAAAATTTTTTCTTTTTAATTACATTTCTAAATCCCCGCGACTGCGTTGGAATAAGCGAGTATGACCAACAGATGGACGGATAACGAAGTTATGTCACATTTAAAAAAGAAACCTGGACACGTCATATCAATTTGTAATAATATTCCTATTTTTAGTCGATATGTTTGACTGACCTGGATTTTACAAAGATCATCATAGTGCTCTGCTTTCATTCTTTTCTTTATTAAAAATGGAGATGTGGTCTATCTAGAGAACCTTCTTATGTGTCAATGTTTGACACTCTTTGTTCTCACAACTCTGACAATAAGATCCAGTTAATTTTTCTTGTTTTTGAAAATAAGGCTGGACTTCCAAAAGGCACCACAAGGTGGAAGCACTAAACTAGAGATTCATTTTAAGTATAAATTTTCAGGATCTTTATTAAATTTATTTATTTAATGGTGAATTAGTGCAAATGTGTACCTTGGAATTATTTAACCCATTCTATAATTTTGTGGAATGTATATGTGGCACCTGAAAACACAATTTTCTTATATCTCTTGAGTTTGTGCACTTCCTGATGCACTACTTTTCTCCATTATGGCAAGTTTAAATCTCTTCCAAAACGCTCTCTCTCAAGCCTTGTGATAGTTTTCTGTACTGAGTAAAACCACAAAAACATAAATATAACTTTTTGAGTCAATAACATTGAAATTTTGAGACCGAGTTAATAATTGGCTCTGGATATTTTAGGAACTTGTGTAGTGGCATGCAGAAATATAAGCAACCATTATCATAAATGTATCCTATAAGGGAAAAAAATAAGTTTTTTTACATGGGCCTGGTTTCAGACACAATGTGTAAGCAGTATTAGTACCTCTTTGACAAGTATCATCACTTGCTTTTTGCAGAAGTCTAAGACTTTATGCAAGCGTTTCTTTGTGTGAAAATCTCATATCCTAGAGATTTTTTTAGGTTATCTATCTATCTATCTATCTATCTATCTATCTATCTATCTATCTATCTATCTATCTATCTATCTATCTATCTATCTAATATGGCAGCCAACCTGTAAGTAATTTCGCTGCCATCATAAACTCTGGTTCATATTCAACATTTTTCTTACAGTATGCCCTAAAAACATTTTAAACTCTGGCACCTAAAAGGTTAACTACTTAAAGGTCTACCGTTTGGAGCCGTTTCCTGTCCAGATGCTTGTATGTGTCGTGGTGCTTCGTTTCAAAGTGTCTTCTTATGTTGTATTCTTTCGTTACAACACAGTCTCCACACAACACACACAGCTTTGTCCTTTACATCTGCAGACATATACTCTGTTTTTAAAGTCCACCTTTCCTTTAGCCAATTTTTAGGGAGAGGGGTCGTTGAAAGTTGACACAGATGCTATACTAGAGAATGGTACGCACTTGTGATTGATGTGCCAACGCACTGGCAGTGCATTGTGGGACTTGTCTGGTCTGGACCAGAATCCCATCAAGGGAACTAAAGGCAAAAGCGCTAGCAAAAAAACCTTTAATCTGATCTACACAGTCAGCAGCCACTTTATTGGTGTAATTATTAGAACTGGGTTGGATCCCTTCATTAACTGAATGTTGTTGTTTTTTATTATTTTAAATATACTGTTTTACTTTCCTGTTTCTTATTTTAACATCTTTTGGGGGGTGGGAATTAGTCTTTGGCTATCATCTGGTGTGTTCACATTCATATTTTATTAAATGTTCATACATTTTTATTGTCCTATCCAAAAAAATAAATTGAGAGCCTTTTTGTCATCAAAATGGCCTAAATTCTTCATAGAGATTCAACAAGGTGTTGGAAATATTCCTCAGAAATTTTGGTTCATTCTAATGTGATAAGATCACACAGTTGCTCCTGATTTGTCAGCTGTATCATGTTCGGTACACTGTGAGGGATGGACATGGTCAGCTACAATACTTGGATAGGCTGTGGCATTTAAACCACGCTCAGTTGGTAAGTGGCCCAAAGTGCCAAGAAATATCTTCAACATCATTACACCACAAGTATCATCCTGAAGCTTTGAAATAAGGCAGGATGGATTCATTCTTTCATGTTGTTTATCATCTGAACGTGGCATCTAAAATGGAGACTCATCAGCAACATTTTTCTAATCTTCTATTGTCCAGTTTTGGTGAGTCTGAGTGAATTGTAGCCTCTGTTTCTGGTTCTCAGCTGACAGGAGTGACACCTAGGAGTGGCATTCTGCATACTTTGGTAAGGACCAGTGGTCATTTGAGTTAATGTTGCCTTTCTATCATCTCAAACTAGTGTGTTCATTCTCCTCCGACCTCTGACATCAACAAGGTATTTTTGTCCAGGCAACTGACACTTTCAGACCATTCTCTGTAAACAATAGAGATGGTTGTGAGTGCAAATCCCAGTAGATCAGCAGTTTCTGAAACACTCAGACCAACCAGTCTGGCACCATTAACCATGCCATGTTCAAAGTCACCTAAATCACCTTTCTTCACCATTCTGAGACTTAGTTTCAACCTTATCGAGTCATGTTGACCATGTTGTTATATTATCAGAGGTTAATTATGCAAAATTGAGTGTACAGGTGTTGAGCCAGGATTGGGGCATGGTCTTGTTGCTCTTCAGGGATTGAATATTGATAGAGCCATTCCCTATAAAGGCCTGGATCACACAAAGAAGTCCCTCATCTCCTGTGTTGTTAGTTGGGGAGGTAAGTTACTCTATTTTCTTTTGTTTTTTTCTTTACAGGTAGTTTTGTGTTTGTTTTATTGGCCTTGGCTCACTTTGTAGTCACCATAAGTTACTATATTTTTAGCTCCTTGTGCTCTATTTGTGTGTCCAATAAAGCTCTGTAATTATTAAAACTTTTTATGGTGTCTCCATGGCTAGTTGAGAATCGAGGAAAATGAGTAATTTTCATGTTGTGTCTCAGCCACCCCTAAATGGGGTATAACGCTGTCTAGATGACTAAATGAATTGAGTTGCTGCCCATGTGTTTGGCTAATTAACTAACAAGTGTACCTAATGTGGCAGGTGAGATCAGCACAACAGAAGAGGGGTCTGAGGGTTTCAAGAACTTTCAGTATGCCTGTTTGACTGCAGTGATGGCAAATATATGCTACAAATTACTGAGTAAGGGTTTGATTAAGTCTTAACATGTTATTTTACAATAATATATTGTCAAAGACAAAATACTAGACTATACCATATAAGACCCTAGTTGCTTTCACTGCATCAATAAACAGTAGATGCTCTCATTTGAAATGGATTAGCACGTTGTAATGCCTGTAAACGTCCACAGAGGGACAGAGTGGGCCAGTTAAAATAGACCAGTCAGAGAAAAAATATGAAATCTGCTACTATAAACAGCAGGGTGGTGCGAGGTTCCTATTAACATTTTACCATATTCAATAAAATGCAATTAATTTTCCTACCACATGTGAACACATTGGCCTACTTCTAGCTTTCCCCCCAGCATCCTACCACCCCACAGTAGATGTAATCATTCAAAAATATTGAGTGCGAGTAACCCAAACCCTCTGTGGATAATTAGCCCGGAACTTCTGTCAAATGCAAACCAAGTAAATCCAGCTGAAGCTCCAAAACCAAACATTTCCAAGACTGGTGTTTTTGTTACCAAACTCACCCAGAAAAAGGAGCCTAAAGTACATTGCTCGATTGTGCGAAGGTTTGAGGAAAATCTGTCTCATTAGCCTTCTCCAACAGACGGGGATTAAGCTTCTAGTCTCTAATTATTATAAAGCACACGTCAGCAGATATCCTCCCATTTTAAACGGAGAGTGAAACGTAGGGATGTCGCGATAGGTGACTGCGCTCCCCGCCAGGCCCGAGCAGACGCAGAGACCCAGAAAACAGGAGCAGGAGTGGAAAAGGAATATCCTCCTGAGTCACTGCCTCACCACGCGCCGCGGCAGGGCTGCCTCTGCTCCGATAATAAGCATCCTATGCTATTCTGCTCAAGATGGCGGTGCAGGCAGCGGAAAACGACGGAATAGTGAGTATTTAAAAGCCATACCGGGAACTGGAGGGGGATGAAGCGTGTTTGCTGTTCATTTCCCGTGCACAACGGCGTGGGGTATTTATTTTGCTCACCGTTATCTAAATAGTCCGCTTCTTATTGTGAATGCGCTGCGCACTCGGAGCGCAAGACGACTCCTCTTTCATCTTGGAGCCGGGGAGGAGATGGGGAAATCCAATACGGGGTTGTGGTGAAAGGTATCGGTAGTACGTAAGTGTGTGATTACCTAGGCTCCTCAGATGGCGCTTTAAATGTGCACATTTGCATCGGTGAAAAATGGAGCCTATTTGAAGCCCATGAGGCTAATTAGTGTTATCCCATGGCTACAAGACAGAATCCCTGATAACATGACAGGTCTGTTGCTGCACTGTCATTGTTGCGAGGCCACGCTGTGTATTTATTGATGATAGGCCTGCAGCCTCGTGGTGGTTATTTAACCTCCACCCCTAGGCCCCCACCTAACAGTATAAAATATATTTTGCTTTCTGTGTCTTCTCACTGGTGTTGAAGAACGTGGATGATGATCATCTAAACGACTCGCTGGGGAACCCCGGCCTCATCTCACCCGACAAGGAGGATTTATCACGTCTCCTGGTAGGAAATACCCTAACTGTCTCCTCATAACTACCTTAGTTTGATTCTCCTCCTTCTCAATAATCTTAAAATGCTTTGCGCAGACGGTGCCATTCAGCGGGCGCATTCGTGGAGGCATGCGACCAGGAAAGAAGATCATAGTGATGGGCATTGTGGACCTGGAGCCGGACAGGTAAGAACACCTGCCAAAGCATGCACATACTTTATATCTCTTTATCTGTGTGCATACTGATTGATTGTATAGATAGACGTTTTGTTTTTAGCTTGTCAAACTTGCACAGCCAGAGAATGGTGGCTCTTCAAGTATGCAGAAACAGGGCGTTTCCTCCACAGCAGGGAAAAAGAGAGTGGGGAGGAAGACCTAGTGAAGCAGACTTGTTTGGGTGTGTCCTTACCCTACAAGAAGACTTGTGTCAAACTTGGAAAAAACCTCCCCATGACCTCATCTTGTTCAGTGGTTGCTGCTGGCAAAGTATTCAAGCCAAAGTTCGTGTGGAAGTCCCAACTGACTGAGCTGCTCCAAAAAGCACAAATGTTAACCTTTTGTTGCATCTAATTGCTCAGGAAATCTTGACTATTTCAGAGATGCTTGTGAGTGTATGAAGTGCACAGCTGCAGGGGAGGGTGGATAAACCAAAAGTAGCAGCAGGGATTATACATAATTAACAAACAATTGGTTTGCTCTTACGCAGCAACAGCAGAATTATTTATTTGACTCATCCCAGATTAGCTATCACACTCTTGTATCTGAGGTGCCCTGTAGCACCCCCGTGCAGCCCAACTGACTCCACCTGTTTCCTTCTTTTCTCAGCTTTGATGTTAGCCTGACTTGCGGTCGTGATTCAGAGAAGGAGGCTTCGCACGACGTGGCACTAAAACTCACCGCTCGCTTCAGTGACCGTCAGTTTCTGCGCAGCGCCTGCATATCCGGGAAATGGACAAAGGAAGAGGCGTCCACTGCCTACTTTCCCTTCATCCCTGATCAACCTTTTAGGGTAACAATTCCTCTTCATAGTTGTGTTTTCAAATGCAGCGCCATCCCATTATTCATTTTTTATTTATTTATTTATTTTTTCTACTTCAGAGCCGTCTTTTCTGCCTGGTCATTGTCACAATTTAGATGGAAAATCTTTTCTTCACCAACCTGAATTTGTAATTATTTCCATTGTATCTCAAATAACCATTGTTGCTGTTAGTTCATATTTAACTCAATTTATTCACTTTTTTTTTGGCCCTGCAGAGTCTAAAAAGACAACGCAGACAAAGTTGTAGGTCCAAAAGGCAGCAGAGTCCTTGCATGACGTGTCATAAATATGTTTGAAGGTGCATTTGAGTGGAGCTATGATTTAGAGTTTGGCTTGTTTTGGTATACGTCTGAAGGAGGGCTATTGATAAATGTAACACCGACTCATCAGAATCTGGAGGGATGAATGAGTTTTATATTCTCTCATTTGTCAGATCAGTCAGGATTCCTGTTTCTGCTTTTCTCAGAGCTCATCTATTGGTTATTGATTGTCACTGCGACTTGCGATAATATCAAACACGTTTGATTTTGTCGCAAACCAAAGACTAAGGAAAGATTGACATGAAACAGCGCAGATTACCACCTTAAACCTAACAATCAAGATGATGGGAGCGCGCTGTGACTCCAGTAAGACGAAGATTTCCTAAAGACTTCCGTTTTTAGTCTGCAACTGTGAAAATCGTTTGGTGTGAGCCCAGCATTAAACACATTGTGCTGAGAATAAGGTCAGCCTCAACAGTACGCGTCTGTAAGCGCTCTGTGTTCACTCCATGCTGTTTTTCAGAGGATGGACAGAAGGGTCTGTATGTGTATTCTTGTCTATATTAAACATTGAGCATAAATAAGCCCAGAGTCTAGTTACCCAGGCTTTGATTTTTGTAATGCAATTACATGCATTTTACAGGTGGAGTTTTGATCTAATGCAATAATTAATTTTTTAGTGTCTTGTACACGTTCACTGCATCATAATAGCACATACAAATGTATGAATGAGTGAATATAGATTCCACTAGAAAACGCTTCCATACAACTAGAAAAGTGTGACAGTTGCAGTTCGAGACTCAGATTAAAAAGTAAACAATAGGCCATTTTTTGTGTGGAATTTTCTTTTTTTAAGCTTCTGATACAGCAGCGGCTGCAGAGCGACAATGTTTCAGATATCTTTGCTGTACAGATTGTAGAGAAAAACAGGAAATGTTTCTGGGCAACTTTATCCCTGTTTAATGTAAACACTGCAGTATTCTGTAGGCTAATGGTGTGTTTACAGCATCAGCTGTTGGTCAGGGGACGATGTAGAGCAGCTGCACATATGCATAATGAGTCCTTGTAAAGACCTGAGGACTAGTCGACTCTAATGTAATTCTGCTCTAATAACTCTGAATGCGACCATGAACAGCAGAAGATATCAAGCTAAAAATAGGATGATGTTTTAAACCAAAACTAGCTGCGCAGCATAATTTAACAAGCGTACAGTAAATGTCTCTTAAACTGATGCAGGAGAATTTCTACTAAAATTTCAGACCTTCTGCTTGTGAGCTATTTTTAAGTGACCTTTACGTTTGGTTATTGACTGTTGGCTCTGATAAAGTGTCACTGTTTGTGGTAAGAGTGACAAAGCATCTCAGCACAATGGATGTCTGGCATCTGGAGATTGAGGTTGCCATGGAAATGGTTGAAACAAGCTTCATGAATTTGGAAGCATGTGGACAGACGCATGATGTGCTGTGGTTTCAGAGACGGCTCATTTCTGCTACTCGCTCCATGGGAATCGGTCTGCCTCGGGCAGCGTGCAACCCTACAGATTTGTTTTCTTTGGTCTGAATCATGCAGAGATGTTTACACAGTCACATTTTTGTTCTGGGTTTGTCGAGGATCACAGTGTGCAGAGGTGCAAACTTCTAGCCATCAGACAGGAATTTGATGGTCTAGTGCATGTTCAGACATTAAAATAGTTGCTAATAAGTCAGTCCAAATGGTAATGTAGTTGGAATTCCGCAAAATACAGAAAGCATCACATTGACTGTTTAAATGTTGTTCCTTGCAAGGAAAGTCTTTCCAAGATGGATATCTTTACAAATGGTAAACTCAAACACAAGTGTTTAGTGCTCTAAATCTGTATTTTTCAGAATTCTTGCCATAGTATTATGAACCTTATATAATAAACATTCAAAAGTTTAGCTGATGTTAGACTTCATATTCTTGCGACTCTGCAATATGTCCCATTAATAAACCTTTTTTTTTTTTTTTTTTTTAAGTAAAATACGATGTGGTGAACCATAACTTGGAAAATTGGAGTTGTTTCCAGATGCAACAGCCACCATCTTTCAAACAAAATAATCCCAATAAAATCTGTAGCAAACTAGTTAGCAAGCTAGCTTGTGAGCATAGTGAAGCATTAGCTGCTAAAGATTTAATTGTCGTTCGGATTTGGTATTTAGTCATGCAAGTCATTTGCCAAAAGAAACCTTTTTTTTCCCTCCCACCGCTGCTGGTAAATGTCTGTTCATCTTATGTGCTGGTACTAAAGTGTATTTGGAACAAATTCAGAAATCTGCGAACCTGAAACTACAACATGAAGTGATGTATTTTGGGTTTCTGATGTGGATGACTTTCTGAGATATTTAGCCTAGGTTTGGCTACATTTTTAAAATGTGTGTCACATGTTCTCATGCTAAACCTCTGATTTCGCACGCTGAAATACACATCAAGAGCAATGCCAGCTAATCGAGAGGTTTGGGAGGATTCCCAGTGGGCCGCATTACTCTTGGGCCGGTGTCCTGGTGAAATAAATAAGTGGGAACTGGCCTACGATACGATTTAAGTATCTGAGAAGTATTAGTGGTGTGAGTCATCCAAGTCATCAACCGTTAATATTAAACTTTAAAAGCAGTGTTCCAAATTATTATGCGCAATAGTTTCAAACATTTTTTATTATTTGTAAAATCTGGAAAGTAATTTATTGAATTTGCAGCATTAGGTCATATTTACTAAAATCTAAAGCTATTTCAGTCAAAAAGATCTTAACAGGTCAAGTTGCATTTTAACTTTTGGATAGCCTTCCAGAGCTGCTGTTTGGATGTGAACTGCCTCCCACCCTCATAGATCTTTTGCTTGAGGATGCTCTAAAGGTTCTCAACAGGGTTCATGTTAGGTGAGGATGGGGGCTGCACCACAAGTTTCTCTCCTTTTTTTATTATGCCCTTGCAGCATGAGATGGTGCATTGTCATGCATGAGGATGATTTTGTAATGGAAAGCCTGGTTCTTCTTTTTATACCATGTAAGAAAGTGGTCAGTCAGAAACTCTGCACACTTGTCAAAGGTCATTTAGGCACCAGCAGCTTCAAATACCTGTTTGCTGCTTTGTAATGGCATGTTAGCACCTTCACGCTTTATCTGATGTATTTGTCTGGCAGACACAATCGTCATTTTGCCCTTTTATCTGCACAACCCCGTGTGTGCTCTGAATCAGTCACAAATCTCTAACAGTATGATGATCATGGGTACGTTTATGTGAAATGTCTAAGGTTTACATACCTTGTCCAAGGCATTAAACTAATTTCATGCTTTTCAACAGCAGACGCATCCCTTTTTTTTCCCAAGATGCTTGAAGATTATGATCTGTTTAATAATAATGTGGAACATCCTCCTTCAGGTGTGTTTCCTTTTTAATTGGACTCACCAGGCAAACTAAGTATCACAGGTGTCTGAGATTGATTTTATCCAAGGAGCTCTGAGACACGATACCATCCATGAGTTTTATTGAAAAGGGAAAAATAAATATTTTTATTTTTTCAATTTATATATATTTTTTAATATTATACATAAAAAAAATATTTTTGTTTGTTCATAATTTTTCCTTCTATCTCTGTAGATTGAGATCCACTGCGAGCACCAGCGGTTCCGAATATTTGTGGATGGACACCAGCTCTTTGACTTTTATCACAAAGTAAAATCCCTGCCCTCTATCGACACAGTACGGATACATGGAGATCTACAGCTTACCAAGCTCGGTTAACTTGTCCACTCTTCCTACTCTGCAAGCTTTGTGTGTGTGAGTGAAGCAAAGACTTGATCACAGATGAAGCTGCACACCCACTAGTTTCCATCATGCACCGCTGGAAAAAGACTCCGGCAGTGACAAGTTGGGGTTTCTCTCTTTCCTTTCTTTATACTGTTATCAGGGTGTGATAATGATTTTTGGATGAATGTGTTGTTCCATTTTTCAGGTATTTCTGTTTTCCCTTGTAGCCCCAGTTTAGTTAGATCAGGGCCCTTAAAAACATATTAATAAAACATTCATTATTCATGTTGAGTGCTTTTGCTGATGCTGAGAGAAACAGGTGTGAAGCACTTTGGGTGATTAGAAAAAAATAACTCGGATGTTCCAGCAACAGTTACTCAGGATAACTTTAAGCATATTTAAATCATTCCCAAAAACTGGAAAATAAATGTGACATGATTCCCATGTGAGTAGACACTTTTCTTTTATTCTTTTTTTTTTTACCAGATCAAACTGGTTTTAACCAAAATGGATCTGTTTTTGATGTTTGGATTTTATTTCACTCCATACAACTGGATGAATGATTTTCCTGTTGCATTTATCTTCTGATTGCAGCAGACCACAGTATTACACCATGATTTCTCTCTGCTGATGCATCTCCAACTCCTCTGGCGCTCCTGCCTCCCTTGGGTTTGTTCCAGTTGTCATGGCGACGAGCTGCAGCCTCACCGACCCAAATACCAGAAAATGAGGATTATTTTATGACAACATGTAGCGTCCCATATTGTGCATCGCATGTGTTGGAAGTTGACACTCTGTTAGTGATCAGTGCAGCGATTTTTCTATAAAGTAGTGTATGTGTGTGGTCAACAGGATGTAGTTATGACTACTCTGGTGGGCAGGGATGGTGGAGAGATGTACTCGGTGAACTAATTTGTTTAATGCAAACCTCTTTGTCATGCAAGTTAACTGATATTCATGTTGATCTGGATGCGAACTAAAGTTCAGTTTGGAAGCGGGATGGAATCCTGATGGTACCATGAATGTATAGTGTTCCTGTTTTTGTCGTAGTAGTATAGATGTAGTGATGCACAGAATAACATGTTACTGTCACAGATTTCTTTGTGATTTATAGCTGGTACTGTTCTAGTTCATTCCACGTCGTGTGTGTGTGTGTTTTGTAAAATCATTCCACACCAGCATCTTGTCCGCACTCAGGCAGGAGTTTTGCTTTTTTCATAAGACTTACAAATATCTTTTTAGTTATGCATTGCAGTTTTTCTCTTTGCAGGATGTCTTATGCTTTTACTGAAGCAGCCCTACTTATAATCATTACAAACTAATAGTTTTAATATTAAAACAACTAAATATTAATTCTAAAACATGTTTGTTTTTGCCAATTCCAGTGTCATGTGCTATGGTAATCAGGATTTTATGTTAAAGTAAATGGTTTACAAAATTTGCTTAAAATTTATTTAAAATGTCAACCTGGGTTGCCAGATTGTTTAAAAAAAATATTTAGTTCATTGAGATTTTAATTATTAAATAATTTAAAAAAGTTATGTTCTTTTAAAACGAATTAAAATGAGGTTGAAATTGTTAAAGGGATTTTATTTTATTTTTTTTTACTTGTTTGTTGTTAAGGAGACATCATTGAACTCTTGGTCGACAGTCAGTGTCTCTACTTGGAGAAGCAGAGAATTTCCTGATGTGTGAGTGAAGTTATAAGTTTACCAGAAGGGCAAACTTTTCCCCTTCTACGTTGAGTCAAACCTCAAATGTCAGAGGGAACAATGTGGATTCTTTTACTGGTTCACATTTGCATTAACTGGTCCTGCATAATGTAGTGGCTGTTAACCCACAGTATGCCACCTAGGCATTGTAGCAACATGGATCCACTGTTGGTCGATGGTGACAGTGTGACAATCCACTGAATAGCATTCACTCAACCCGCTAGGAAATTGTCATGGTTTTTTTTTTTTTTCTACAGATATATGTACTAGATTTTTCACAACCTGGCAACTCAGATGCAGTACCTACCAACTGCTCATGATATATAAACGAATATTAAATTATTAGCTATACACAAAGCCCATGTTTCCAGAAATGGCACTAATTTCTGCTTGTTCTAATTTGGTGACCGTAAAACTAAATCTGCTTTAGTTTATACGAAACAAAAATCTGAGCCCATTCTGTGCTGCATCTCTGTGTCAAGAGCAGTCATAGGTAGACACTTGCATTAAACTATTTTTAAGCAACCTAAAGATGCGTTGCATTTTCACTCGAGTAGTCCATGCTGATCCTAGCAAACTAAAGGGTTTCTTTCTGTCGTTGCTGCTGTGAATTGCGCGTAAGCCATGACATCTGTTCAGAACAGCTACACAGAGTTCTGTAATTGATGCATACCATTTTTTTTTTCTTTCTAAATGAAGTATCCTTTCTGAGGCAGCATCTTTAACAAGTCATTATTTTTGTCCAGCATCCCTCAAAATATTGAGGTTGCTTTGCAAGCGTTCATGTACTGAGTGTTTATTACTGTATCTCCTTTGATGTAGCAATAACATTGCTGCTCTGAGAATGACAAGATTTCATTTTGCCTGGTTGGTCAGAGTTCCTCGTTTTCTCCTGGTAGGCACTTGTTTATTTTGGATACAAACAGGAAATGAGCTCAGTTTGTTGTGTGAGGGTGCTGAGAAGTGCATTTGAAAGCTTACTCCAGTGTTGGAACAGAACAAATCGGTTAGATAATGTATGATTTTGTTAAAGTGTGTATTTGGATGCAGTTTTTTTTCTTTCCATGAATTGAAGCCTGTTTGCTACATTCAGACTGACTCTGCATTGTGTTTCAGTGATGTGGACATATACAGCTTCATATTTGCAGTCCTCAATTGTTGCAGTTTAGTGTTGACAGCAGGAGGTAAGGAGGGAGATGAACAATTCCAAGCTTCTGAGTTAAAAAAAAAAAAAAAAGGGCTCAAACCAGGTTTGGTGTTTCTGTATGTGCAGTTTTTTGTTGTTGTTTTTTAGAGCTTTGACTAAACAGTTGAATTCCATTTGCAAATGTTTTTGTGGCCATTGTTGATTTTTCCCTCCGATTTTCCACAGTCACGTACACAATAAGCTTACAGGGTGCTTGAAATTGCCTATTTGGTTCTGTTGCACTTTAAAAACAGTGTTTGTGTCCACTTAAGACTCAAATATTACCGCTTGGTACGTGTGTGCATCTTACTGTAGTGTTAAACACAGCAGATGCCAGTTCCTAACCTAGCGATCCCTCGTCTGTTAAAGAACATCTTTGGGAAATTATAATTTATCACTCTTAACTGTTAAATAAACTGAATGTCACTCTCTGATTGTAACCTTATGATAAATAATCACAATTATTCTTTTACTCCCTTCCTTGGCCCAGAAAAAACAAATCCTTTTCATGTTTGTGATGTAAGATTCGACCCAGGTCTGTATGTTGCCCTGCTTTTGGACTTTAGATGTACATATTAATATCCATAGCCTCAGGGGCTTTGTACTTTCTTTCTTTTTTTTATTTTTTTACCCGATGAACAATGAGCTAAGTTATAAACTGAAAGCATTTTGTTGTGCATGTAAACTGGTAAATTACAGACTGAAGTATCACTGGTGTATTGTTGGTTTCCATTCCAGTCAAGCATGCGCTTTAATTTATTTTAACCATCTATCCAACATGTTTTCCTTTCGGATTGTTTACTTTTGTAGCCTAGTATGACAAAAAAAATTTGAATGCAGTGCATACCTTGATGACGTGTCAGGATTCATTGTCTGTGGATGCACAAAGCAAGATTAAAAGATTAATTCAAACTAAATGTCCCTGATTTCTCAACTAGTAGAATGACTTTTTCTAAAAGTGCTGAAAACTAAATGACTTTATCTTGCCCATAAATGAAGTGTCCGCTGAGTAGATGTAGGCTGATCTGTTGTATTGTGTGGTTGTACAGTCATGTTATCATTTCTATTTATTAAAGTGTAATCAGCAGGGTTGTGTGAGGTAAAGACATACATACACTTATATGAAGGCATATTGATGAGTGTTTTTTTTGTAATGAAAGTGTATTCTCTGGCTCTGACATTCAAATATTACAAATGGCTCCTTTCATGAAATGTATAAAACACGCATTAACTCCAAGTTGTTTGTTTTGAGCTGCAAAACAAGGTTAATCATTGTGTTCACCTGATTTTTTTTATTTATTTTTTTATCCCTAGCGATCTCCTGGGGGCGGCTTTTGTGACTGAGCTTCTGAAGGTGTTTCATATGATCAAACATCCTTTTTGCTCTTTTATCTTTCAGCTTAGCAGCTTTCCACATTCAAAGGAAAAACATGAGTACTTTGAGTCACAGCATCATGCCACATTCCTAAACTAGTAATTAGTAATTGCTTTAAAATTTGAGTCTTGTTGTGTTTAATTATTTGCTGAAGAAAGTACAATTTACTAATGTGCTGACTCCGAATATCCTCATGCTTTTTGTAAAAACAGCTACTTTGCAGATCAATAAACTTCTCATCTGGGAACTGTCATGGAGTTCTTGAAGATAAATCTCTCTTTTTTTCTTTTTCTTTTTTAATTCAAATCTTCAAATTTATCAATATGTTTGTGACCATATTTACTGAAAGAGGGTGTAGAAATTAACATTTATATGTCAAAGTAGCTATAATTCCCTTTAGTAAAATACTGTTGGGAAAAAAAGCTCCTTTTTAAGGTTGATATTTACATTTAACTAAAGCTGTCACAAAAAGGGGGGAAAAAAGAGTTTAGTTTTTTCTGATACGTTATTTCTTTTGGATGTAATTTCTCAAAGCTTGCAAAGATTTCCTGTATGTGATTTCAATATATTTTTTTAAAGAGCTTTGTTATTTTTAGGCCTGCTTGCTGCAGACACAAGATCTTACAGCAGAGTTTCAGAAAATTTAGAGGAACAGAAGAGATAATAAATGGGTTTGCTTATTAAAGAAAAATTGGCATGGCATGTAAAACGCAAAAGAGAAAAAAAAGATTGTAGATGTGTGTGTGTATATATAGACAATATATTTTAATATTTTGCATTTTGATTTCAATTTACACAACCATTTAGCATTTTTACCAAAAGTACAGAAGAATCGGTTTTACAGATCAGCTTTGTGAGAAGTGAATGCTTTGTGCTCCAGACCAAAGACAAGGACCATTTGGACTGCTATCAACAAGTCTGGGCTTTGTGATGGTATGAGGTTTGTATACCATTGGGAAAGATAAGTCACACTGCAAGTATGGTAGATTTAATATATATTATAAAAAGGGAAAAGTTAACATGATCTTCATAAAATACAATGGAAAAAAAGGTAAGGAAAGCATTCACGTGGTTTCGTCGATCTGTCCAAAACCATCTTGATATTATAATGCGCCAACTTCTCTCAAAATGGAGCATTAATCAATTTTCTGTACATTTCATGACGTTGTCCTGTACAAATAAACATCCACTGCAGTAGGGGGCGCTATAGCAATAAATCTCCGTGTTTTACTCAAGATTTTCTCAAGTTTAAACATGTGTGTCTTAGTATTCTTGTTTTGTTTTCTGATGGACGCGAAGAATGATTTTAGCATGTTATAAGACATATTGTTTATCTGTGGATATTTGGAGCGAGGTCCGTTTCTCGGCTCGCCCCCTTCACCTCCAGACCGCTAGGGGGCGGAAATGCCCCGATCACCGGGTTTAAAGCGCCAATAACGAAGAAGAAGAATTATTAATCTAATTCTCTCTCATTATTGTCTTTTGTTTAGATTACGAACGGTTTTCCTGTATCAAGGAACCAGTTTTTTCATGTAACACCCCTGTGTCCGTTTGTACTACTGCTGGTCTCGTCAGGGCTTCACCATGTGGGGGACGCAGCAGCTAAGACTGCTGGTCAACGAGCGGCTTGCGGCCGCTGCCGATGAAGTCTTTGGGCTTGTTGAAAAGACAATAGCGGACTACCACGAAGAACTTATCCGCTCCCGGAGTGAAATCCTCCAGCTGAGACAACAAATTGAACAGCTGACGGTTTTACAGCCTCGCGTGTTCCTGTTTAAAGAAGGTTTGTAATGCTCGCGAGCAGTTTCTATGTCACGTAGAAGCTGCTGGATCTGAGGTTGTTCTGGTCGATTTCCGTTTAATTACAATAAATCATGTGACATCGTAAATAGGACAGCATCTGTGATTGCTGTAGAAATGTACATCGACATTTTATTAGACTTGTTGTATATATTTAAATGATATTAAAGATGCTGTCCATGTATCTCTTTTGTCTCCCAGACGTCCCATCAGCGTCAGAGAAGCCACGGCAGCTTCCCATAGTGGAGCAAAATGAGACTCATGAAGATCAGCAGGTTAAAGAGGAGCAGGTGGATCTTTGTATCGTCCCTGACCCGGATGCCGAGTCTTCAGAGGATGTAAAAGTTGCGCATTATGAATCAGAGACGACCTCCCAGGCAGACAGCCAGTTGTACCCAGGCGTAAGCTCAATAACTGTGACCTTGAACAATGATGACGACTGGATGGGAAACGATGTCTCAGGCTCCTCCTTTTGTGGACCAAGTCGTGGTGATGCTGCTTTTTCGCATCATGAACATACCCATGGCAAGAAGTCTTGCCGTTTTTGTGGCAGCACATTTACCAGAGACTGTGATCTGATTAGGCATATGGATGAATCTCACATGGGAGAGAAAGCCTTTAAATGTTCTGAGTGTGACAAAGAATTTGCACGTAGAGATAGTCTGGCTTTGCATTTAAGAGTTCACACAGGTGAGAAGCCACATAGGTGCCCTTTTTGTGGGAAATTTTTTACCCAAAGTTCAAATCTCAGGGTTCACATGAGGAAACACACGGGTGAGAAACCATATTTCTGCAATTCGTGTGGCAAAATGGTCGCACATTCCTATCATTTAAAGATATGTTCCAGACAATCTTCTAACACGACAGAAATTAGTGGCGAGAGGACATTTCGCTGTGTGCGTTGTGGCAAAAAATTTGGCACAGCTTTAGACCTGAGAGTGCACATGGAGATTCACGAAGCCAGGACATCAAATGATGTTGAGCAGCCTTTTGCTTGATCAGACATGGATGTCATATTCATAAAATTTTTTCAAAAGTTTCTTATTTAAATTGCTTATTAAACTGTAAATGCCATTTGGAATTGTGTGTGTGAAACATTTTTTAAAATATATTTACATAACTTATTGAATGTGCATAGTTGTAGGTATACATGCTCAAACCTGTTTTTTCACTAATGTATTGCTCAGTAAACAAAAGAAAAATCAAAAACTTAATGCTGTCTTAACCTGTGAGTTTAATTACAACCACTTAAATCATTTTGTGTGTTTTTGTCTCCTTTATAGCTGTTTGCAGCTTTTTGGTCTTCATTTCTTCGTGCCACTGCATCGGCTTTACTCTGCATGCTACTGCAACATCTGGCCAAATGGGAAACATTGTTTAAAATGAGCACAAAGGGGGAAAATTGTTTAGTGGCATATTGTGACGCCAAATAATGTGATCTGTCCCTGAAGTTCAGTGGTCAGTCTACAGTACTGCTACTGTTTGCTGTTTATATGAAGGCATATTGACGAGTGCTTTTATTTTTTATAATGATGAAAGTGTATTCTCTGGTTCTGACACGCAAATATTACAAATGTCTCCTTTCATTAAGTGTATAAAACAAGCATTAACTCTAAGTTGTTTTCTTTGAGCTGCAAAACAAGGTTAATCATCGTGTTCACCTGAATTTCCCCCCCCCCCTCTAACGATGTAACAGGGGATCCCCTGGGGGTGGCTTTTGTGACTGAGCTTCTGAAGGTGTTTCATATGATCAAACATCCTTTTTGCTCTTTTATCTTTCAGCTTAGCAGCTTTCCACATTCAAAGGAAAGACATGAGTACTTTGAGTCACAGCATCATGCCACATTCCTAAACTAGTAATTAGTAATGACTTTAAATTTTGAGTCTTGTTGTGTTTTATTATTTGCTGAAGACAGTACATTTTACTAATGTGCTGACTCCAAATATCCTCACGCTTTTTGTAAAAACAGCTACTTTGCAGATCAATAAACTGATGTTCAGTGGTCAGTCTGTAAAATGGCAGAAAAAACTCGACGAAGAGAAGACCGTTGTAGTACTAAATCACACAGATAGGAGGCGATATTGTCCCCAGGCTAATTGAACATGAACAAAGATCCTCTATTTTAAAGAAAGATCACTTGTCTAAAATAATAATGAGCCAACTACTAAGTTGAAGGTTATGGAAGCGGTAAGTTTTAACATGGCTATATTGGTATAGATGTCTATGCTACAACCTACCATAGACATATATTCCTATATATGGTTATAGCATTGGTTGTTGAGGATATGGTAAACTGTGTCAGAGCAGATTTAATCAAGCACAAGCCTAGTTTTCCTCCATAATGCGGATACTGCCTACTTCCTAGACGGCTCCTTTAAATGAACAGGCGGCGGCTGGACATGGAGCACAGTCAGACATCTTTTCTTTTTTATACGCCCTATGGAGACTGATAAGAGAAGATGGAGGGACTGCTGCAGCAGAGACAGACAAGCAACGTGAATGACGGCTCGTAAATTAAAAGCTAGTGTTGCTAACTGGACGTTGGTTGCTTTTAAATAGCTTGCCATTGTTTACTTTCGTGTGTCTGGTAGGGCACAGTAAACAGCGGCTACACGAGTTAATTCTAGCTAATCAGTTGTGATGGTAACAAGATAATGAGCGGTTTGGGATTAGCTTTCCATTTTTTCCCAGCATAATTATATTACCGATGTCAGCTATCTTTGCACTAATTATGCTATCTTTGCGAGCTCGTAGCATTAATTTTCAGCTTATGTTTACACGACTTTACTCTTCTGTTGCTGTCACCTGTCTGTCCAGTTGAAGACATTGGAGAGACGGTAAGATTTTTACCGTTATTTTTGCTTAACCAACAACAAAACGAAAGATCCACTTTCGCATTCAAGATTAAACTGTTTCATATTATAATAGTAAGTAGGTCAGGTGTATTTGCGCTGAAGTGAGGATTAAAGCAGCCGCTAATCCATTATCCAGGAGTGGCTACTGTTGACAACTTCGGGTTGAACTACGAGGCACATAGCCACGGATAATCTTTCCTATATCGGTTTACTGACTGGGTACAGCGCCGTCCACTTTTTCCACGCTGTAGGTAACAATAGAGTTGATAATTTAATGTAAATGTATGACTAATTGTAACCATATTTTTATTATTATTATTATCCTTTTTTGAGAGAGAGACACAGGAATGTTGACATTTGCGGAACATTCCTGTCCAAGTTCCTTAATTAACAAAGTCAGCGAGTCAAAACAAAGGCAACTCTGCTACACGGGCCATGCCGGTGTTGTGCCCGAAAGTGAATGTCTGCCAAAAATTGATTATACGGCCGCGGGAGCGCGCGCTGCCTGTTAGCGTCATTTCGCTCAGCTTCTCTCCGTGTCTGCTGTCTGCGGCTGTTCCTCTCGGTGTAAAACCCCCATAGTACGCGAATGCAAGTGACAATATGTCTAAACGAACAAAGAAAGTCTGCTTTTGCAAGTGCTTTAACGGGTTTATTAACACTGCAGATTAAGGGGTGCTGTAATTAGAAACGATATCCAGGCATGTTGCTGCTTCACTGTTTAGGTTTCATGTGTTTGTCTCATGCTTGTTTATTGAAAGTTTGTAAAGTCCAGTCGGTATATGATTTGTGTGTTGATTTACAAAGTTTATTTTCCACTGATGTCCATGACTTATTTTATTTATTAGAGTACATTTCTTGTTAATAAAATGCAGAATCTAGATTAAAGTGGTCTGATATCAATCAAGAGTTATAGCTTGCAGATTACTGGCCAAGTAATACCTTACACTCTTATTCTTTTAAGGTGGAATTTGGCCTCAGAATTATCGTTTTAACTTATCAAAAGCTGATCATGGGCCCTGTAACTGTCAATAAAAACAAAAAATGTTGCTTGAAATGGCTACAGTTTGTTCAGGTGAAACATATTTTATTTACAGATTACTGGCCATCTTCTTCCTTGGATCTACTCCATTGACGATTACAGGTCCCTAATCAATTTTTGGCAGGCAAAAAACACTATTCTGAAGCCCAATTCCACGACGCTAGCAGGCAGCGCGCGCTCCCGCGGCCATATTATCAATTTTTGGCAGACATTCACTTTCGGGCACAACACCTGATTATCCCATAGGGGGCCTGGGGCCCACGTGCGGCCCACATAAGCAGTTTTAATAATAATAAAAAAAAAGGCTTTAGGTTTTAGATATGGGATAAGAAGCATATCGATACAATTTTTAACCTTAACAGAATTATTTGATTGGTAGGGTGCGATTGTGGAAACCAATGGTAACCTGCCCCGCCCCCTACCACAGTCTTTAAAACTAGAACTAACAGCCTACGAAAGTTTTCGTCGGGCCGTGTTCTCCGGGGGGCTAATAACACCTCATAATCTTCCTGTTCTTATGTAAACACGAAGAATTTACACAATTTGTATTAGGCTTACTGAGCCACCCAGAAGACGTCGCCAAAATGCCGCCTGATTTTACCGATCTGTAAAGTCAAATAAAGTAATTTTATGGGAGGGAGGGTATAAAAGCTTCATTTAGCTCCATACTGTCTACTTTTATCCTATAAAGTCTCGGGCTTCGCGCTTCAAGCTCAAGGGCGTAAAACCCAATCTTCCACATTTATGAACTATGCTGCCAACTCTCACGCGGTGGCCGTGAGACTCGTGCATTTGAGTGACCTCTCACACTCACGCCAAACCTCCGATTTCTCACGCTGAAACATACATTAAGAACCATGTCTGCTAATGGAGAGGCTCGGGAGGATTCCCAGAGCCGGTGTCCCAGTGAAACAAATAAATAAGTGGGAACGGGCCTACAATATGATCTAAGTATCTGAGAAGAATAAATAGTAGTGATGTGCGGGCCAATAGTGAAATCTCTATTAATCCTATACCAGCATTTATACAACTAAACTTTCAGGATAAGTAGGAACTACTTCTTCTGCCTGTAGGCATGTGTAAAAAGACGGTTCATCCACTGTTCAGTGATCAGTCCGACACGCAGTGATGAGTGGAGATATTTCAGCTCCACAAACCGCAACCATGCGCAGTTTAATGTGTATGTGAAGCCAACAAACTTCATTAAACACCAGAGAATCTACCATAACACAGAAGCAGAGGTGATGTGGTGAAAGAGGAGAGAAGGAAGGCAGGTGCTGCTAGGGAGGAGACAGACGTGATTCCTTTGGCGCTGCAGGCAGGTAATATCAGGCACTATCCGGGCTGGTGGATCCTGTACGTGCAGGGATGTTGCTGGTTTTTGGGGAAGTGTTTTACTTCTGCTTGCTGCTAGATGTAAGTTTTTGTGTTTATGTTTAAACAACAGGAGTTCCTGCAATCTTAAAACTAAGGCTTCCTGTTTAGTTCAGATGTGCAGTAATAAATAGCCACATTGCTGAAGTCAAACAACTTATTCTGTTACTGACTCTTGTTGGGAGCTGTTTATGGGATAATTAAAGCTTGAAGCAACAAGGCTTGTTGGCATTTTAACAATGCATTCATTTAATAAACAAGAGCTTCAGTAGCTAGTGAAAGAACCATACACAGCTACAACAGACTAGCACCTCTTCCTCATGCTGGTCACCAGCTTAGTCACACACTGCTGTGAAATAACATCTCAGGGCTGCCAGCAGGCCATTCTATCATCTCCACTCCCCAATTCTGAAGGCAGTCTCAGATGAACCCAGCTCTGTTGGGGGGAGAACATTGTCCTCTGGCAGGATAGAGTTTGGTCCCAGACTGTGAAGATATGGGATTGCCACTGGTGTTAGAATCTCTTCTCGATAATTGCCTCAAATGATGACAAACCATGATTTTCCAAACACAAATGGGCTTGATGGTGAAGTGGCAGAACCCTCTGTTTGGCATTGGCAGAGAAGATTTAGCAAGTTTCTCATGGGCACAACCCACATACTTTGCTGCATTCTCCTAATAAAGGTGGTACCATTTAAAAGCGAAATTAACAAGCTTTCATAAGATATAAGAGTTTTTGCCAAGAGGCATTGTTACAACAAAGAAATAATAAACCCAAGACCATTTTCCTTACCTTTTGTGCTAAGTTTATATGTGTTTACTTTATCATGAAGCTGTAGCTAAAGAGAAGACAAACACACACACACGTGTGAATATGATGTCGGTACTTTAAAAGTAATAATTCAAACTCCTTAATCAATCACAAACAAACACACATAGATAACTATTTGTTTTCAGAGACTGTTATTTATTATCTTAAACCTTCTCTTCCTCTACCAGACACATGAGGCCTTCTGATCCTGCAAGAAGAACGTATGGAGCCCGACATAATGCACTTGCACTCCTCTTCACCTCCTCCACTGGATGGAGATGGTGATGGGGGCATGGGATCAGAGATGGAAGAGTTTGGGGACTTATCTGTGGGGATGTCCTGCTCCCCTGTTGGCCTTGTTGATGCTATGGAACCACCAGCCCTATTCAGACCACCCTCTCCCACCACAAAACCAGAGACCCATCAACCTAATTCCAGTGTTAATCAGTGTGTGGAACAATCACAACACGTGTCAACTGTGAAGTCGGAGTCCGAACGGAGACCCTTTGATTTGAAGGGGCAAAACTTCACTTCAGAATCATCTTTGCACCTCACAAATGGGTATGTTGAAGAAGACCGTAAATCTGAGGCCTCTGTAGTGGGTGCCTGCTCTCCTAAGGAGGAAACAGGGTTTGCTGATTTCACTGTGTTCACAGAGCAGTTGTCACACCCCTGGTGCTGTGGCTTCACAGAGCAGTGGGATGGCAAAGCAGTAGGCTCAAACAGCAGTGTGGGTGAAGAAACATGTAATTCAGGACAGGAGGCTATAATGGAATCTGAACCTATATCCCAGCATGTGTATAAGGCGAACAAAGATGTCTGTGTAAGGGTCAAGCACTGTGAGAAAAAAGAGAGAGCACTCATGCAACCACCTCAGGATCACCATCAGCCTCAGGAAGCTACAGCAGCTTTGAATTTTGCATCCGGTGAGGAGGATCCAGGCATGCCTCGGGATGCTCAGGGGGAAAGGAGATGCAGCTGTAATTCTCTGCAAACCTTAGAGTGGCAGAGAATTACAGAGAATGTCCCTCAGACATTCACTATGTATGAGTCTACTTCAGATCTAGCATCCTTTAGTGATGATTTGTCATTTGAGGGTGTTTCTGCAGATTTGGAGCCAAATGTTTCATCTCTTGGTTCTCAAGATGATCAAACTGATTGCGACCGGACTGACGATGAGCAAGAAGAACTGGACAACTACAGACGTTCTGCATGTCTTGTGAGCAGCAGTATAACAAACCTCAGCTTGTCTGAATCGGAGATAGACTTTTATTATTGCAGCAACTATGCGACTCAGGAAACTTCTGCTACCTCCAGACAGTCACAGTCTGGCACAAATAAAAAAGACAAATCAGCAGACTTTACTGACAGTAGTATTGAGCATCACCTGGACCAAGAATCTCTTCAAGGAGCTGATGCAGGGGTACAGAGCTTGGAAAGCCTCCCACCGAGTGACAGCTTTGCAGACTTCTGCTCGGCACCTACACAGGAGGATGGAGAAGGGTTGTGGGCGGATTTCAAGGAGCAGAGTGCACAGGTGGAAAAAAAAACTTGGACACATTTTAAAAAACCAGTCAGCAACTTGCAAAGTAATGGAGATGATGATGAGGAGGAGCAGGAGAGGGCAGAACAACATGAAGTTACATGGAGGAACAGCTGTCAGGTAGGATATGTTTCACTGAGAACTCAACCTGTGTTATTACTACCATCCATAATCATATTGCAAAAGACTTTGTGAAAAGGAAGCTTGCGGTTCTTCTCACTATTCTAGGTTTGAAAAAGAAAAACTTTGAGCCTGAAAATGTTCAATGGCAGATATACAAGAGGGCAAAGTCAATGAAAAGTATTTTATATACAGTATTATGCAAAAGTCAGTTCAAGCTTTAAAAATGCACCTAATTCACAGGATGAACCAGTGTTGTCTGTATAAAGGATAACATGGCAAATAACTTCTGACAGACACCTCATTTATTCATATTTCTTTGGTTGCATTTAGGACAAATGCAAAATATTATTGTTTGACATTGGTAGGCATAAAATAATATTTAGAGGATTTCCCAAGAGCTATTAGGAGAAAACATGGCATATCTCAGCCTGGTGTGCAGTTTAACCTTTGGAAATTTGAGGAAACTGGACAAAGTGGAGGACAAATGAAGACCTATCTACAGATGAACAGTATCTGAAAGCGATATTCTTAAGAAACACAAATAAATCCAGCAAATATCCGACTTAGGACCTAAGAGATGCATCTGGACACTAAATTGATCTGTCTAGAGAAGAAGTGAAACGGGGAGAAAAGCCTGAGGTATGCCAAAGGACACAAGAACTGGACTGAAACTCAGTTCAACAGACCTTAAGGAATCTAAAGCCTAGACCTCAACATTACTGAAGCCGTGTAGAATCATCTTGACAGATAATAGAATAAAAGACGGCTTACATTCAAAGAAGAGCTTTGAACTGTCCTTTAAGATGCCAGAAAAAACCATTCCTAAAGACTACTTAAAGAAATTGAAGGAAAGCTGGTTCAAGTGGGTTCAGACTGTGTTGAAGAATAAAGGTGGTAATTCCAAGTATTAAAAGTTAAGCTTTTTAGAACTGTACACCTTGTTTTCCAGGTAATTTATAAAAAATGATGAAGGGTTGCTCAAGACATGTGAACTACTGGTTGGAAAGATGAACCATCTTTCTTTTTTTTTTTTTTTTTGAACAGTCGTCACTATCCTGCCGCATCCAGCAGCTCTTCCAGTCCAGTTTTCCAGAGGTAGTGGTCCCAGCTGTGGAAAATGAGGAGGCGCTGCTCTTCTTGAGCGTTTTGCTTCAAACCCAGAACCTTCCTGAGAGTGAGGAGGTGATGCAAGGACTCAGTCATTCTCAGAGGTGAGGATAACCACGTCTGTGGCTACATCCACACTAGATGTTGACTGACACGTTTTCTGTGGCTAATGTTAATTAGAAACAGTAGAAATAAATAAATCCACAAAGGTAGCCATAAACTTTCCACAGCGGCTGCCTATCTGCATGGGCTGCAAAGGTAACAGATCAGGTGTCAGTAACAACATAGCTGTGTTGTTTAAACAGCTTTCCAAAAGTAGATTCCTTAGAATTTTGCCTTAGAAGTCCTGGTGTTTATTATTATGCCGTCCTCCATCACCTCTGCTAATGGCCTTCGCCACCGACCTGAGTTACTGTGTGTTTGGGTGAAGTTATACGGAAGACTGAAATGCATATGTAAAAAATGAGATACCACTTACCCATGTAGTTTGAATCCATCTAGAAAAAGTCTCAGTTCATGTAGACTTTCGTTGGTCCTGACGTCCTAAAATATATCTGCTAAAACAATGAGTAAGATTTATAATGTTTTCCTAAATGAAGCTTAATACCACAGTTTAGAATATGCACTTATTCAGATGTAAAAGTTGCATCACCTTTTTAAACAAAGTAACTTTTATTTTCTTTTTTTTTCTGTCTCTTACTTTTTCCCAGGATTCAGCAGGTGATGTTGGGGCCACACCAGGACATCCACAGTTCAGTTGGTCTCCAGTTTCAGTGGAGTGGTTCCCATAGTAACAGGACTCTGCTCAGGTGCCTTGGTGTGGACTCTAGGAGCATTGTAAGTTTGGCATCAGTTGCATTTTTACCAACAAGCTGAAAATACAGTATTTGAAAATGAATGTGCACTGTTTTCTAAGGTCACACATATCAGAATGACAAACCTGTACAGACTTGTCCTTATGAGATGTATACAAGGTTTCAAGGTTACGTTTGTCATTTGCATGTATACATAAACAAAATTTGCACTCAGGACCAGCAGTGTACAGCTTTCTAAAAAATAATCTACAATAATTTAGTTAATAATATATTTATTATTATTACACATTCGGGGTCTTACCCCAAGTGCGATAGCCATTTCTGCCTTTTGCTGCTGCAATTTTGAACACGAGATGATGGTGGAAGTTTTAAGGCACACCAGCACCACACCCTGGAAGAGTTACATGTTAAAAATGTGCATCCACACCTTTGAGTTGATGAGCACAGTCCTTCAAAACCCCACCTGGGATGCACATGACATACTGCATTATTATTTATTTAACAAATGTAGGCCAAAATGCAAACTACTGTATGAACTAAATAAACCTGAAACTGGAGCATTCAGTGTGTCTTACACAATGCCAAGGATTGAAAAGCTTAGAAATTATTTTAGAGAAGCAACTGTTGCTGCCTATCTGTCTGCGAAGAGTTAAAAGGTTATTTCCAATCAATTTGGAGTCCATCATTCTGCAGTGAGAATGATTATTCCCAAGATCAAACCCGAGCAGTGTCTCAGACTCTACAGGCCTCAGTTAGCTTGTTAAATGTTAAAGTTCATTATGCACAATTAGAAAAAGATTGAACGTGTGTTGCTTGTTTGGAAGGGCTGCCAGGAGAAACCCTCTTCTTTCTATAAAAGAACATGACAGTACAGCTTAAGTTTTCCATTTAATCTGAACAAATCACAACACTTCATGGATGCACAGTGCCGCCTCGTATTATACCAACTCTCAAGCACAGTGGAGGAAAGGTAATGATAAGGTGCTTGCTTTGCAGCCACAGGACTGGACACCTTGCAGTCATTGAGTCTGCCAAAAACTCCTCAAACCATTCAAGCATTCTAGAGTCAAACGTGAGGCCACCTGTCCAAAAGCTGAAGCTTGTTGGAAACTGGAAAATGTTACAGGACAATGATCCCAAACACAGCCGCAAATTTTATTTATTTATTTATTTGCTTGAGGGCTTCATCATAGTTCATTCCTAATTTTTGTTTCCTCCCTCTCAAAGGTGTTCATTGGCAGGAAAAAGCAGCCTGCTTATGCGTCTAGTTTGGTGAGTTATCTGTTGGAAACTTGTGTATACTGGTAACAGCATTGTTTAAAACATCATTCAAAATGTCTTAAATGAACATAACT
Organism: Rhadinocentrus ornatus; assembly: GCA_037177495.1. Classification (NCBI taxonomy): domain Eukaryota; kingdom Metazoa; phylum Chordata; class Actinopteri; order Atheriniformes; family Melanotaeniidae; genus Rhadinocentrus; species Rhadinocentrus ornatus. The sequence goes on along the minus strand of JBAMHW010000018.1, from coordinate 24,773,845 downwards.
TAAGTGTTGACATCCTCATTAAGCCTTGCTGTCTCTATTGATATGTGTTTTGTTTTGTTTTTTAACTTCATCACTTTTTTATAACTCAACAGGGAATGCTGGAACCCATTAAAGACTCCTCTGTGCCAGCAGTCTGTGCCCCAAAACACTCAGCTGTCACAGCACCTGGGAGCCCTCGGGAAAAACCAAACATCTCAACACATTCAGTGCAGGTGTTGTTGAAGTTGTCTACGTTGAAAAACTGCTCTGCATGTGAATGTGTTAAACCGAAAATGCTATTTTTAACTTTCCAAATTCTCTCTCTCTCATTTTGTAGGAGGAGCTTCCTTCCACCCAGCTGGAGTGGACCAGCCGAGGCCTTAGCAGCTCTCAGGACGGTACGTCCCCTCGCCAAACCCCACACTTCTGTGGTCGGAAGTAGACCCCCAGCCATCCCCTAAATGGCTGCTACTTAAAAGCCAAAAAGCTGCTCACTTCCTCTAAAGCATGTTTTGCTTGTATGAATTAATGCTGTGTTTCCTCTCTACCCACTCAGCTGCGGTGGCTTATCACAGTACTAGATGTTTTCAACAGAACTGAAATTGAGATGCAAAATAAAGCAAATTTTTAAAAAAAAAGAAAAATTACAGGGGAAACACTGAGCTGTCCCTTTCCTTTGTCTCTCCTAATTTTCACCCACTATCCCCTTTTAGTGGGAATTTGTCTCAGTATTTATCTACTTTATTGTGGGAAAATTCAAGCTATACATCTTGGAAGTAATTACACCTGCTGTTTTGCAACTTTAATGTTCCTGAAGTGTTAACGGTGTCTAGGTGCTGCTCAGTGCATGACTATAACACACCAAATTCCTCTTATAAAAATGACAGCATCAACCATTATTTTGACCGTTTTCTTACGTGACAAAGTTTGTACTTTTTATCTAAATGATTTACGTTTTCATACAGTGTTGTCAGGATATCTTTGGTAAACACAAAAGGAAACACTAAAATGTAAACAGCCCAGTTTTTTGCTCAGGAAAGTTATGCTAATTTGATTTCATGAGAACTGATTGAGTGAAATTTTAGGTAAAATCCAAATTTATTTTAAAACTGGCAGTTATGAAATAATATGAAGCATGATATTTGATTATTTTACATAGAATTCATAACAAATACATCCAAAACAAAAGACCAGAAAATCATTTGGAACAAATGAGCATGTTTGTAAGTCTCTCTTTTGCAACTACATTGTTGCAGGTAACATAATTATTTTAATGAAATAAATAGGTTGGCTTCACTCTGGTGTATAAGCACTGTGATCTGGTGGTAGAAAACAAACTTTGCTGCACAAGTTGTTTTCCTTGAACATGTTTCAAAGAAGGTAACACTAACGTACAAAAATAAAGAAAATAGCACTTTCCATAAAAAAATGCTGAACGACTGAAAACACAACTTACCAGCAACTTCCAGAAAGGATTAACTTTGTAACATACAAAATCTGACACTAGCGTTTATGAAGCTAACACGTAGCAAATACATGTACACATATACAGGTTTTCTAAGGACAGAACTGAATAACTCCTATGTGTTTTTCCTAAACCTTAGCAGTAATTCTCTGATGAAGAGTGGGGGCAACATGAACCGAACAGAGTTCTACATCTGTTTAGTCATTCTGATAAACTGATGGTTTTAAATCTTGATAAAATTCCACCTACAGCCCAATTGCCAGCAGAGCAGTGTAGTAATAAGGTTTGAACAGCAGAGGGCAGTGTGCTCTCTTGAGGTTAACAAAGAACAAACAAAAGGCTTAAACAAAACCAGAACAAATAAATGATACAGTCAACAGCTAATCATTTAAAAAATATATCTATTTTAAGTATTTTTAGTTTGATTTGACTCAAACCTTTTCATGTTCTCAGAAGTTAAATATTTAGGTTGTATATGAAACATGAAGAAATTGCATCCTTTGTGGTTAAAATGAGCAAATAGTCATATAATCAAAAGCAGCAGTGGGTACTTGATGCTACTTTCAAGTTTATTTATTTTTCTTCTTCTTTTCTAGCGCACTTTATTCTGTAATACCTGTTGAATAGGATGGAGTGTTTAATTCCAAAGTGATTTGTTCAGTTTCATTATCAGTCAAAGGTCTCTTTCTGCCACACGTCTGTACATTCAGTCTTTAATAACAATGAGTTGTGCCTTTTTGCAAGCAATCGTTTTTCTAAGAATCAACTTTCTTTCCAAATAGTGAAATAATCTTTGGACCTATAGTTTGACTGGAATCTTTTTTTCTTTATTTTCTTTTTCCTCATTTATCCAAGTTTACTGCTCAAATTGAGACTTCATGCATTGCAGTAAGGACTGTTCGGAAATTCTTGTAAATACTGAAATAAATCAGGTGATCCTCTCTGCCTGCTTTGACTTATCTTTTTCCTCAGATCTTCACTCTTGCTTTATACATTCTACTTTGCTCTGTTGAATGTTAAGTTGAAATATTCAAAAACTGAACAGTTTGCTTTGACTTCCTGTTTGTTTTGGAGTGTTTTTTTTTTTTTAACAAAATACCCTTTAATATTCCAGGGTGTCTACCCTTCAAAAGGTGTACGACACTGAGAATGCACTTTTAATTTCTCCTTTCATTGTATCTGGCATTAAACTTTCAGGTTTGTTTGTTTTTGTGTGTATTGATTTTTATATATTAATATGTAATAATAAATAGCTGAGTTAGAATTGGGAGCATAAGCTTACCCGGTCTATAGTGCTCTCATTATTTCTGGTCGAAGCTAGCGTATGTGAGCATTAGCTGCTGCTATTTTGACAGATTTTTATGACACAATAAGAAAATAAAAGCACACCTCTGTATTTACTTGATATCACATTGGTAAAGGTTTAGGATCCAAGCGGACTGTTGAGAACTCAGGCATCAGGTTGTGGATTATTTTCAGAAATGGGCAGGCTATTAAGTATGTGACACTTGACATACCAGTCATCCCTGAAATGCAAGATTCAGAACTATTCAGGAAATTAACAACAGTACAGGGGGGGAAAATAACAAAAAAAAAGTCAAATAACTCCACCCCACCCCCATTTGGGTGGTTGCACTCTCAAGCTCTGTTCCTCTACCAGAGATTTGCAAAACTGAGGGTTCTGATCACCACAAGAACAACTGTTGCCTTCACTTCCCACATCATTTAAACTTCCTCCTGCAGCTCTTGGTATTTTCCTATCTCCTTGTGTTCCTTCTTGATGTTACTGTTGCTTGGGATTGCTAAATCAATATAGCCCTTTTCTGTCAGCCACCATGATGTCGAGTTGGTTAGCCATCACCCTTTTTATCAGCCTGGATCTGGAAATTCCACAAGATCTCATCTCTATCATTCTCCACCATCTCTGGAGGTATCTCCCATTAATTTTGGGATTTTTGACCTATACTAAGTACAGATGTTCCTGTACACTGTTCCAGCTCCTTGGTTATGGCTTTCCATGTATGTTGCATCTACCTGAATCTGACACCCCCTCTTTGCACAGTCTGAACCTGGACTGTCTAGTGTTAGACCCTGGCCTCTACTGCTCTTGTGCTCAACATCTGTTATGCTACCATGCTGCCTTTTCTAGCTACAGATGAAACTTTTTATATCACCCATTTTTCAGTTTCCCACTGTATGCTTTGCTAAAGCTAGCCCTTTCATGATGAGCCCTACACTTTCTCCTTTCTTTTACTGGGTTATAACTACCTTAGTGAATAACAGCAGTTCATCACATCCTTTTCCTCATGTTTTCCTGGATCTTTGTTGTTTCGTCCATAGAAACTTCCATCCTGTAATTTAGAAGTTGTGCTTCTTTTTACACTTGCTAATGACACAAATCTTAAGTGACCCTAATGCAACAACAGCTTTCCTTCATGTGTCTCTCTCTGTGCTTTGACTGCCTAAGTAAATAGTGAAAACAAGCATCACAATTAGACAGTCTTTCCCTTCCAGTTCTCACTTCCATCCATTTTCTCCTCTTGTTAGCAGGCAGCTTGGATTATTTTGGTCCTGAGGAGGAGAGCAGCTCCAGCAACAGCAGCCGAGCCACCAGTCCTCCTCCTGGTCAGCATGTGAAACTACAGAATCCTGTATTTTGTACACGTCAAGTTTTCTGTGATAATGATGTGAAGAAAATCAGTACTCTGATTATACATTAGATTTACAATATACCTCTTGAAGCTTTCCCCCTTTTGTTTCTTTTATATATTTTTTTACTTGCTCACATGTAAAGGAGTTGACCGTGAGCTGTATGAATTGACCATTAGCAAACTGGAATCCAGAAATATGAGCAGTCACCTTGAAGACACTTTAAATCGCCTAATGTCCACTGCAGAACAGACAAGCATCACTCTCAGGTGTGCAAACACAAATTTATGATTTTGTTTAAATTTACAGGAAGAAATAAAAAAGAAGGAATTTGTTGAAGTCATACAGAGCACATATAACAGTGTTTAAATGTAAACATTGTGATTTTGTGCATGTGTTTTGTGTTGTTAAACAGAAAATCTTTGCCAGATGAAGAGCTGTGTGCAGAGGCTGGCAGGGTGATCGCTGGGCTTCCAAACCTGTCTTTCATGCAGGCCAAGTTCCTCATGTTCCCAAGTGTCCTCACACCAACACACGCTGCTCCCCAAAATGACAATGACATGTAACTCTTGTGGGCTAAATCTACTACTTATTGCACATTTGTATGTTGTAAAAAACAGTAGTAAGTAAGTAAGGAGAAAGAAAAATGGTTAAAGAGCAACAGGATAAGGAAAGAAGTAGCTCTTCCTGTTTTGGTCAAAATGCTCCACCTGCTGGTAATTTTCTGCATCTAGACTTGTCAAAAGAGATTCAGAATATTTGCGTTAAAGATTTATTGTCAAAGCCTTTTAATCAGCCAAGTGTAGAGATGCAGGCCTGCAGATGCAGTGTTGCAGTGTTATTCTTAAAGTTATATCTTTTGGTTGTATTTATCCTTTAAATCTCTGTCATAGGAATGTACTAACTTTAAATGCTGTTTATGAATTAATTTACTTGTTATAATTAAAAAGCATGTCGGTTTATGACCATAGGTTGCTTTTGATAAATTCTAAAGTGCATTTAAGTCATATGGAAGACATCATGGGGTTTATGAGCAATTTGAGAGTTCCTGAACATGTAAAGTGGGGAGGTATGGGAAATGCGTTTCTTTAGTTTCAAAACTGTCAACAGTGTTTTGAATGCAAGTCTATGTTGATAATCGGATTAGGCATTCCCTTATTCATTATGACCCTAAAATAGTTAATGGTGCGAAACAGTTACATTGTATTAAAGATACTTTGAACATCTTGGAGGCAGTGACTGGCTGTCATCTGAGCGACTCCGTCACACACCGGATGAGCACCCTTCCCTTTCTCCTCTCGGCCGGGTTGGTGTGTCTTCCTTCCGGCTTGCTGAAGAAAGTTGAGGGAGGTTCAGCGGCAACTGGGCTTTACACAATGGACAGCCAGGGAAGGAAAGTGGTGGTCTGTGACAATGGAACCGGAGTAAGTTTGCAAATTTGGTTCTGTGTGTTATCGAACTGTAGCTTGCGTTAAACGGTGCCGCTATGTCGAATGATTTGCTGAAACAGGAAGTGGGGCTGTCAACGTCCCAGCTAGCTAGCTCTTAACTGGGTGTGTAGCTAGGTAGCTTGTTAGCCTGCTAATTTTCATTCATCCAGACTTGACCTGGAAATAGCACGCAAAGTGGGTGAAAATGTAAGGATAAAAGCTGAATTCATATCCATAACTGTAACTCCTATAACTGTTCATCTTTTCAAATTCAAGAAGATAAATTTTAAATTTGTAATCAACGGCAACCAGGCTAAAGCTGCTAGCTAGCTAGCTGGCTATGCTAGGTTAAACAGCTGTATGTCTTGTTCCTACAGCCTGCTAGCTGCGTCAGTGATTTCCGCGATTCGTTCAGCAACTACTCGGTTCCTTGTTTTTGCTTGTCATTTGGTTTGCTCAACAGTGAAAGTTTTTTTTAATTTTTTTAATTTTGATATAGAAGCTATAATTGGCAGCTAGGTGTAGCGTTATCTAGGCCGTGTCAGGTGAATTAAAGTACCTCCTTTATTTTCTCTCAAATAACTTCGCCTTTAAAATGTTGCCTTGCGGTGACAAATTAGTTGCACGGGCCTTGTAAAGATCCGCAGACGCATCTATGATTGAATACATTTCTTTTAACATATATTGAATAAGCAAATTTACTGCTGTAGACAGTTTTTAGGAAGTCGTGGGAGCTTAATCAGAAATATTACGAAGGGGCCGTCAACATAGTGGAAAACGACTAACCTCCAACCTAAAGTTGCTGACATCTGCGCTAATAATATATATTATGAATTACTTGTTGAATTGGGGATAAATGGTATTTCCGTGCAGCGATAATGTTCTAATAATAATAATTAACTTTCTGCATCAGCGACTTCAAAATATGCATTTGGAAAATGTGTGATTATTCTTAGGAAGTGCTCACTTCACACAAAGGTAACCCAATCTCCTTTTGAGTGCAAGGACTTCCTCATCTAAACCCCGCCAGCAGTCAGGGAGGATGTTGGCTCAGCACGTTACTGACTAATAAGGCTTTATTTTTTAGATGGGACTTTTTCAAAAGCAGAAAGGACTGGCTTATATCGGTGGGTTGAACTGAGAAGTCAAGTGGAAGTGAGAAGAGTAAACCACAACCACTTAGTTTACAGACACATTCTGTTTCACATCATGGCCCATTGCAAGACTTTTTTTCTCTGCTTAGTGGGGCAACAAGCACATACTCCTGTAAAACAAGGGAAGCAATTCTCAATTGTTTGGTTAGTGGATAAAGTTTAGTTTCCCCTCAAAAGTCATAACAGAAGATATCAACTGAATTTAGTGTCTTACATTTGCACTGATTCTATAGCTGATAAATTTATTTTTAAAGTTAATGCAATGCAATATGCACCTGATTCAGCTACAGTTGTGATTTATTTAGTCTGTCAAAAGGCCAATATTAAATCACTTTTAGAATTGTTGGCTGTTTTACTTATAATTGATGCATTCATTCAGCTGCTCTGGTCTTTGATGCTTCCTGATCTGAAGTGCTGCTCCACAACCCAGTGATACGGTTATAAGCTTCTGTGCCGAGAGCAACAGCAATAGTTTCTACCTGCTCTACCTAGTAATATTGAAAGTTTATAACATTTTAATGTGAAAGTAATAAGTAAAAAATGCTTTAATAGGAGTCTTACTGAGATTTTAATTCCTGGTATTAACATAGGAGATATTTCAAAAAGCACGAAGAGCACTGGGATTTTGAAATCAACTTGACATTTATTTGTTTAATTGGACAAAACTATACATTTTTTTTATCTTTGAAAACATGCACTAATGAATTTTTATGCCCGCAAAGCAACAAATATATGTACAAACCCATCAAAAATGCATGAAACAAACATGATCCGTTTACTGTTGTATAAATTCTTAGTAAGTCTGCTTTTATAAGAAATCTCAATAATGTCTTATTGTAATGTGCACAGTTTATCTCATCACCATTTAAATGCATTTTTTTTTTCTAGTCACTTCCTCTTTTTTTCTTTCTAATCTCACAATTTTAGTTTGTCAAGTGCGGCTATGCAGGCTCCAACTTCCCAGAGCACATCTTCCCTGCGCTTGTTGGGAGGCCCATCATTCGCTCAACAGCCAAAGTGGGAAACATTGAGATCAAGGTACGAGCTGGTTGTTTTGATGCTCCAGAAATTGTAGTTTAAGCAAATCACAAAGCCTTTGTTTTAAAGTTTATTTGGGAAATGAATAAGATGTAAAAAATATGCAGTAGCATAAAATAATGTATAAAAAACCAAAATTAGTTTCTTAAACAAGCATAATGGTTTAAATTTAGGTTTAATATAAGATTCCATATTGTCTTCAGCTCATTTCTGCAAGTATGACATTGCTTTGACCGTAATTTGAGCAAACATAAGTTGGGTACCCTGCAGGAGTCTATTGCTTTATAGCATAACACCTATTTCTACCTTTCCCCTGTCCTTTTCACTTATTATTTTTATTCATTAAATTTTTTTTATACCTGCCTTCTTCTTTTTCCATGTTTTGTTTTCTCTCGGTGAACTAGAATGCCCAGAAAATGGTAAGTTCAGGTTGGTGTGTGCCTCCTGTTCTTGCCTGCTACAGAGAGTTGTGCCATGTAATGCTCTCTTCTGAAAATGAAAGTTTCTTTGTATTTTGAGTTTTGTTTTAATTTTTTTTTCCTTTTTCTTTTATTTCTCCCAATTTTTACTAACTGTTCTGTTCTTCTACATCCAAAGTTGTTTGCTGACTTTTGGTGTTAAATGTGAGAGTTGTTGACCAAATAAGTGGCAGGGAGTAAGGTAGAAGTGCAACACATTGTGTTAATGTCCTCTTTTCTACAGGCAGAAAGTGTTAGCTTTCTGCGATGAATCACAGTCCAGCTGTTATCGATGGAGTGCTAAGAGATTTTGGACCAGTTCCATTTTTAGTTTCTGATCTCCTCGTGCATCCTGGCAGCTAAATGACTCCACCACCACCCACCAATCCTGCTGCAGTGTTCAGCAAAAAAGAAAATGTCAGCTCCAGCTGGAGCACATGGTTCCACATGACAGATTTCCTGCATCTGTATGCATTATAGATCTTTCTTTGTTCTACTATTTATGAAGCAGAGAACATTTTTAAGTAAAACCCACTTAGCTGCAGGGGTTGTCATTGAAATAAGTGTTTCAGCTTTTTTTTTTTTATCAGTGCAACAGACATATCCATACCCGAGAATGCATGGCAGACACCTAAGAATTAGAGATGGAAACACATCTGGTTTTCTTCCTTTTAAAAAAACAAAAACAAAACTTTTTTCTTTTACTGACACCACATGGAGGCGATGCCTGACTGGTACTTTGTTAATGCCAAAGCGCACAGGATGAACCTATAAAATGGCTGCCTTCAGTCAGCTTTTGATGTCTCCAAGTGGAACGTGAGATGCTTAACTGTGTGACTAACACTGAGCTCTAACCCAGCAGCTGTTTACATAGCCAGACTGCTTTGCATGTGGATAGTTGAATGGGGATAAAAAGAGTGGTTTACTGTAGCTGAGGGAAAGTGTTTCCAGGTGCAAATGCATGGAAAGTTATGCCTTGTGGTGCATGCTGGGTAACCGAGTTTGAAAATGAAAGGCGTCAAACAGATGACTCAAAATGTTATTGTTGTTTAGTAGACAAACAGGAGAAGACGGCAGTTTTAAGTGACTGGGTTTATGCCCAGTGGCACTGAATGGTCCGGTCTTTGATTCATAGAAAAGATAGCTGTGATAGCTAACTGTCTTATATAAATATTTTCCTGTGTTAACCCCTTATCCAGGACCTGATGGTGGGAGATGAGGCCAGTGAACTGCGCTCCATGCTGGAGGTGAACTACCCCATGGAGAACGGCATTGTCAGGAACTGGGATGACATGAAACACCTGTGGGACTACACCTTTGGTCCAGAGAAGCTCAGCATTGAGTCTCGCAACTGCAAGATCCTGCTGACCGAACCCCCAATGAATCCCACCAAGAACCGTGAGAAAATCATTGAGGTACAATGACACGTCTTTGCTTTTATGCGTTTGAAACTGTTTTCGTTTTTGTGGTTTTCTGAGAGGGAAGAATGTAATTAGTTTTCTCTGAAAGCACCAGCACAATTATTATTTTGTTATTTGGCGTTATATTGCATAGATAATTTCACACGTAACACTCGGACTCTATCCTCCTCATCCAACAATCGTACTTTCTGATCCCTGCCACAGGTGATGTTTGAGACCTATCAGTTTGCAGGAGTCTACATTGCTATCCAGGCTGTGTTGACGCTGTATGCCCAAGGTAAGAAGCCACACCTGGGCTGCAAGTTTGGTCAAACAAGACTTACCACAGTTTTCACATTACAGAAATTTCACTGGTGTCCCTCTCTTTACTCAACCCCTTGCCCACATATTAGTTTTGCCCTGATTGTAAGTCATGAGAGGTCATTGGTTCCTTTCTATATGCTTCAACTGTTACCAAACAAATTGTTCCTAGATTTTAGTGCAGAAAGAAAATGGTTGTTAGCCATTACTTTAAAGGCAACCCCCTCTGATGGATTTGAATAAAAAGTTTCCATTCAACCATTTGTTTCTGAGTTCATTGGCATCTATTGAGCAGTTTTCCACAGTTCATTGTGGCTTTACAGCAAGTCTATGTCCAGGGTCGGTGTATTTATCGAGCTTGTCAGTCATTAGGTTGAAAATCTAACTGGATTAATCTTGCTTGAAAAAATGATAGATTATTGACAGTATTGTGTGTTTCAGGCCTTCTCACCGGTGTGGTGGTGGACTCGGGCGATGGTGTGACACACATTTGTCCAGTCTATGAGGGCTTCAGTCTGCCTCATCTGACGAGACGCCTGGACATCGCAGGCAGGGACATCACTCGCTACCTCATTAAGGTAACTCATAAAAGTCTAATAAAAGTCACGAGACACTAACTTCAAAAGTGTTTTGGGTTGCTTTTTAGATCATCCTCTTTATTTCTGCAGTTGTTGTTGCTGAGGGGTTATGCCTTCAACCACTCTGCAGACTTTGAGACAGTGCGCATGATGAAGGAGAAGCTGTGCTATGTGGGCTACAACATTGAGCAGGAGCAGAAGCTGGCACTGGAGACCACCGTTCTGGTTGAATCATACACGGTACACTTGCATGCTTACTTTTGACTATAATCAAGCACTTTGATTAAGATTTAGTCGAGCAGTTACAGACCACTGTTTTTCTGATTCTTACATAGTGGATATGTTCTAAAGCACAAATAAAGTTGCATAACTTGAAGGTTCCAGAATTGAAATCAATAAGATATCCTGATTATAGTGAACCTGCAAATTTATACAGACCCATGGTATTTCAAGCTGTTAATTATGGCTAGCCTATAGGTTGAGATTTTTAAATATATTGAGACTATCACACACAATATAGAATGAGGGAATATAATTTATATCGAGATAGCTTGTTTTGAGTTAATAGTATCTGTTTGCATTTTGCATGTCTGTATTGTTACGATCATGAAAAAGAACATTCAGTTTGATAGAAAACTACTTTAATTTCAGTCAACTGTTTTAATACACATGCTGCTGATCCTTAAAGCCGCAGTGTGTAAGAATTACTCCATCTAGTGGTGCGCTAATATATTACAAGCAACCGAGTAGTGCTCTACTGGAGCCTCACCGTTTAAGAGCGTTATTACAAATACAGAAGCCGCGGAGATTCATAAATGTGAAGTTCGAGTGTCCCGTCAGGTAATGAGGAACAGAACGATACATAATTATTATTTTTTTAGCCAATAAGTTACAAGCGTGCCCTCCACGTACTTAGTACCAAGCTAATGCTAATAGCTAATGTTATCGTATGAAATGGGTTTTTGTGACTTACAGACTCTGAGATCATCTGATGAAGGATAGGAAGAGGGAGAGAAAGCAGGGCAGTGGACTGTCGGCGCTGCTGTAACATTACTCTGTGTTTAATAACGTGTATTTCAGCTGATTAATCCAGAGTGCTTGGCGGCGTATTGATAGAAAATAATTATTATCTGAGATATATTTCTGTGTTAGAATGCTAAAGTTCTGGTGATTAAATCACGCCGAAAAACTGGTTTTACTTTGGTCTATTTAGTCTGACTAGAAGGAGGACAGCTACCCCCATCCCGTTGACAAATCAGTTGAAATAAAATATGAAACAGGAGGGAAAGCTCTCGGAAAATATGTCTGAAAGAAGCACACGGTCGCCTAATGGTACGACTTCTGTGAAGAGTAACAACTGAAAACTGTAGCAACGTAGCTTTTCTACTGTAGGCTAACTAACACATTAGCTGTTTCTGCCGTTTTATATAGCAAGTAACAGTAAATGATTCGACTTAAACGGGAGGATAAAGTAGTTACTGGACCACCTGCCCTGTTTCTAACATAACGGCAAAATAAACTTCACTTTTAGATTACATTAACTCACCTATCCAGCAGAAAGCTGCAACCTCCGCGTTAGCTTTGAAGTCCCTCTCCTCATCAGCTGCCTCCATCTGGTAAAAACTCCACCAACGTACACTCTTATTTTCTCCCGGTTATTATTTATTTTTCTTTTATTGGCTATTTTTTTCCTCCGTCTCCCGGGCAAAGAGTATAGATGGTCCTCCATTTTAATGTAAGCTGGCAAGCTGAATCATCCACGCTCCTGTTGGCTTGTTTACACCAGCACTTTGGTTGCTTTAATAAAGCCTAACCAATTTTATTTATAAAGCACCTTGAAAACAGTAAGCACTGACCAAAGTGCAAACAGCAATAATAAAAAATTATATCGAGAGATATATATTGTATATCGTGATTCAGGTTAAAATATTAAGATATGAAATTTGGTTTATATCGCCCTGCTGACAATTCATCAGCTTTGCAACTGACATGTTGGGCAGCAAAAACATCTTCGAAAAGGAGTTGCTGCCCTCAAATGGGTTTTCGATGTTAGATATTTTGCAAATATGCCAAAAAACAGGAATAGGATCAAACTTGACTAATTAAGGAAATATAACCAGTCAGGGAAGAACAAGACTGAATATGAGGATTTATAATAATTCATTTAAAAATATGTATGTACAACCTGGGATGTCTATATTCTATAGCCTTTTTAAGTTGAGCACAGCCCTCGGGAGAATCTAATTTTTGCTTTCTTTGTTTTTTTTTAATGTAAAATTAGTTCTTTCCATGCCTTCTACATGTGCACAAGTTTCATATTTCTGCTTGAAATAGCATCATTGCAGAAAGAATTCCTCTCAGAGGATTTGTTATTCAAAAGTGGCTGCATTTTTAAGTAATCAAAACGAATAGGGTAACTAAATCTGGTTCAGCACAGAGCTAAGTAGACTACCACATGGACGCTGTTGGCTGCTTATAGACAGGGCAGTGCCGCTCACTATTTTCTCTGAGACTCAAAACAAATGGGGGTGCAGCAATCCTCCATCAGGCTTGCTTTTCTTTCCAAGGTCCTTTTTCCCTGCAGAGGGAACCACAGAATCTAAACCTTGGTCCTGAAATTTGTGTTACTGCACGCCTTACCGAGCACATGTTGTGTCTCAGAGCTCACTGTGACCATGTGTGTTTTGGTTAGCGTAGGCGAGTATGTATGTAGAATGTGCCGAAACAAGGAAGGCAATGTAACTGTGGCCGAAGGGCCCTGAACCGTGTGTTACATCATTTCCTGTGCAGCCACTTTGTGGCGGTGGCTGGGCTCTGCTTCCTCCCACTGCCCTCTGCTGAATGAAGCCTTTTTATAGTAGCACAAATTCACTCTACCTCATTTGGAGCCCACAGTCTTTGGGCTCTCACTTGCTGTTTAGTATAATCAGGATGATTCATTTTAATTGACAGTCAAAAACATTTCATTTTCTTTGTGAAATATATTAGGAAATGTAAAACTCAAACTCCATTTAAGCCTCGATTCTTGTAATCAAGCCTTACACCCTCAGGCGCTCTTTTTTACATTACATCTTACCTCTTCAGTGGTGTCATACTCTTTTATCCCTTTTTTTCATCTTCCTCCCACACATCTCCAGCTGCCAGATGGACGTGTGATCAAGGTGGGAGGAGAGCGGTTTGAGGCCCCTGAGGCTCTGTTCCAGCCCCACCTCATCAACGTGGAGGGCGTCGGAGTGGCTGAACTCCTCTTTAACACCATCCAAGCAGCTGACATCGACACCAGGTGAGGCCAATAAAATGTGCACATATATACTCAATAAAGACGGACAGATAAAACAATAAATGCTTTCTCAAGAGTGACTCATTGTTTCCTCTGGAGCACACGTTACAGTGTATTAACACACTACCGTACAAATACACAGACATTTTCAAGATGGATCGATGGATGCAAAATGGTGGCGTTACAAGCTCAGAGCTCTCACAGAAGTGATTGAGGATATTAGACAATATATACAATAGTGCATGCGTGCTAGAGTTTTGTTTAAACAGAAATTAAACCTGTGCTTTTGTGTTGAATGTTTGTTATGTAACTGAAGGGATAACATCAGTTTTGAAGGTTACATTTTTTAAATTTGCAGACTTGAAATGAGAAAACATTTTAGTAGGATCATTTTTATTATTTTAAGAGCTTTTCAGTCTTTTCCTGCCCTCATTGGCAAACTTTCTGCCATCAGGCCTGAGTTCTACAAACACATTGTGTTGTCGGGAGGATCCACCATGTACCCGGGCCTGCCGTCTCGGCTGGAGAGGGAACTCAAGCAGCTGTATCTGGAGCGTGTGCTCAAGGGAGATGTGGACAAGCTTTCGGTGAGAAAATGATTTTAACACCTCTTCTATAATTGAGTCCACGACAAGCATCACTAAGTATGACCTAAATTTGGTCTGATGTGGCTTATATTACAACTGTGGAAAAACTGGGCGATCAATTTTTGCAACTTGGTTGTACTGCGACAAAAGAAAAGAAACAAAAAAGGTCGGTGGGTTGAACTTAATGGTAAATTCAGATGAACTAAACGCTGCCTTTATTTGCCGACCTCCCACCTGGTGTGAATTAATATTTCCAGCTGATTCTTAGTTTCTATAAGTTTGCTTGGGTGGGGTTTCCCACATGTGAGAGCAATGAAGTGCCTGGAAGGAATGACAACTTTTGAAAGCAGTTTAATTGATTCAGTTTAGTAACAAAATTGCCACTCTGTAAAATAAATAAATAATCTTAAGCAGTGTTTTAAATAAATCTGCACAGTTTGGACACTAAATTGACGAGTTTGTCCCTCACACTGTGCACAGATCACCACCAGAGGGAGCAAGAGGCTAATGGACATTAACCTCAACCATTTAAATAACACGGGTTCACTTACTGTGACAAATATTTGTTTTAGAACAACATTGCCATTAAATGTTGATGTCTTTATCTGAGTCGTATATGATTTTACTGTTTAACCGTTTAGTTAACAAAGCTTTGTACATGAACAGCAAGTTATTCTGTGCTTTACTTTCCCGTCTGCAACTGCAGTTGGCCGCATTTGCCTTAGTACTGTTTATCTCATTTAGGAACGGAAGTCTGGGATGGAATTTTGTGAAAAGTGATGCAACTGTGCAAGACACCATATATGTTTTATGTTGGATGATAGATGCTGTTGAGCAATAACTGAAGAGAAACAGCTGCTTAGCTTCTCATTTTGATGCTAAACATATGGTTCAAGATGCCGCCTTCATTTGTTTGTTTGTTAGTGCTTTAAGATGGATGAGTCTCATGAGCAGCAGGCAGAAGCTGCATCTTCACCCTATTTGGTGAAAATGTGAGTGTTTAGACATGCTTAGCCCACTTAAGAGATGTAGGTGGGTTTTTCTGAGGGAGTTGTTTGATGATGAATATGAAATTATCACAATCGTTTCATATTATTTACACTTCTGATAAGCACAAAGAAATGCAAACTTATTTAATTACATCATATCAAGTTCAACTTGAATACACACCATGATTTACGTTTGACCATTCTAACAATGACTCATTTAAATAATTGTAGCCAAACATCTGTATTTAGCATATCGATGGAGTTTCCTTCCCAGCCTCAATATGATAAATGGTTTAAAATTGATTCTCTTTTGAATTGATGCTTTATTTTGTATAAAAAAAATTCTTTACGGAAAAACAGGTAAAATGAGACAAAATGTAAAAAAAGGAAATACAAACGAGTATAAGAAGTAAATCTGGATCATCAGTAAACATAAACTCCAACATCACATGTGCCTTGTATGTATTTTTAATCTGGCTTATGCTGAATTTTTAAAACATTTAAACAATCCCATCGTTTAGCACCTCAGACTAACATACAAAGTCCTCATTATAGTCCACATCCTGTAAATTTAAGGTTACAGTTTTCTCTCAAACCACATAGAAACTTTACCCAGGTCTACACTTCCTCTGGCTCTGTGAAGCATTTCAGGGTCTTTCAGTTGATTGTTTTGCTCTTTAAACCAACATTGTTTTGCATAAAGGTTGAAGTGACCAAAAGCTGATTCCAAATAAATGTAATTATTACTGAAATCTGCCTGAAGGTAGGATTCACCATCCTAACTATACATGATAACAGTAGTTTATATAAATATTGTGCTCAGAGCATTGTCATGTTCCACCTTTGGCCAAAAAGAAATTCATCAAAATGAAGCAACAGCAGTGCTAACTCTGCTCATCTTTTATATTTAATCTCACAATAGCACATGAAGTAGGGTCTTTTGTTTGAACATTTCAGTTAGAAATACTATCATGATGTCTTTAGGTGTAAATGTCAGTCAGTCAGTCATTATCTGTACCGCTTGTTCCTATTAGGGGTCGTGGAGTGAGCTGGAGCCTATCCCAGCAGTGTTTCAAGGTGTCACGGCAAACATTTAACATTTCTAATAAAAAATTGTATTAATTAATCATATTCTTAATTTTCAGAGACCTTAAATATCTGTTTGATATGACCTAGAGTGTTACTTTTATCCAGTTTCAGGCTGTTTTAAGATCTTTGTGTAGGCCTGAAGCTGATTGGGCTTTTTTCTTTCTAAATGAGAGTCAGCGTTTGCATCACTGGTTGTCCGCCTACCTTGATGAGACCCAGCTGAAACTTTTTTCTTTATAGTTTCTTGTGGGTCAAGTTTTTAATGCAGATCTCCTTCACATTGATTAGAGAAACATAAAGACCTTTTTTGGGAAACTTTCAGTCGCATCGTGAACTTATCATATGCCTCTCTGTCCCCCTGTTCCACAGAAATTTAAGATCCGTATCGAGGATCCTCCTAGGCGAAAGCACATGGTGTTCCTGGGCGGAGCCGTGCTGGCCGACATTATGAAGGACAAGGACAACTTCTGGCTTACCCGGGAGGAGTACCAGGAGAAAGGAGTCCGTGTGCTGGAAAAACTCGGAGTCACCGTCAGATAAAGCACTGGATGGACAGAACACACACATGCACACAACACATTCACAGTACACACACATTTCCCCTCTCGCCCACATTGCAGAGTATATATGTATTTATCCCTCCTCTTTGTTTTGGCTCATTTTTCCTCAACCATCATAGGGAAGCGAGCCTTCACCACCTCCGCTCTGATTCTTCCTCTCTGCTCTTCTGGTTGAGGATTTACTCACACTTTTCCTTGCAAGTCCCAAGAACTAATTTAATTTTTGCAAATTTTTAGCAAATTGGTTACTTAAAGTCCAAATTGAAGAGTTATTGCTGCTCTGGTGGTGCATTTTCACCAAGTGCGGTTAGAAACGGTTAAAGCACAGCAGGATATGATCGCCTGATTATGTTTGTTGTGAATGAATTTGGAGGGTGAACCCACCAGCTAAAAGTTTAGTTTAGTTTCCTGCCATTGTCCAACCTCTAGAGGGGATCAAATAATGCAAAGTTTCAAAACTCGTAATGTCACATCACAGCCCGTCACAAATAGCCACGGCCGCTTTCAGCATCTGTTCCAGGTGAGCGCGTACTGATCACATTTTTATGTCGGTTTTTATAAATGATATAAATTTTCTTTTCTGGGAGAGGGATTACTTGCTATTTTTTTTTCTTTTTTTTCTTCTCTTGTTGGATGTTTGCGTTCAATTTATAGCTTCAAAATCAGATTTTTCTTTTTCCCCATTAACTTCTTTTGTTGCTGTGCTCTACCACTGCTACCATTGTAAATGGAGTGTACGGTGGTGACAGAAATTCCTTTGTGTTTTTTATTTTTATTATCATAAAGAATTGATGGTTGATTCATAAAGGGACAAATACACAAACTAAAAGCCCCTGAGCTTGACATCGGGTGTGTGACCGTACTTTCGGGGTTAGTGGGTGGTGAGACAGTGATGGGATGTGGGAGGGGAGGGGTTTACTATTTGTTCTTCATCAAACAGCCTCGCCTCTGCCTCCCCTGGATGTAAAACCTTAATGAATGAATGGATGTAAAAAGTCGCAGCAATATTTCAAACTGTGTTGACTCTCGTACCTTTCAAGCTGCATCCTTTCAGATCTACCGGAGCGTGGAGGCGGTTGTAGGTTAAGGATCGGATCTATTTAATTCATAAAACTTGGAAAAATAAAACAAAATCTTATAAAAGCTGAATCGTTGTTGAGACCATATTTAAGTTCTCCAGTCTTTGACTCTGGGCGGTTGACTTAATGTCTGGAGGCACTTCTATTTTGAGTATGATAAATGTGTATATTTTTTTTTCCTCCTCTTTCCATGAACGTCTATCCAGTGCCAAGTGCGGTTAATATTGCTGGATCTCATGTTTTAATGTCTTTCGTTTTGTCACTTTTTGATTTTATTTTCTTGTGTTGTTCATAGCATAACTGCCTAACGCTGATTTAAATAAAGAAAAGTGATTTATAAGGATTGTTGTGTGGCAGATGCTTTATTCCTGGAGAAAACTTCTGCACCATAATGGGGGGGGTCGTATGCAGATATTTACTGGAAGTTTGTTTTAACTGGAGGTCAGATTAGATTAGCTGGATTAAGCAGCTTCTACAAAGGAGAGGATGGACAGGGTTTTGTCGGCAGATTAGGACTAAATCTGCACACGGACCAGAAGGAGGAAGAGGAAGTGGAACAGTGGCAGAGGACTGGCGCCACCAAAGGAAGCGGCTGTCTTTCCGTGCCTGAAATAAAGATCTCACCCAGACTCTTCCGGCCATGTTCCATTTTAATCCCTGGACTCATACTACTTCCCTTTTAACTCTGAACTGTTACCTCCGAGGCGCCGTTTGTTGTTTCCTCCCTGGCTGAGCACGAACTGAGGCATCACCTGAGCACAGATTTAAATAGACTGCAATGCAGAGTTTTGTTCTGATATTGTAGCTGAGGGCGTTAGTGTGAATATTACACTTTTACTTAGTTGTTGACAATGAAATGGGGTTTTGACTGTAAAAACCAAAGTAAAAAGTAAAATCTGTTTTTATTTTACTAATTTCAGATATGCCAAGAAGTGTCCTTTTCTGTCATTAAAGACAAATGAAAACCATTTTTTTACTATTAGTACATGCTTTCGAAGTGTCAGAATATTTTCTCTGGCAAAATTTTGCTTATTTTTCTTAGTTTTAACTTAGAATTTAGCAGTTGTACTCTTTGGTTGCCCTGCGATGGACTGGTGACCTGTCCTGGTACCCTGCCTCTCACTTGATACAATGCTGGGATAGGCCCCAGCTCACCTGCGACCCGTAATGGATTAAAAGGTAAAGACTATGAATGATGAATGGATAACTCTTTGGTTGCCAAGCTTTCTACAAGCTAGCAACAAGCTTTTCCACAGGGTGGGAGTAGAGGGATGCTTCCTTTAGTAGTTTATACTCAGATTTAGGGTTAAAATCAGACAAAGTATGCTAAGGCAATCATCTTGTCCTTTACGAACTCTACCTCTACAACATTTTTGTTCAGTTCATCTCAAATTATTTAGACATGGCAGAAACATACCAGAACAAAAATGTGACAAATGTATGCTCCCTGGGTGCCATGAAGAAGAAAATTCCTGTTGTGAGAGGAAAGAAAGTTCAAATTCTGTCTATCTTCTATCTAGACCACAGCCACCCGTTGCAGTAAAATGTGGTGGGAAGTGAACGTTGGTGCTCTGTGCACCCAGAGAGAGGCCACACTGACCCCATTACACGAGCAGATATCTTAAATGTTTGCACATGTGGACTGTGATGCTGTTTGTAGCCGTTGAGCTGCTTAGCAGGCCCCCAAAAGCCCTCAGGGACCCTCTTTCTCTT
This sequence comes from Rhadinocentrus ornatus, assembly GCA_037177495.1. Classification (NCBI taxonomy): domain Eukaryota; kingdom Metazoa; phylum Chordata; class Actinopteri; order Atheriniformes; family Melanotaeniidae; genus Rhadinocentrus; species Rhadinocentrus ornatus. The sequence goes on along the minus strand of JBAMHW010000018.1, from coordinate 24,754,076 downwards.
TTCTCTCTCTCCCTCCCCCCTCCCCACTCTTGTGCTCCATCATTATTGTCCACATGCTTTTCCAGAGACATCCTAAGTGAAACAGCTCAACGTCCTCAATGGCTATCACATGTTCCCGCTGTGGAGGGAGGCAGCTGGGGAAAGACATCTTGAGGAGAAGAAGACAGGGTGTACTTGGCAGTTTTTCTTCTTTGTGCTTTTTTTCATTAAAAACTTCAAACTGTGCTAAAATTTTCAAAACCTGGTGAAAAACTTTGGCTTTCTATCTTCTGAGCCACCTCATGAAGTCATCCTTTCTTCTTCTGTATCATACGCTTAAGTTTCTGTTTTATTGACTGAGCCTCGGGGTTGCAAGATCAAAACTCAATGCTAACCTTCTTGATTTGCTTTCCAACAGGTATTTTATTTAAATTTCCTAGTACTAGTCACAAAACTATCCTAACTACCATCTAACACCTATGCAACCATTGAAAATGTCATCACATTGCAGCATAACCCCATCGATGAAACACGGTGGTGGTAGTGTCATGAATGGGGCTTGTCATTATTAACAGAACAATGATTTCTGAACCATCTTAGCAAACTTTAAAGGAAAACAACAGACCATGTGTCCATGACTAAAATCATAGATTCTTTCCTTGCCTGTTTAATTGATCACTGTGCCAATTTTAAGGCCTCTGCTCCAAAACCTTAAACCCATAATGAAATCAATGTATCTCTGTAACCGCAAGATATATTTGAATATTTTTGGACTCGTAGCAAAGGAAACACTTTCGAGAATTGTTACAATGTGTAAATTTCAGTATATGATTACTGTGAGAAATAAATAAAGGCTTGCTTAAAGTCTTACAGCGAAAAAACCCCCCCAAAAACTAAACTTTTATAATAAATATGAATCATTTTGGGATGATGTAGCTGTAACTCCAAACTTCTATCAAATCTCAGTACAATACGTAATAATTTTCTCTGCAAATGACAACCCTGATAAAGTGAAACAGAATAAAATTAGAGGATTTATTCTATTCTATTCTACAGTCATTTGGCAGACGCTTATATTTAAAGCGATTTACATCTGAGAATAAGAACACAAGCAAGAATTCAAACAGGGTGCTACATCATAATTAAGTAGTATTTTAAGTAGGATTTAGTACAGAGAGTTCAGATGAGGGCTCAAAAATGGCTATTATGGCACCATTTGTTCTCAAAGTCCCCCAACTGGGGAAACTTCATGTTTTAAAAGGTTAATTCACGATTTAATTCAAGGGGTCAAAAATTTGTATCACTTACATTTTAGAATATGCATAAACAAGGTTATTATGGGTCATATATATATGCAGGATTAAACTCTTTTAAGGTTCACTTTTAACTTTTGTTTTGCAATTTGTCTTAATCTAGTTTGTGTACATTTAAGACATTTTTTCCCTTTAATTAGATTAAATTTGATTGTATACACTAAAAACGACTTATAGAGAGAGCAAGATGGAACTAAATGGTTAATTTCACACACCAAATGCTACATTGGGGGTGTAGATATAGGGAAGTACCAAGTCGAGACTAAAATTAAGTGTCAACTCACTGGTGGTTTCACTATGTTCTCTCATTTTATTAGAGGCAGAAGGTAAGACACACATTTCACTTTAGTTTTCTTACAGACCTGGCCACCCTATCTACAAAGTACTTCCTTTTCCTTCTCGAAAGCAAGAGCTACATCCATTGTACATGTTAGAAACAGTTATAAAAAAAATAGAAATAAAAATGTACAACATACACTTGATATATATAATATAATTTTTGCTCTTTTGTTTTTACAGAGGTAAAAATACTAAGTGTAAAAAAATGGATCCAATTCAGTACAGAGTGATTTCTCTAACTTTTTTTTTCGATTTAAATAGACAAGGAGATAAAGATGATACATTCAGGCACTTGTAAATGGCTCTGACAGGTGAGATTACTCTAAAACACCAGATGAATAGGAAATAAAAGATTAGACGCTGACACGTACACATAGAAACACGCACACACACAATTTCCAATCTGATTGGGCCCTGTCCCTGGTGCATGGCAACATCTAAGGGTCTGATTCAACAAGAAAGGTGTCAGGATGTAAAAGCATGTTCAGTTGATCCCAATAGGTTTGGATCAAGGCGCAGGACAGAGGAGGAGGGGGTGGGGGGCGGGATGTGGCATAAATACACTCACACAAACTAAGGACATACAAATGGGTACATCGGACAGGATGCATGAAACAGATACAACCGGGGCAGGAAAAAGGACATCCTCAGGCATTCTGTATCTCCACTACAGTAAGGGACATTTCCTTGGCAGAACAATCAAGGGTGAATTTTTGTTTGAAGGATTTCAAATGTTTTTCAGACTCCTCATCTTTTCCAAAGGGATTCCGGTGAGGTCCTGTTTCTTTTCATCTTTAAAAAGCATATTGTGTTCTCCCGTCACATCCCAGACAGGGCCATAACCCGAGCTTGGACAGAGCACCCAAGCCGTTGCCAGTTTTAGTGTTGCATTGTCAGTGTGACAGAGATGGGCGGCACTCAGATCGGCAGGTGGGGGCGGCTTTCTTGTTTTCTTCCATTTGCCAGAGTTTGTACACCAACACATCGATCGCAACCCCAAAAGAAGAGATTTTAACTGCTCGTTTCCGAATTCGGCTGAGCCGTTGTCAGGCATCTGAATTTACTCTTTGTGCTTCTGATGTTGTACCAAATCTGGCATGGAGGGGGAAAAAATGCTGTAGGGCTGAGATGAATAGCACACGCAGGTCACATGTGGTTTCAGCAAGTTGTCTCTCATGCTGGTCTCCCCTTTTCAACAACATATTTTGGCCTTAAAGTAATAGTCTGGCTTTATTTTGAATGAGTGATATTAACAAGGGGAAGGAGCTTGTTTGGCTTTGTATAAAGATAAACACTTCGATTAACCGAGTTTACACATCTTATTTTATGTGTATATTATCTGAAAAATTTCTAACCATAGACTGTTGAAATGAAACCAACAGACTAACACACAACCCTCTGTAATTGGACCTTTTTTGCTTTTTGTACAGATTAAACCAACACGATTTAAGATGTCTGCTACTAAGTTTTTTTTAGCCTTTAATATTTGGATTCTGTTGTTTCTATATAAACCCAGACAAGCAGTTTTCTATGTTCCCAAAACCTCTAAAACCATTTACCATGTGTTGCATCAGATCTCAACAAAACAATTAGCTAGACATACATCTGAACTTTCTGCATTTTCTAACATGCCAGACTTTTCTTCAGCAGAGTAAAAAGTGTAAAAATCCAATTTTTTTTATAATCTTAAAGAATTAAAATTAAGTCAGATTTTCACCAGCAAACATCTATATTTTATGTTTTTTTGAGGGAGTCTGTTTCTAACTAATTAAAGCATCCAGATCATGTAAAATTCGCTGTTCCACATGGGACCGGCTCACTTCTGCAGCTGATTGATTGTCGCAGGCAAACTAGAGTCCTATAGTTTACACACTTAACAAAAATTCTCTTTAAAGTTCATTTTCATTACAAAAATAGCTTAAATCAAGAGTAATAGAGCTGTACATGGTGAGGCTGATTGCTTTGAGCTGTGACCATGCTCCTACTTTTCATTACAGCAGACATCTTCAGAGAGACAGGTGAAGCTTGGCGTGAGACTCCACGTTTTTTTTTCTTTCTATATTTAAGGCAAATGGGCACCAATTTCAATGGTATCTGATTGATTTTTCAGTCCTTGACATGACATTAATAACTGCTGGCTGAGATTCTGCAAAGAACAAGGAAATCAGAGCCTTAAAATCTCATGTCACTTTAAGTTTTTGCCAAGTAAAATGAGCCAAAAAAATCTGACTGGAATTGTAAGACTCAATGGGTTCTTGGTTAAGGTGGATTTCTAGGCACTGTTCGAAGTCATGAGAAAGAGGAAGGGATGCAAAAATATTGTAGCACAATTTGAGGCAATGTCTGATTCAGTGAGTGAATTGCAACCCAGCGTCACTTTGCTGGAGGATCAATTCATCGTGAAAATAAATAGGATAAAAACATGATTCTTTGGAATATTAGAAGATTAAGATGAGTACTGCGCTTGTTTCAGTGAACTAAGATGTTATTGACGGTGGAGAGCTATGAAGACTATATACATGAGTTCTACAATTAGCTGAAGTATAGACAACAAAGGCCTCAGCGGGCACTGTAAGTATCCATACACACATCCACACGCACACGAGTGTAGTGTCTGATTTCGCTTGTAGCTGGAGCTGAGTTGAGCGGGCCTGATTTTGGAATAGGATATAAACAAAATGACCACACAAACATAAAAGGAAAAAAATACAACAAAGAAACAATTCAAGTTCTTTGACACAGAGTCAGTGTACAAATATAACAATATAAAGTACCTGCATATGTGATACATGACATATAGGTCAGCTATAAAAAAAAGGCCCCCTGAAAAAGACTGCTCTCTCATTAGAAACAGAGCATGAAATGGCCACGTGGAGAGCTGAGAGAACTGTCTGCCATAAGGGGGAGCTTATCTTCCCAGGCTGTTCAGAAAATGCACCAACTGTTTTTTCTCTTTTTTTGGCTTATTTCAGTGTCTGGAATTTGTAGAGAAACCAGAGAAACCAAGGCAAGAGAGTGAGCAGCCATGACTACTTGTCCCCTCTGTGTGTGTTTCCCCATCCTTCCCTTTCCCTGTGCTTGCGTTGGGTTTAGGTTTTTTCTTTTGTTTCCTCTGAGAGGATTCCAAGCGACTGCTCAGCTCAGGGCCTTGTGTCGGCCTCCGCAGCAGCCACATGTAAGCCCTGCCCGGTGGCAAGCGTGGAGAGGTGGGTAGAGGCAGAGGCAGGGAGCCACCAAAGACAGGCCAAGCAGAGCTAACCAGCGAGTGCCTAGACGGCCTCCACCGCTGCCCTCGCCCCCGTCACAGGAGCAAGGGTCTGAGTAGTCCCCTTCTGGGTCAGACATGCAGTGGTAGAGCATGGTGTCCGCCAGCCACATGCAGCTGACCTGTCGGATGCACGTCCCCACAGGGTCCGGGGCGTCCTGGCATCGGCCTCTTCGGTTGTTGGAGATGTAAAAGGCCTCGCCGCAGTGCTCGCACTGAGCACGCTCTATTCCATTGTCCTTCCTCCCTTTCCCACCATTTGAGCATGGAGAGGAGCTTGGGAGAAATGAGCGAGGCTGGTTGGAGACAACCGAGGAGAAACCTGGGCGATAAGAGCCACTGTGGCCCTTATTGGTCAAGGGTCCAAGAGCGGGGTCAGAGTCTGAGGACGACAGAACTGGAGCCAGTGGGTAGGTGTAGTCATGCTTTTGTGTCTCTGTCTTGTCAAAGTGGACGTAGGACTCAGATTCATCAGGGATGAATTTGACACGCATATTGGCATGGCGATAGTCCTCGTAGCCCGTGAGCCAGGAGCGGTCCGACATGCGCCCAAGGTGGCGCTCAGTGTTCCGCTCCCAGCTGCGCTCCCGTGGGTTGATTCGGACGATTTCCTCATCTTCAAAGGTGACATGGCGTGGAAACCGAGACAACGGCTGAAAAAAAAGACAAAGAAATCTAAATCTAACACCACTGTGAGCCTGCTGTTTGGATGAGAAGTAGATTACAATAAACTTAATATATACAGTATGGAACATAACCAGATAGTTTTTTTTCACCTGATCCAAGTAGTAGTGGTCTGTGAGCCGGTAGGAGTCATGGAGGTCATGGCGATGTCCAGGCATATACTTGTGTCTCTGCGGAAGGGGCGAGGACTCGAGCGGCTGCAGCAAACTGTCCAGTTTTTGGGAGGAGTTGGATGAACTGTCTGTGGTGTTCTGAGGGGACAAACAAACACAAGAAGCAGGTTGAAAAGCTAATTTTTGATTGGATACGTCAAACAGCTAGCAAAAGAGGACACCATGATTGGACAAACAAAAACAGGAAGCCTCGCTTCAGCACTGATTGGAAAAACAGGAAGTGTGAGCTGTTTTTAAAGCCTCTTCATCCATGTTTGGGTTGTTGTGTGCAAGGTAAATGTTAACCTTTCATTAAGTATTGGTAGCATTTATTCAAACACATCGCAGTGACCACAAAACCTTTAATATTAATCAATACGCATCATAAACAGATATGACGTGGATCACCTTAATTCTTTGCAGTTGTGCCAAGAGGGGTTGCTAGTTAACATACAGCATGAGCCATTCTGGATTTAATTTGAGTCAGCAACATTTAGACTAATGGATAAAGCAGAGAGGAAAAAATGTTAAGAATACCTAAAAGTTCAAGCATAATCTCCTAAATGCAGTTGAGTTAGGATCAGGAAGATTATTGGTATTTTCATTACTAACTTTGTGTGCTAATAACAATCTGAAAAAACAAAACAAAAGACAAACCAAAAACCAAAAAAACTGGCACTTTGGCTGTACAGGGGGAACTCAACATCCTTTAACAGGATAAAGAGGGATTTTTCAGGCTTGACATAAATTCTGTAGAGCAACTTGATATCAGGCCTCCAGAACTTTGCACACAGTAACCACCAAGTATCACCTTTTTTTGGCCTTTTCCCCCCTTCTCCCACCACCACCTCATCTTTGCTCCATTTCCCCCTACAACAACCTGTCCTCCTTCCTTCAATCACACTTTCTCCACATTCCACCTTTCCTTATTCCTTTTCCACAAGCCCATGTGTGCATGCATGAATAGTATCCTGTCCTATTTCCACTAAAGGCTGTTGGGGCTCCACTCCAACTAAAACCTTGGCCAGACACAAGACAGTCGCACCGTTGCCACACAGCAGTCAGACAAGGAGATTTTAGACAGGCACACTGGGGGTCATTCTCTATGGGCACCAGTTAATAGGCAGGCCTGGACACCTCCTGTCTCATCCTGCCATCATGGTTATCTGAGTGCAGGGGTTAGGGTGAAAAGGAGAAGGGTATAAGTTGAAGCTGCTTGATAACGATGTATACATAATAACTTGCTGCTGATGAAAGAGGATAAAAAGAAAGACAAAAGTATGATAGTTGTCAGAGTAATCGATCTATACAAAAGCTGAAAATGATGTTACAAATTCATCTTTAATACTACCACCTTCTCCTTTCTGTCTGCAACAGGTTTTCTCTGCTGACCACATTTCATGTAATGACAAAAACTAAACAAGACTGCTTCATTCCATCAATTCAAATGGTCCCAGTTCAGTGAAGAAACAAATCCTGCCTCAGCCAGGGGTGATTGTAGCTCAAGTGATGTAAGAAACTAGATTATAATAGCAGGTTCTAAATCCTGTTCACAAAACAATAAATCCCACCCTTGCTCCCTATGTACCTTATATGTATGGCCTAGTCGTGCCATGATATGCTGATGTAAAGGATTACATAACATTAGCAGAATTAAATATTGCTATTATGATAATATTACATATAATATCTTGATTAAAATGTTCTAATAAATATCCTGGTAACATTATTATCATTAATGATTTGGCGTATGATAATTGCGTAATAAAAATCTAACAATATGGCTTGTATAGTCTAAAAGTCTAGCTCTTATATGAAGGATTGGGCGAGCCAGTAGTTTCTCTGACAGCATTTTATAAATTGTTTAGTCTTATCAGTCGAATTAAATTTCTAAAATAAATAAATAAATGAAGATGATAAATGAAGAGTCTTTTGTTACTAGTGACCAAAAGTGAGGGTTATAAGAGGGCCATAACTGTTATTTACATTAACTAGGAGCTGTTGTTGGGATCGTCTATCATGTGGCAATTTATGAAATACTGGAAACAACCCTTTCCTTTATCGAGACAGCGTGAACTACTGTTTTGCCACACTTTTGAAGAATATTTTCCTAGTAAGAGTTTACTTTTTATGGGCTCTTGGGGCTCTGGGCCCTTTGCTCTAGCCGCGCTGGATGGCTGGTGCCCAGCAGGGTCGGCAGCTGCCAATATTGGCCCACCGGGGGCTGAGGCCCTTGGCCTTCCTCTGCCACCCTCTGGGTGGTTCTGGGTCGTCTTCATGGTGGGGTGGCATGGCTTTGTGCTCCAGGATTGCTGCTGATCACCCGGGTCTCTGGCCTAGTCTGCCTTTACCCTCCATAGAGGCGAGGTCGCTTTTGCACAATCACACTCATCTCTGATCACTCCTTATTCCTCATACTCTGCATGCTGACACAGTCACTAAGTTGTCCAGTGGGTTTATACACTAAGAACTACTTTTATTAACGTTTTTTTGTGTGTGTGTGTGTGTGTGTTTCTGGTACTTTCGTTGTTGTAATACATGTTTGTTTGTAGGTTTTTTTTTAAATCTATTTTGTTGTTTTGGGTATTTATTTATTTTAGGAAGCCCTGATGATTGTCAGCTTTGCTTTCTTGTAAAAGCCATAGGAAATTGTGTGTCTGTACAGGTGCAGCAGTTGGTTGTCTGGCTTTGATTGAAGGGTTGTTGCCTTGTTTCTGTTGTATCTTTGTCTCCTCTTTCTTTTTTCTACTTTCTTTTTACTTCTGTTAACAATTCTCCTTTTTTCTGTCCCCTACAGACAGACAGACAGACAGACAGACAGACAGACAGACAGACAGACAGACAGACAGACAGACAGATAGATAGATAGA
>JBAMHW010000018.1:24718371-24745374 GCA_037177495.1 Rhadinocentrus ornatus | reverse complement strand
ACAGACAGACAGACAGACAGACAGACAGACAGACAGACAGACAGACAGACAGACAGACAGACAGATAGATAGATAGAACTTTATTCATCCCCAAGGGAAAATAAAGTTGTCCTAGCAGTCTGTTAATGTACACTAAATATACAAAAAAGCACAATAAGATGAAGTAGATAAGTAGAAAAATAGAATAGATACACTTGAGGGCACTTGTGAGATGATAATATAATAATGATAAAAGTGACAGTGTAATAATAATAATAGCATATGATTATGTGGTATTTGCCAATAATAATAATTATCATTTTAATGATCAAAAAAATCCTAATAATAATAACAGGGTTGTTATTATTATTATCATCATTATATCATTATATATATAAAAAAATTATTAAACAAAAACAAAAAATCAGATTATCAAGAGGAGCCTTATACCCATAAAGCTCCCTTTGGCAAAGCCAGACCATCATTCTACTGCTGCCATGCTGGACAGGCCAATATTATTTGCCTCACCTATATTTATTTCTGGGTTGTGGAAACTGACGCAATGACAATTTTCCAGTTTAAAGAGTCTGCCATGCAAAAGGACAGTATGTGTTGACTTTCTGACACAAAGCAGATGTCTGTGAACCCACCAGCTACATATAGTCAATGCCTCTGGCAGCAACAGACTGGTGTAACTAGTGGTTCGTGGGTAATAACCAGGCCAAGACTTTCTGTTCCATTTGCTGTTTTTATTTTATGTCCCAAAATGTTCAGAATATACATGAAAATATCTAAAGACTACGCTGGGATAATTAATTTTGAAGCAAATTGGTGGGTCAACTGACTGTTGGATGTTAAAGTGCATAAAAACGCTAAGCCAACTCAGATTTGATACTGGCTGCATTTATCATCATCTTCAATTGTTAACCATCTTACCTGTGTTATGTTATGCATAAAACCAACCAACACCCAGTCGCAACAGAGCAGCAAACTTTTTGTTTCAATGTAATCTTGGCGTTTTAAATTAACAAATTCTCAAAAGGAAAACTAAAATACTTTCATTCCAAAATCTGCCAGTTCAGTACATACACACAAAATAAATGCTACAAGTTATTTGCTTGTTATTTGCCAAAGTTATATGACCCAGATCTCATGTGTTTCTATGTCTGCCTGCTGAAACCATCCCTATTATATCCTGCTCCCCACATGGATACTGCCATGCTGAGAATTTCCCCCTAGCTATTTTACAAAGCCCTCAGAGCAGCTGGCCAGAAATAACACAACATGCTGCCTCCGCTCCAGACCCCGCCCCCCTGGAGAAGCCATTAGTTGGGGGGAGGAGTTGATATGGTGCAAAACCAGTCCAATTCTGGCCTCCATGGCTCCAACTAATTCAAAACAAGGACCAGATTTTCTGCTTAAAGCCCAAACTGCACAAAAAGACAAAAAGAGGGGGAGAGTTTATATTTCTGGACATAATTTCTCTATATATTCTGGTCCAAGGCTGGACAGAGGGCATTTCAAGTTATTTTCTGACACAAAACATGTCCCGACTCAAAGCTCGGGAGGATTCATCCTTCAACAGGCTCGTCTCTCTCTCTCTCTTTCTCTTTCTCTCTCTCGGGATGAGCCCAGAATTGCTTCAATAGCTTTCACTCCTCCTCTTGTGAATGAGCCAAAATAGAGACAGAGAAAGGAGACGTGCAGAAGGGAGGAACAGAGGAAGGGTTGGGTTAAGTTTAGGTTTGGTGAGCAAAGAATAATTTAAGGAAGTATGTCCATCCGAGTTCTCTCTCCCTTATCCTCCAAATGGCAGTAAATCTGCAACAGTATTTCCCCTTGTCCATGAATGCTCTCCATGCAAACTCTGCTGACACTGCTGCCAACCTTAGGAAGGTCGGTAGCAAAGGATCAAAGCCAATACTGACCACATCAATGACTCGTATCTGTCAACCTGAAATTTTAGGGTTTAGCAGAGTCTGATAATTATTTACAAGACAAGATACTGCTTTGCCAAGCCCTTCAGAAAAGGAGTTAGACCATTATGAAACTATTTTGTTTTTCCAAAATAATATGTGGAAGTCTAAAATCATACTAAGCTAACAGCTGGAATGGTTGTGGCTGACTATCGTCAGTGTATCTATGTGTCTTAGGCCAGCATGAGACTAAAACAAAACCTTGACTTAGACATATCTGCATTTTTTAAGGCCAAAATGAATATGAATTTATTGACCTGAGGGCTAAAATTACAGTTTATATATCTCAACCAGTAGCTCACCATGCTATATTAAACCACTGGGAGCACCTTTTGTTCCCTTTACTTGGGCATTGTGAGTCTGTTGCAACCTGTGACATGCATGCAAAGAGTTAAAAAATCAAAGACATATTTCAATAAATTATAATTCAAATAAAACCTGGAGACAGTGGGATATAATGCAGCAGGATTTCTACATCGATTGGCTACAACATTGAAAACACCTTTCTGTTTTTTTCCCTTCAAACTACCAAAACAGCTCTGACTCCTTGGATAAGATGGAAAAAACATCTGAAGCTGCCCTATGCTTTGTGGCACCTGGTTGTTGGATACTTTGGATCCCACTACAAGCTTAGTGGTACCTTTTGGATCAGGATAACTTTGGGACATCAAATTGGGAGCTTTATCAGATTTGGAGGTTGGCTCCAGTTGCAAACAATGATTATGAATTCTGGTTTGTATGGTGAATATAGCAGAAATCACAAACACAATCAGGCAATCAAGTAATAATCTTAAAATCAGTGCGAAAAAATTAAAGGAGTAAAGACCTCAAAGGTTAACACGTATGCTTTGCCTATCACCCATACTGAAGCTCTGTTTATTGTCCTTCCTTGCAGATTATAATCCATATTACCTCTATTTGTTTGATTATGTTTGATTATGTCCAGCACAGGAAATCTTACTAGGAAATATCAGAGCAGATTTTGTGGAGCAGAATGGTGGGGAAATAATTAGTCTGCAGCAACGTTTTGGAGGGATTTGCTATGTCATACATCAACATTAATGTCAAAGACTTCCCAGTAGCACACGGGATTGTGATCACTGCTATTCAAGTAATCTGTATGTAGTTTAAATTAGGTGCCTGAATGGTGTGTAATGGTGCAAAGAGTTTTCTGGCGGACAAGTCAAGCACTGTTTTGTCTAATGGCAGAATACACAAAAAGCATGTGTGCATTGGGTTAGTAAATACAAATTAAAAGTAAGTAATCCCTCTTCTTCAGATGTATGGAAGTGTAAAAATGGAAGTGATAGAAGTGACCAAACAGGGTGAGCCTTGTGCTTCATCATGCTGGAAAGCACCCAAAATAATGCCAGTCTTCGCTTTGTTAACAATACAGTTTTTTAACCAATTATTTGTTTCACTGAAGGCTTCTATGTTCCTGAAAATCCTCTGCTCCATTTCAGGGATTGCTCCACCCTCTACTGGTGCTGTAGTCTGCCCCCCCTTCCTCTTCAGCTCTCACCTCTCCACTCCTCCTTATGTGTTTGTATGCGTCTCTGTGGTGGCTGTACACTCCCAGCAGAGCACCTATTAGTCTTGGCCCTTACAGACAACTCGAGTCAAAGATGAACCACGAGGCACTTCCTCTCGTAAATCACCGGCCCTGCACTAAGCTGGGAAACAGCTGCTAGCTGCTAGTTTTGTGGCTGCTCTTTTACAACAGGGAGGGTGGAGTATGTATGTGTGGAGGGTGGGTCACCAGGAGAGAAGGAGCTGGTGGGATACAGGAAGTGACCTTGTGACCCTGCCTGCTGGCCCTGGTGTCAAATTACAGTGCAGAAGGAGGGGAAGGGGGCTCTTAATGCTAACTTAAGGCCCTGACACACAATCTGCACACATACACATTTCATCAGGAGCGGCAGTCATACATGACAGCCAGGGAATACTATGTCAAGTCCTCCTGAGCTGATGAAAAAGTTGAGCTTATCTGGATGCAGAAGAACAGTAGTGGAATTGATCAGTGTGTGTTCCACTCCCGGCGCTGGAGTAATTTCACTAAGGATTTCTATGTTTAGCTGCAGAGTTTGACTAATAAGACAGGAGCGCAATAGTCAACAAGCATACACTGAAATCTGTACCTAAGCAGCCATTCGGCCCAAAAGCAGGTCCGGATTAAACCAACCCTCAAGGCTGCTCGGAAGGGGTGCGTTGTTGAAAGAACTGGATAGGCATGAAATCTAAACCAGGAAGCCCAGTTTGAATGTGTTTAAAGGCTTATCAAAAGTCCAAACCCCTACATAATAGTTTGAAACATTCTACAAATATGGAAAGTTATCACTGCAGCAACTGTTTTATCTGTTTTTGAAAGGTAAATAAGAAACACTGATTACTTTACAAAGCAAGTAATGGTATTGTGACAAACCAAGCTGCACTGTAGTGACTTGACAGAGGGTAACACTATGAAGGTGTATTTGGTGCTCCAAATGCCTAATAATCTCAGATTATGTTCTGAACCATCCTGGATCAAATAAAACCATGCTACTGAGCTAATCCACCGATAAGACACTCAAAAGGCACACCTGTAGTAAAACCTGTGGCAGTGTGGTTTCAAAATGTCTGTCATAGCTGTAAATTTTCACCAATTAAACTTGGATATTTTCTGAGAATAGTGGTATTTTGGGGAAAAAAAATAATGCAACCTAAGAAATATACTTTTGTGTCACAGAACTACGTCACTTTGCATGTCTTGATCATATCATATTGTATCGTATCATATCATCATAACAACAAACTAGCCCTTTTCGCACAAGGGCTGCACTACACCATCCATATTGCACCATATGCCACTATTGTACGCCTTTCTTCAATCAACGTACCCAAATGGAGGTGGAATGTCAGTGTGCACTTTCAAAGAGCATTTCAGGTACAGTGATGATGTCTGAAGCTTTGTTTCCTATTGTGCAGCCTCTCCGTGACTTCCTATGCAGATATGCATCAACTTTGTGCTCCCCGATGGGACTTAAAACCTTACAAACACAGCGGCTAGGTGCAGCAAAAGTGCCACAGTCCTGCCTGAAATTAGCAAAATGGCTAATTTGAAAGATAAAATAATGCAACCACTTTCACCTGTCATGAATCCAATGTACTATTTGAAAACCATTCCCTTTTTATTGGTGCCATCTTGTTATCCTAAGGAGATATAGAATTTCTGTCTCGAAAATAATGACATTATTTTCTCTGAATATTACTCAGCTTCCCCTTATTTGTCATCATAGAGGAGGAAAATCTGGAGAGCTGTTTTGTGTTTCAATCATATAAATCGTTATTAACAGCTTACAAGTTCTTGTTAATAAAACTGAATTGAGTTTCCAGGATTTCATTGAAAAAAACTGTATAATGAAATGCATGGCATGAAAAATTAAACAACATAGCAACAATCCCAATTCTTTCCCTCATTCTCACTACATTATCCTACCCATCTCTTTCATTGTTGTGGGCAGGAGCCCCTTTTCTTTAAAGCATCAAGAGAGTAATGGGCACCCAAAAATGTCTGATGATCACTTTTCCGTAAGCCAAATAAGAAAAAGGATACCATACCAATGCAAAATCAAGAGGTATAGACAAATTGCAAGGCCAATGAGAGGGATATGGATTGGGTGAAAGTGCCCTTTCTACAGAACTGACTTTATCATGTATTTAAGCCTCTTTTGTTGTCTTTAAAAGTTTTTAACAGTCATAAAGAGCCAAGGAGGAGTCAATGAGTCTCACAGGAATGGTTAATGAATCAAGAAATGTGCTTACAGTGAAGACATCGTCGTCACCCAGCTCGCTCTCATTCTGGAGTGCTGTAGACGAGGTTGTGGAGCCTACAGAAAAGACAACACTTAGTCTGAATATGTCTGAATATAAAAAATACATCTCTTATGTAATCACTTTACTCTCATTCTGCATCTCCCAGTTGTTCAAGTTGTGCTTGCAACATTGTTTGAAAACAACAGAAAGAATGATGTTATGATAAAACTGGTTTTACCTGTGTATTGTGTTATGCTTTGAACTTCTCTGCACTAACTAGTGAACATGTCAGTCAGGAATTTGAGTGTTTCTTATCTTCATGTGTGACATCTTGCTTCCTAAAACTCTTTCAGTGATTCTTTTGAAGAAATATTAATCTTTTAGTGATAGCTAAACATCATAAAACAGTGTGCCTTGACATTTTTTGTATGGTTACAGTCAACACAGCATACCTTCAGCCAAGTCCTCAATTGCTTTCCGTACCCCCCTGTCAAAGGCTCTGGCATCAGCTGGACTCTGGAAGGACAAGCCACACCTCCTGTCCTCCACCGTCCAGTGGTGAAATGTGGGCATTGCTATGTTGTACACAAGATCCTTCCTCAGTGGACAGTCCAGGATCACCTGTGTATCCAGCCAACCACAACACAGTCATTTCCATCTCTGATCTTTACCTCGTTAGGACCTAACATGTACATAGTATATACATAATGTGTTTTCATGTGTTGTTTCTGTTTTAAAATCCCCAACAATCAATGCTATGGCTGGGAATTTCTATTTTAAACACCATCAACAGTTTAAAAAAAAATGAGGTCAGATAGCCCTTGTCCTCACATAGAAGAGTGCAAGAACTAATCCTCAGGGTAAGCAGGTATAGCCATTTTGCATTTGCTCAGGATGCTTCGAAATGAGAAGTTAGCACAAACTATGAGAAGTTAGCCAAGGGCTAATAGGAGCTAGAGGCTGCTCCCAAGGCTGAGTGAGCAGGCATTAGCTGTTAGTAGCCAGGCCTGGACTAGAGAGCGGGCATCTGCCTGCCTTGTCACAGGAGCGGCTCCTGGCCCACAATACCCCTGGCTAACCTCTCCATGCAGTAAGTGCTAATTTCTTATTTTATGGTGGGCTGGAAATATAGGCAGGGCCAGATTAGCATGTACAGTACATAGATTACCACTTAATATGGAAAAGGGGAATGGGAATAAAAAAAACAACTACCCAAACTAGCAAAACATTCAAGGGATTATAAGAGATTTAGAAAGGATTCATGACTGCTGGAGGGAAACTTTAATGGATAAACCTGATATTGACTTTTTTTTTTTTACCTGCTTGTCACGCAGCCGTTCACCACGGATGAGGAACTGTGAAGCGCCAGACCCCAAAACTGGTGCCAGCTCTGTTGGTAGGAGGCGGCACACCCCCACTCTGCTCAGGGCTCCTCCATCCTGAGCCAGCCAGCCACCGCTTGAGTCGTCCCGTGTCATCACCACCGCTTTCACACGCACGATGTAGCTGTCACTAAACATAAAGAAAGACAAGAAACTGTTAGATTGACAATTACAATATGTAAAGTCCACACCCTTCAGCTACATGGCATCCTGAAGGACATACCTAAACCTTACATTTGATCATATGAATCACAAACTCAAATACAAGTGTATATCCAATACAGTCCTATTTAACATTATTAACTTTGTGTTTCATAAAAGTCCAGTTTGCTTGTGTTTGGTTGTATGTCAAATAAAAAAAACAAAAAACAAACAAACAACAAAAAAAAAACCCACAACCTGAACTTCCTTCTAAGAAACAAAAGAGTGCTTGATCTGGAAATCGATGCTATCAATGCAAGGAACATTTTAATAAAAATCCAAAGGATGCTTGTAACTATAAAAAAGTTATTTCTAAATGTTTAAAAATCTGATATCCTCATTTTCTAACCTAACTCCAGCTTGTGAAAACTAACAATGCTTTGAACTCAAGCTTGTCTTAATGCCGCAGAATTTTATTATAGAGTTGGATTTACACCCTGACAGACTGTTTGAGGGCGTCGTTTGAAGTCACGACTTTGCCTGGTCCTTGCTGTGCTGTAGTGGGAGGTGTTGCACTGGGACCAGTCAGCATGAAAACACGGAACCTCAAACTTTTAATATAAATCTGGCTTGATATTACACTCTCTTGAACAGAGCTTCTTACTTGCAAAAAGACAGGATCAATACATAACCACCAGAAAAATTAAGCCTATTAAAGTCTTTGTTTTACAGTGTTGTGGTGTATCTAATTTTATATGCATATTTTATTAAACACATTGTGTGCACATATATTTATTAACATTTTAAGTATCCCTTTATATTTCAACACTCCTGTCCATCTTTTACTTCTGATCCAAAATATTCTCATCTTGATTAAATTAATAAAAAAAAAAAGTTTTAAAAACTGCCAAAATCACAAGCATAAATGGATAAGTAGTTGTAGGTGTTCCACAAAATATTGGCATAATCCAGTAATAAGGAAATTGTCTCCCAACAGACTATCTAGATTAGAAGACAGTGGACTGGAGCCTTGGTTGGAAACACATCATACAATCTGACAGATAATAGAGCAACAGTTTAGTCTTTGCAGCAGCACCAAACAATAGACGACAAAAACAGACAGGAGACTGCGAACTGGAGTCTGAACGGTATAAACAAGAGGCATTCTCCAGCATTATCATGACAGCCACCACCCTCACAGTGACACAATGCACACGGTCACAACCCACATGAACCATCTGACAATAACAGGATGCAACTGTAAATTCTATTGATGCCGTTCTCTGTGTGTTTGCTTGTTTGTGTGTGCTGGGGGGTAGATGAAGACAGACATTAAAAGAGAGATGCAGGCAAAGTGGGAGTGAATGAAAGAGGTGGTATATAATTAGCTTACAGCCAGTCCCAATGATTTGATGCATGCATATACACACATGCACACTCACACAGGTGGCAAAACTGGTTCGCCAGCTCCCACCCACATAGATTTTATAAAAGTGACTGAATGACAGACTGACTGACTGGATGATAGCAGACAAAAAGCAAAGCAACCACAGATTCACCCACAAGGTTTGTGCTTTCGTGTAACACACTAACACGCATGTGCGCTACGTGAAATGAGACTTTCCATTTAGCCAGTAAAGGTTTGTTATATTTGGACCTCATAGTTGTATAAGTCAAAATCCACTTTGTAATGAAACACATTAGACAAAATTTGGGACTTCTGTGTTGTTACTGGAAAACTGCAGCTTTATGGGCAAATGTCATTTAATTTGTCTTGTCAAACAGCAATGGGTGTGGGCAAAAAGTCATTCAGGTTCTCTTCTGCCACGTGGGAAACTTGAAAAGCAAGAAACGAAATTCAAAATAGAAATGTCAATGATCTACTAAGCTTTCTACTAACAAACTAGCTTACAATTACTAGTAAGAGGCTCAAGTTATTTTAAATGGTTAGAAGCCAACCAGTAACTGAGTTATTAGTATCTTGTTTTTCTACATGATTGACAACCAAGATGTTATCCAGTCCCATTTACTGTGGTACATAATTGGTTAAACCCCAGATAGCTCTACATTAAAAAGTTTGAAGCTTTGAACAAGCTAATGCTAAACGTTGTGGCTTTAATCACTTGGATTAGATGGAACAAAAAAGAAAAAATGCTCCCTGCCTAGACATAAGGTAGTAAAAGTTAATTGTATCTGTAATACAAAACCTGTAGACCAAAAAAAGAGAAAAAAACAAACAAACTTGAAAGCTTGGTAAAATTGGTATGAATACTGCCCAAGAATTACCTCTCATTGCTAGCTTTTATAAACTTAAACTGAACCAATCTGGATCCAACCAAAATTTAAGTCATCCCATTGTGTTCTATTATTGGTCCAAATATGGCTACATGTCCTGGGCTTTACAGTCTATGGTCCTGGCTGAGTGTGCTTTTTCAAAAACTACAAACTTCAAATGTCATCTGGTGAAAAAGCAGAGCAAATGAAAAACATAGATACAGATACCTTCTTCTCAAAGACGAGACAGGGCAAGGGTTTCAGTAGACACCTACACTTTTGAGTGCCCTTCTAGGATATGAAGGTTGTGTGCTTGTGTCTGTGGTTAATTATGGATGGGATAGCAAGCTAAGAAGTTGACTGAAATAAATGAAGGCAGCCACCATTAGATTTACATGTCTAATGCAACTCCTTGGTTATTCTTCAATTCATTTAAATTGGATCATTTTTGTCTGCACAGCAACTGTAACTGAAAAACATTTGATTTAGAAATCCATACTGTAGGTTTTATTCAAACCCATGTATGACACATCCAGATATGGAACCACATATCCAAGCAACCCACATCAGAAATAACACCAAATTCTGTGCTAAATAAGCATGTGCTTTAAAGATACACGATCCCAGCTATCAGCTCTCTGAGATGAACTTGTCACATTTTGGTCTGTCTTGTGACCCATGTTTAGAGCCCTGTCTGCCGACAGGCCCTGTAATCTGTGGTTGGAACACACAGACAGCCACAACCAGCAGCAAAGCACCACTCTAATACACTTGGGACTGAATACACATTCTAGCACAAACACACACACACACACATTTGGAAACTGTGAATCTAATTCTGTCCATGTGAATGTTGCATGAGGTACAGATACTGAAAAAAAACGTTGACACCCGCTTTGAGGAAATATGATTGATAGCCTATAGTCACTCATTTGTGTGAAAATCACACAATGTACAATAACTTCACACATTTATTTTACGTCCTAAAAACAGAACAGTTAAACAACAAAAGCTCTAAAAGGTCATAAGTTGTGTTCCTGAATTTAAGCTCCAGGCACCTTTCAAGATGTCTTTGAGGTAAGATAAAGATATTTAAACCATTGCTTCAAAATCTGAGGGATGACTAACATGAAAAGGAAGATAAAAGGGCTCACCATCTCATTGATAAGTAAAAACCCGGAAATTCATGATTCATGTTCTTTAGTAATTTATTGTGAGCCATGGGGACAAAGGTACGGGGTGTGTCTGGTTACTACTTATTAAGAAATGCCATTTACTGCTGCAGCCAGCCAATCATTTCTGTTTTACTTCCAGTCCAATGGGTAAATGTGACAATTCACAGCACTGCATTCAGCTTCCTGGTATGCAAACCTGCAGTTTCATTGAGCCATCTGCAGCCAGAACTCTCACAAAGGCAGAAAGCAGTCATGTTTATTCCATGTTCATGTTCACAGCCACCTTCATATTTCCTCAGTGGTAAGAATGCATGTTGCCATTGGTTACCGTTCAGCCCTACTATTTGTGCATCTTAGAGTTCTTCAAATTGCATTAGCACTTTGTTGTTGGTTACTGAGTGCAGCAAAAAGGAGATGGAAACATTCACATTTTTCCTTCAGCCCTTTACTGGCAACCTTATTCAAAGTTAAATGTATTACAGTTGGTTTAAGATTGTTAAGAATTAAAGGGGCAATAAGTAAATAAATAAATAATAATAAAATTAAAAAATAAATCGCTATGTGAAGACCTAGAAGTGTAACTTCATCTGGAGTATAGCTCCATCTCTCTGTGTCGATCTCCATCCCCGTGTCCCCCATGTGAGTCACCGCCTCCTCCCTCCTCTTGGAACCCCCAGCCCCCCTTCGCTATAAAAGCCGATGATCAATGGCATTGTGTATTTTCGAAGCAAAATGGCGGAGAAAGGAACGAAATGTTCACCTGCACACGACCAGGATTCGACATTACCTCTAAAGAAACAACAGTTGTTGGCAAGTTGTAGGATAAAGAAAGGGGCACAACGACTAACATTGTCCTTGGTATTTCCAAGGTGGAGAGCACTGCGAGAGCTAAAGGGGCTACAATTTGACTTGGAGCTCGCAGTTCTTTTCCTGAAGAGGTAAATAACAACATGAACGTTTTAAGTTACTTACTTCCTTACTCGACATGTTGCACAAAATGGAGGTATTGTTTTGCTAAGTGTGTTTGCACTTTGCAGATATTTGTTCGCAAACAAGGCCAGTGGGGGAGGAGAGCAGAGGTAGAGGGAGGTGTGGCTCATGACACACTTTGTTTTGGTCTACAGGCAGTGCATAACAGCAAACATTGCAATGAAACAATTTACCTTTTTGCCCCTTAAGTTAAAGTGTACTTTATACATCCAGAAATGTAACCTCTGTCAATGTGCTCATGTGGTTCACCTAAAGCTGTAAAGTAAGATTCAATCTTTTTTAGATTTATTTCTATACATGGTCCACACCTTGTAAACAATTCCACATAATAAAGAAATGGGTTAACATTGACTGATACCCATAAAGTTTAAATTTTACTGCACCATCAATGCTCTTTTATTACATTGTGGTTAAAATTTCTTTCCAAATGGTATGAAATTGTTAATAAAAATAATGTTATTTATAAAAACACACTGAACAATAAACAATTAAAAGTTCTCCACAGCTGGAAACTGTGTGTGTAACAACATTGCAATGAAACAGTAAAGGGGAGTGGGTAGCTGGTTGGATAGACCTGGAATCCAGCTCATGTGTGACAGATAAATGGGCCACAGGGCAGCCCAGTCATGTGTGATAAGGGTGGCTATGCTTCCTGTGATAAAGAATGATTGGCCGCGCCTCTGTCCGATCAACAGTAAATCACCTATACATGCACACTCACTTACAAACCCCTCTACACACAGCATTTTGCTCTGTCTGCAACAATCAGGAAGTGATTGAAGGGCGCCTCACAATCAGGATCATTTCATTATTGGTTTCTGATGCACTGAATGCTGACAGTGTCTCACAGCAGGGGACTGATACTCCTGCCACAAGGACAAGGGTAATGTCACATCTACTGCTCAGACAAACAGCTGATTGAACGCTTCTCAAAATTTGAGAACTTGCTGATTTTCTGTCTCCCGTTGCGGTAAATTTGATATCTTTGGGTTCTGTCACTGCTAGTCAGCCTAAGCACACAAGTACGGTTTCAGTTTAGTTTAAGCCATCTTGTGAAGGCCATTTGCTGTCACACTGGCCACACAGTTCAAAGGCAGAGCAGGTTTGCAGTTTTCTCACATGCAGAAATTTAAAGATGTTCATCAACAACTTCTTTAAAGTTTAATGTACTTCATTTCTGAATCATGTGAAAAAGAGGAAGGAAGAGGAGGAACTGTTCAAATACGTGAGCAAAAATGCGTGATGGTGGTAAGAAAAACACCAAAACACTCCTGATGGTTACATCAGTGCCCTGCATGCTGTCGCTGCCTGGTGAATGAGCGAGTGCATGAATTAAAAGCAATCAACATGAGTAAAAAAAAAAGAACCTTTCTTTTATTTTATCACCCTTTCATTCAGAGAATGAGGTAGCAAGAGCAAGGGAGGGAGGTGGGTTGAAGAGTTCATTCACAGTTATTGACACAGGAGGCTCCTGAGGGGAAGTCTGATTGGCTTTCTGTCAATCAGCTGTAGTTATGTAGAACACTCACATGTTTGGGCAGCGCAAGACTCAGGCAGCTGGTGTGAATGAGTGCGAGTGCGTCAAGTGACATGAGAGCAGTGTTAAAGGATAACATGCCATATGCAACAGGCCAATCACAACGCGAGACCAGTGAGGATGCTCCGATCAATCGGCCATGGATCGTTATTGGCCGATGTTCGCTCTAAAGTGGTGAGGATGGGCAAAGCTCTGCTGCAGATGGGAAATAAGCTAATCCTGGAAACATTGCCTTGTTTAACAACAGTGAAGTGACAAAGAATTAAAAACAAGCAGCCGGGAATTTTTTTTTAATTAGTGTATTATGCAAATGGAGCTGTTATAGTTATTTTTAATACAAAAACAAGCAAAGAAAATCCCTAAAATTTTCCTAAGCATAGGCTACAAATATAGTGGAGGAAAAAAATACTGTTTCATTATAATTTATCAAATTGTGTTAGGTTTCTGTCAAAAGAAATGTTGTACATTTGATCTGTTGTTTATATGATGAATAAGAATTATTTAATAATCAGACTGTAAGGTAGCACCAGTTATGCATAGTGTCAATTAAACAACAAACAAAAGGATGGCAAAGTGCATGAGCACAATGAACAATTGAAACTGAAACATTATAATAACCAATATTACAGCTACGTGCTCTTGGATGAGTTGTGTTAACAGCCCTGTGTGCACGGATGCACTCAGGCACATTTATCTTTTATTGATTATTAAGTATTCCACCTCTGCCAGGTGTGAGAAGGGCTTTGTGATCAAAGCAACTTTATCATTATTATCATCATTATTATTGTCAATTTTGCTTGGATGCATGAAAAATAAACTTTGTATTTATAAATATAATCATCATTCAGAATGATAACAAAGCAATTCCATAGTTAATGGAGAAAAAATTGGAACAGTGCGAGTTTTTTGTTGAAAAACAGCAATGCACAAATGTTCAATTGACTCTGCAGCTCTTTGTTCTACATGAACTTTACTGAAATTAAGCTAATTGGTTATAAACCTCTTACATAGCAGGAAAAACCAACCAAGGCCCTCTTTAATACCTTACATTCGCTAATTCTTTGTTCAAGTTAACGCTTTGGGTCAAGTGAAAGTGATGGAGGTGTATAATCCTCTAAAAATCTATGATCGGACATCCGTCGCAGCGTCAGCGTTGGTGTCTTTGATCTGGTGAACTTCGTTTACATAAACTGTCAGATGCCAATGGTTTATCTTATAATGGGCAAGCTGCGATCCAGCGTTAGGGCACCAAACCAACGGAAAATTATTTGCATGTTGAACACTGGGAAGCCTGTTCTCCCCGGGTTTCCCTGGTTCAAATACGCAGATATATGTACAGCTACACATGACAAGTACATGTTTAGATGCCGTTTGTTTGTAGGAACAAATGCCCTTTTTCTTGGAAGCATCTGTTTGACGCAGCTGCAGTTAAACACAAAACATTTTTGTGAGAGCATAAAAAATCTGGAGCTACTTAAGACTGAGAAACAAACTGAGACTACCTTTCAAATGTGTCCAACAAATCATCTTTCCAGCCGCTGCCATTAATAGGGAAAAACAAATGTGATTCATGGAAGAAAATTGGCCTGTCATCCATTTTTAGACAGATTAGAAAGCATTATCAGTGCACAGTAGTATTATCCAACTAAGCAAACACACTGATGTACACAAAATGTACTGTATGTGCTCATTTAAATCAATTACTCAAGAACTATAGCTCCAGACTAAGTGGAAATCTGATCCAGTTCCCAAACAAGCTAAAGTTCACAGAGTTCATTCACCAGGGAGCCTTTAAAGTTTTCAGTAACCAACCTTGTGGATTGTTGTACAGGAGGAAAAAATTGTGAAGTGAATGAAAACTCAAGCTATTACAATCTTGGTCATCCAGTCAGCTAAAGAACAGAGATTAGCTTAAAAAACACACACACAAAAACAAAACAAAAAACCAGGCAAAAATCTGGGCCCATTGTTTGGACTCCTGTTATAAACAGCTCAGGCCATTATATGGCCTGAAGGCTCTGGATAGCAGGCAGTGATGAGCCTCTCTGTAAAACACAGGAAACACTGTGAAAAAGCATCTGTTCCACATGATGTGTGTGTATGTGTGTGTTTGTGTGCATGTGCATGTAGAGAGGGAGTACAGAGAAAGAGAAAAATGCCAAGGGTCTGCAAAGGAAGTTCATCTGTGGACATGGTGGATATGTTAATATTCTCACTGTAAGCTCTACTGTGCTGACCAGTTTGGTTATTTGAACGTTTCTGCTGTTTCTCTTCTACTTCTACTTTTTTCTGGTTTATTTGGCTCAAAAAGTAATAATAATAATAAAAAAAAAGATAAATTAGCTGTGTTATACTTTTACATTTGTACTCTCCTTATACACTTCATTAACATGTATGATCCAATCACAAGCCCTAAGTCATTTCACTTCTGGTGTTTTAATACAAACATAACTCGCTTCTCTGCTCTACATACAAATAAAAGGAAAATTCTGTCTGCAACTGCAACATGGGTTGTTTTTAAACTGGTTTTGCATATTTAAACATCAGTTCTGGTGCCACAACTTGAAACAAATTTGCCGCTGAAACCAGTTCTAAATGTTGCGCGAGTCATCAGATTTTCCCATCAGATGTGAGAGATCTAACAATATTTTGGATATATCCGATTTCCAAAATTATCCATTTTAGGTCATTATCCTGTATTTCCAACTACATGAAAACCAAGCGATGGCTAGCTAGATGGCTAGCAAACGAGAGCAGCTAGATAGCTAGCTAGATGGATACTTTTTTTTTAAGTATCTTTGGGACATTGTTCTATCACCAACAATACACAAACAAATAATTTAAATAACAAGGATTATTCTGTAAACAGAAGACAACGTGGTCATTAAAAATAAAAACAATGTGCATACGTCCCAGAACATACGTCAAAGCACAGATCATACAAATTGCAACTTTCAGTGCAAACTTGAGAATGAATGAAAACAGAATACAGGGATTTGAGAATTTTATCCCCTAATGAAGGTGACAGGCTTTGTTTTCAGATGGCTAAATGAACAACTAATCCTTTTATTGCATCACTTTAATTAAACCCTCAGGAAAAATAACGTTTTAGATTGCAATTCTTTTTTAAAAGAACAAATCCTGACATTTTGACTTATGTCTCACCATGAACATCACAGCATTTTGCATGAATTAATTTAACTGAATAACATGATAATGCTAGGTATAGACAAGGCATGAAATATCAGAGAGGAGTAAAATGATGACAGAAAAATATTCATAATCAGTTTCTCAGAAACTGAGACTGATCAGCTTCTGTAATCCATTTTGCATTTATGGGATCGATCTTTGTGAATATGGACGTGTACATCCGGCAGATAAACACCAGCAAATTACATCATAAGACTGCTAGACTCTCGAAGGACCATGATCAGCAGTCAGCAATACTGCTGATAGGTTTCAAACTGGGCATTTGTGGGTAAGTGGCACAATAGATCAGACCTATAAGTGTCCTATACTGGCAGGTAGCGGTTACCAAGACAGGTGTGACAACTTTTATCAATGTCAGCACTTAAAGTAGGCGTCACATATTAAATTAAATAGAGTGTTTTATATTTAAAGAAAATATTTAAATTATATTATATTAAACCTGTTAGCATTTAGATATTTAAAGAACAATAAAGAACCTCCTGTAAGCTTTATATTTAGTAAGGTGTTCTTATTCTTCCTACTTGGTTCAGCTGATTTACTACCTGGCTCTGTTGGTGTGTCAATGATTAGTTTGACCATGAAAAAAGTGGATAAATAGAGTGTTTGTCCTATAACCATCAAGGAATTATTTTAAACATTCCTACTCGTTTCCTAAGCAATCCCCGAATCCCCAGATGATTTTATTTAACAAAACCATCTTAGGCAAACAGAGGAAATCACAAATGAGTGAAAAACCTAAATTATATTTCTTTTAAGTTGTTTTGGCATCTTGATTTGTTTTGATGGTGTGCTGTTCAACTACCCTGAAACTTTTCTCTTGTCAGGCTCATTATGGTGTCAACATCTAATGCTGCTAACGTAGTAAAAAAAAAAAGTATGTAAGGAACAGGACAGTCCTGCTCAGGGAACATACAGACCTGCTAACTCCTCACTGCAGTGTTCTCCACTTGATGGGGACTTTTTATTCAGAGATGGATTATATTTCGATGCTACGTTGACCTTAGCTGAATGTCACTGGTCATCTCCTGTCCAATACTGACTGCACATGCTGACCGTGCAGCAGCTCACACCAGATCAATACATCCTCTGCTCATCTTGTGACACTCTGTGCAGGGGAGGTTTTGTATTTTTGTCTAACAGGTGATAAATGTCCTGAGAAAGGGAAATGAGACACATCCTGGGAGAATTTGCTGGCCATGGTTATAGTTTACTTTAGGACACGTAGCCAACACGAGGCCCTTACAAAAAGTGTAATTCTTAACATGCAAATAGACCACAGATCAAAGGATGTACAAGTAAGAATAATGCTGTGTTTGATAACCTGTGACACTAAAAGGTATGAAAGGGTGTTTTTGATTTTCATGACCCTGCCTTAATCCCACAACTGTCTTTATTTCTGATAAGTAAACTGCCATATACAAACCAGTAGATAACTGCCCACCATGTAATAAGACAATAAATGTGTTGTGCAATGCTCCATCTATAAAGAGACTAAAAAACAAGCTATGGATGTCTTTACAGGTGCTAACAGCTATATAAAAAAACAACAACTTAAAGTATGGCAGCAACTCGGGTTAAAAACATTAGGTTCCATGTTCTTTTGCTTTAATAACACAATAACTTGTTATAAAAGCAGTATGTGCTCCTTCAACTCTACTGCTGTGTCTAGTCTGAGGCTCAGGCCAAGCTAAAGATGAGACAGAAGGTAACAAGCCAAAGATATGTGAGTTTATTAAAAGGATTTATTTATTTATGGACTTAAATACTGCAACTCTGATGACACTTCTGCTCTGGTGGGAGTACAGTTGGTTGGAGACAGTCTACATACTATTTATCCAAAACCAGATAAACAAACACCAGGTCAGTTAAGAGTTTATGTCTAAAGTACATTTATGAATAGCATCAGGCTAAACAAAAGTTAGTGAAGATCTCAATTTAATCAGAAGCAACAGTTAGCTAATAAATATAATAGAAACATTAAAACAGTCTTACACAAGTACCACATAATAGAAAATTTAGCAATGGCCTTAGTTTGGGGAAGAAAATAAACACCTTATGAGGTCATGTAACATTTGAAAATAACTTTTACAAAAATCTGTTCTGGGATAGTGAAACATCAACACACGACTAATCACATGAATCTTCAGCTGTTTCCACTTCTTGAGAAGAAACCACCAACGATACCAGATCTTAGCTAGGCTCCAAGATATCAGTTTGACCAAAACTCAATACTTCTGACTGATAAAGCTGTTTTCATTCAGGGAGAAGCGGTAGAGGAGGACTAGACATACCTAGAGGTTCACCTGGACAACAGGATATGCAACACACAGGCTGCTAAGAGAGAAAGAGCATATTTTGATTCATGGTGAGTCAGTTGTGAAGAGTGCAGAAAGAAACTAAACAAACAGGTCATGTCCCTTTCATGGTCCTGTGATTTTTCATTTGTGAGTGTTCCGTTTTGTTGTAACACTAAGTGTGTTAAAGATGTGTTGAATAAAACGTAGCTTTGCTCTGCTGCCAACTTAAAGCCACTTGAACATGTTTTTTTGAGTACTTCGTGGGCGTGGTCATGTTTGCACATCGTGCCATGAGAAAAGTATCAAAATTTATCAGATGCATGACTCAGAACAAGGCCATAAAGATAGGCCTGCAACAGCAAATGCTCCTCCGCTCCAGAAGGTGACTTCTGGTTACAAGGTTGCAGGTAGTCAGTGTTTGCTCACGAGGAGCAACAGAGATCATCTATGGCTGGGTTTGCAGCCCATCAGCCCTGCCTCTCGTCTACCCGTGGGACCGGGGACAGACACTCAGACGCTGGCTTGCGAAGTATACGACGGGAAGTCATGAATGGGGACGCGCTGAAGGTTAGAGGGCTTTTATGAATGAGCCGGCGTCACGCCACGGCAGCGCAAACATCCCTGTCGGTGCCCTTTCACCCTCGCTAACAGATCTGCAAGGCAGGCATTCCCACCAAGAACAGCCTCGTGTAGTCCGGATAAGATGCCTTTGTTGAGGATAGTGGAAGACGTGATCAGTTAAATGGCCGTTTTTGCATACACGATTTTCGCAAAGGCTTGTCTGTATTTCTGCACTCACAGGTTCACATTTCCCCCGTCTTTACGTTCTGGAGGTCTTTTACAGGACGCACGTCCACATGGGCTAGTAGAAGCTATAGCCCAACTGTATGGCGCGTTTTAAGCTTTAAGCGCTTTCACGCAGGCCCAGGGGTGCCATATAAACAAGTCTGTGGGCCTACACATTCAGTAGCTCTTTATGCATTTCGCATAAACGAACGTAATATTCGTTCCTGTGTCAACCTGTGACGAGCTAAATAGGCTAAAGTTAAACAGATACAAGCACATTTCCCCTTTTTCTTCAATCAGGACAAGCCGTCGTTTCCAGTCGGTATTTTTTATGAATGGAGCGCGGTAGGCTATGCAAATGAGGGCGATTGAGAAAGAGATGGCGGGTGAGGCATATCGGATATCTCATATCCTGTGAGACTTCCCCCTTCGGTTGGAAGCAAACACACAGATGTGACCAAATAACGACGAAACACCAATGCAAACACCGTCTTTTTTGTTGAAGCTGGACAGCACTCAGACAAACGGTGCGCGAGCTCGCCGCTGTTTGTCTGTTTATGAAAGGTGTAACTTCTAGGCGTGTTTGAGTTTCTAAATTACGCTGCAACAGGGCCTGCTCTCTCGCTTCAGATCCTTTCAGAAAATGTTTCCGATCCACCCACGCTTATTCCCCTCCTCCTCCCACTCCTTTGCCTTCTTAAGGCTGTCTACAGCGCGGTGGGGGCTCTTTTAAAAAAAAGGGAAAAACTCTCTTCTAAGACACTGTCAATGCATTACTCCACAGCAGCATCAAACACCTAAATTCTACTAAGCAAAACAGATTTAAGACAACGCGAAGAGCAGTGTTGCAAAGTGAGTTAGGCTGCACATTCCACCAAGTTGCCCCAATCACCTCCAACTTCTAGGCACCGTGAGAGGGGGAATAGATAGAGAAATAAAGATTGTTAAGGCAAAATACTTACTCGTTTGGGTGTGTTTCTTCTATCATTTTCCCCCGTTTCACCTCAGGTAATGTACCACGGCGGTTGCATACTTTTCACTCGTCATTCTTTCACCTCGGCTCTTCCGATTCTATCTCCAATTCCGCATAAATCCCCCCTGCGCCTTTGTGCGAGTGTCGGCTCTCTTGCTTGCTTTCGACTGGTTGCTTCTCCGTCTTCCTCTCCTCAGTTCTTCGCCCCTTCTTCTCCCACGGAGCCACCTTGTTTCTCCTGGATCGCAAAGACCCTCTTTCTATAACTTTAATACCCCCATCACATTCAGGAGATAAACGTTGCCTATACTGACAGTTTTGGTTACCGAATCCAGCTCTTGTCCCCCCCTCCCTCCGACCCCAAACTCACACACACACACTCTCTCTCTTTCTCTCTCTCGCTCTCTTTCTCACACACACGGACACACAAGGCACACACTGCGTTATTAAGTCCTAAGGCGCATGTTTTCACCGACGACTCTGCTTCCAGTTGTGCGTAAAAAAGCGCGTCGTCGCCGTTGCTACCGAGGGGTGGCCCCGCTAGAGCCCCATCTCTCACTACTCCATGTTGGATTGCAGGCAGCAGAGCAGCTCCAGCGACGCCGGGGGAGGAGGTGGGGAATGGGGGCGGGAAAAGAGAGAGGGGGGGGGGGGGGGGGGGTTGCAGGGCGGAAGCGGTGACGTAGGTCTACATTGGTGGAGGGCGCACGATGGCTGCAAACCGTAGTGGCCCCTGATAATTTCATCCCACCGCACACCTTTCTCTTCCCCGGATCCTTGATTTCAAATCGGGACATGTCACGTTTATCCTCAAGAAAATCTTACAAGTTTATGCTTGTTTTAAATACACCATGGAAAATGAGATATAGTGATATAATAATGCTTATCACTTAAAATTGGTTATATTGTCCCAATTGCCAAAAATAATGATAATAATTCGGGTTTGCGGGGAAAAAAGGAGTGTTAGGAAACTTAACACCGCGTCAGATAGAAAAGAAAAAAACATTAAAGGTATTTTCTGGCTAATCTTGTTATCTATTCACCTCCATATCTCTGAAGGACTCATCAGCTCAGAGTTATTGCCTTTTGTGAAGTGAGCAATTCTGCGGATTGAACTCTTTAACACCCATTGATCCGCTAAAAGAGGGCGGAAGTTAGATAATTAGCCACTTTTGTTTTCACTGAGTGCTGCCAGATTTGTGTTCTGGTTCCAAACAGTTGCCAGCATTGTTTCCAGGTTCATGCCTGGGCAAAAAAAAAAAAAAAAAAGAGAGAAAAAAAGAAAAAGTTAAAACTGTTGTCCTACAGTGTCCTCGTCTGGCAGTAAGCACATATTACCCCACTCCCCACACACACACTCACACAAACACGCAACACAGCTTTCTTTCTTTACTTAAATCGTTATAAAACTGATAATGTTTATCTCTTTTACCAGTTAATTAATACAATCTACATTTATTTTTCCATCTTTTAAATTTCGAATAGTTTTATTTATCTAACACATGTTTATCTCATAACCATTTTTAAAAATAAAATCTCATACTTTAAATAGCTTTCAGCTAATGAAGGTTATATAACAATATTTAACTTCACTGATTTGCTTCAACTGATGAAGTCTATTCATGTTCAGTCTTGAGTCAGGACTTCTGCAACCTACTGAAGTAATAGTTCAGAAAAGAAACATGTCATGATAACATCAACCAATAGTGTTCTTACTGTTAAGTGTTATGTTTAGTCACAGCTATCAAGCTATAGCTGATGAGGTGTCAGACAATGCAGAACAGGGTGGAGTCACAACAGACACAAAGGGCTCAACATGAGTGGATAACAGATCAATGTATTATTATTAAAAGAACCCCAAAGGAGGAGTTGGTACATTAAATTAAAATGATCAACTGTTTTATCAACAAAAATACACAAACAAAACAGCAAAGTACGATGACTGGTGGCTGCAAATGAATTAGATCAATTTTAGCAACATTTTGTTCTGAATTATTTATTTATAATATATATTTATATTTATTTATTTATTTTAACTATACATGACAAATTATTAAAGAACAGAAGAATACTAATAATATTATTACTAATAATACTGCTAGCTATACTATTAATAATAACTGCTACCACCTGCACTATACCTACTCTTAAGTGTACTAATATCACTATCACTGCTTCCAGTAAATTAAATTATTTAATTTTAATGTGGTGAAAGAACGTTGAAGCCGTGTTTTATGAAGATTAATGTGCAGTAATGTTCTTAAATTGCTCCTGAAATGGAATTAAGCAACATTTAACCAAAAGTAATTTTCTTTTCAAGTGAGAGAGAGCTGAGGAAAAAATAGAGACGATAAATGAGTAAACTTTTTCTTTTGTCTTTAAACTCTTACAAAGCTTTACATGTAAAATAAATAAAAATAAAAATAAAAATAAAAAATCCATGTCTGTGGGAGAAATAATTGGACCTGAAATTTTTTATTAAAGTATTCAGTTCAAACATTTGTAGAAGGAGATTTTCTTAGCTGGAAGAACTGCAACAACAATGTTGACACTTGGACAGAATAATGAAAGCACGAATGATGCTTTGGACTAAAAGCTCACGGGCTTCTGGGCTCAACACTGCCACCACGTGGGGAAAATGTGAAACTCCAGTCTGCTCCAACAGCTGGGAACATTCAAAGGGTCTGGCACGCTTAGATATAAAAACACAAGCAGATCATCATTTATGTCATTTTAAACAGCATCTATAATAAGTAAAATGACTCATCCTTAAAAGAAACTGTCAAATTTCACTGCATTACATAACCTCTGAGCCTTAAGCTGTAGCTGACTTTGACAGTGATAGTTGTTAAAAGATAAAAAACAAAACAAAACTAACAATTAGATACAGACTAGAATTAGACTAGAATAATACAGAATGACATGGATAATGGTCCCCGCATTACATTAAGCTGAGTTTTATGTTTCAGAGCACACTTTATGCCACCTTATAAAGTAGCCAACAACTACTTGGGTACAATGTTCTTAACTGTGTCTGGTTCGTGTCACTATGTGTTTTTTTGTGCCCCTATCCTGTCCTAATATTTTCTTTGTATGTGCATCATGAAAAAAAAATAAAAAATCAGCCTTTTGAGAGGCAATTTATTTAGAGCTCCCTTGTGTATATAAACAGTAATTGAGTCCACACACACACACATGCGCGCGCGTGTGCACGTGTACACACACACAGAGTCAGCCTACCATTCATCATCGGAGGAGTAAACACTAAGAATTTAGTCTCAGGTGTCTGCTTGCTGGCTCTGGGAAGTACATACATAATTTATACATTTCTCATGCACATTTACAGGCCACCCTTCGCGGGGGTGGATGGGGGGTATAGGTTGTGAAAGGGGGTGGGATGGCGGGGGTATAAACTGTGAGCATCCACAGCATTCAGGGCAGAAATGGGAAGCCCCTTCTTGATATGAAGAGTTAGGTGTTCTCATTTGGATTTCAAATTGCTCAACAGAGGTGGTCCCAAAGTGATTGTCCAACAGTTGTCAAATACACTGCCTGGCCAAAGAAATTTCACACACTAATATTTTGTTTGACCGCCTTTAGATTTGCTTACGGCCGCATTTGCTGGGGCATTGTTTCGATATGCTTCTTAATGTGTTGAATGGACTTTTCACCAATATCCTGTATTAATGATGGGAGAGTCCAACCATCAACACATCCCAAATGTTTTTAATGGGTTAAAGGCCCAGAGTTTGGGTGGCCAGTCCATGTGTGAAAATGATGTCTCATGCTTCCTGAACCATTCTTTCACAATCTGAGCCCAGTGAATCCTGGCATTGTCTGTCATGGTCATTCAGTACATTCAGTCAGCTGACCTCGTTCTTTGGGTTCATAACATACGTGTTGCTGAACCTAGACCTGAACAACTGCAGAAACCTCAGATCATGGCACTGCCCTCTACAGGCCTGTACAGCAGGCACTTGGCATGATGACTGCATCTGCCTCTCTTCTTACCCTGATGCTCCCATCACTCTGAAAAAGAGTAAATTTGGACTTATCAGACCACATGATCGTCTTCCATTGCTCCAGAGTCCAATCTTTATGCTCTCTAGCAAATTGAAGCTATTATCTCCAGTTAGCCTCACTGATAAGTGGTTTTCTTAAGACTACACAGCTGTTCAGTCCAAATCCCTTGGGTTTGCTTCCCATTGTGCACGTGGAAATGTTCTTATTGTCACTTTTAAACAAAACCCTGAGTTCTATTGCAATCTTTCTTTGATTTGATTTCACCAAACGTTTAAGTGATCACTGGTCACCATCATTAAGGATTTTTTTTCAAATCACATTTCTTCCTGGACGTTTTTACTTCTATACTTCAGTTTTTAATAATGCGTTCAACATTTATTAACCCAATTTTAGTAGTTTCTGCAATCTCATTAGAGTTTTTTCTACTTGATGCATGCCAATGATTTGACCCTTCTTAAACAGAGTACAGGATGTGTCTTTCCACATGGTTGTTTAGGAAATGAGAAGCGACTCATTGCATCAGTTGGGGTCAAATACAGTAACTTGTTGCCAGCTGAAAGA
This sequence comes from Rhadinocentrus ornatus, assembly GCA_037177495.1. Lineage (NCBI taxonomy): Eukaryota > Metazoa > Chordata > Actinopteri > Atheriniformes > Melanotaeniidae > Rhadinocentrus > Rhadinocentrus ornatus. The sequence goes on along the minus strand of JBAMHW010000018.1, from coordinate 24,720,278 downwards.
AAATTGCCCATGCAGTAATCATCCAGTAGGCGGCTCCTGCCTATTTGCGTAGTTGAATCCTGGAGGTGACTTGAGTTTTTAAAGCTGAGGAAGAACAGTGGTATTTGGTGGCAGACTAGAATGAAAGCATCTGTGTCATAATTTGACCAAAGCACAAGGACTAAAATCCCAAATTGGATGCTAATGCTAGCTTTGATTAGGGTTACATTGTGTCTGGGCAAATGAGTGTGTTGTCCCGTTTGTATTTGTGTGTGTAAGGGGTGTGTGTTTTCCTTTTTGTCTGAAATAATGAGAAAACACTTTTTTTTCTTCTTTACCTATTAGCCATGCTCTTACTTTAAGTCAAGTTGGGACAGAAATTTGAGGAAAAGGAAAGTCATTTAGCAGCTTAAGGGTGATCCTTAAACTGCATTGAACTCTTAAGTTGGTCAGTTATGTGGTTGTCCAGGAATCATAGAATACGGCCAACTATCCAGCGGGGCCGGAGGTTGTGGTGGGCTATAGCCATAAGCACAATAAAAAAGAATAGAAAAAAAAGAATGACGGCCATGATCATGGCACATTTAAAGTTACAAATGCTGCATCGTTCTGAATGGCGAAGTGCATTTCAGTGTCATTAAGAATTACAAGGAAGACACTGACTGCTATTGGCTGAGGCCACGTCAGAAAAAGGAGAAAGAAAGGTTCCCCTAATAAATGTAATATCAGCCCTGTATCGACCTATCCTCTTTCCGCACACAGACCTACACGCATCTGCAAAACACAAACTGACCCCCCCACCTCTCCTCCAATCATAGATTTTAAATGAGACGTGTCATGCTCACTGCATTGATTAGCAGGTTTGTGATTTGTGCTTCTGACATGTTCAATGACACTCTGTAAATGTCAGCACAACATTAACAGTTTTTTTCTGGGCAGAACTGATTGAGTGAAGACAGTAACAACATGGCAGTTGCATGTAATATACCACCCAGTGTGTTTCAACGTGAAATGTGTTAAAAGATATAAACAGTATAAAACTGACATAGGAGTGGTAACCTAGTGGTTACAGAGGTGGGTTTGGGTTTTGAGAACCTGAGTTCAAGTTCCTAGGCTGGCAGCAGAGGTGAACCACTGTGGGCCCCTGAGGGAGGCCCTTAACTCCACCAAAAGCTCCACAGCTGCTGGAAAAATGGCAGCTCACTGCTCCTGGTGTAACTAGTGATGGGTTGAAAGCAGAGGACTGACTTCGGTGTGTTTTGTAAAATACATAAAAATTAATTTAACATTGGTTATGATTAAAATAAATTTAGACCCTATCCAAAGATATTCTTTTTAGCTCTATCATGCCTCAAACTCAGTTTGACAGACAAGTGTGTAAACCTGACAGTGCACAGACATATTTTTTATTTTTGATAGTGGTGAAACATTTTTTTAATGTAATTATTTAATGTTTGGTAGCGTTGTTAATTAAAAAAACAAACACACACACACACACACACACACACACACAAAAAAGCAGTTATTTTTTATCAAGATATGACTTTTACATCTTACAGTTCTAGTGTGGTTTTGTAATACTGCTAAGTTTGATCTCTATCTGGACATTTACTTTTAGAACATTTAGAGAACATTAACCTTGTGCATCATTAGGGGCATTTTTGTCCACTTGGGAAAATTCTTCCTCTCAGTCATTTTAGATGTGTTAGTACATATGACTCAGTTGTGTCTTTCTTCATCCATCCATCCATTTTCTGCTGCTTATCTGGAGTCGGGTCGCGGGGGCAGCTGCCTAAGCAGGGAAACCCAGGCTTCCCTCTCCCCGGCCACATTCACCAGCTCATCTGGAGAGATCCCGAGGCGTTCCCAGGCCAGCCGAAAGATGTAGTCCATCCAGCGTGTCCTGGGTCTTCCCCGGGGCCTCTTTC
>JBAMHW010000018.1:24697605-24710175 GCA_037177495.1 Rhadinocentrus ornatus | reverse complement strand
TCTATCTATCTATCTATCTATCTATCTATCTATCTATCTATCTATCTATCTATCTATCTATCTATCTATCTATCTCAGTGTTTCCTTACAGATCATTTTTAAGGTTCTTGTGTAATTTTAAGGTCTAAGATCAATTTTTAAGTTTGTAATGAATCATGAATCATTGTATAAAATCTTTATTTAAGCTGGAAAAATAAAACTCTAGAGACTTAAAATATTTTCTTTTACTAGCCAATTAGGCTTCAGCTTGATTAGCGTACACGGCAGTATGCACACAATTTGCATACAATGACAGAAGGCAGAAGTACATCAAAAGTAGATTTAGCCAAGAGTCATTGCAGGTCTAACTGGGGCAAAGTATTCATCCCCAGTATTTATTTTTCCCCAGCTTCTTCAAGTTTTTTTCAATGAAACCAGCTTCTTCAGATCGAGATCAAAGACAATAACTTTATCTGGACATAGGGTAAAGCAGATAAAACAAAAACAAAAAAAACAACAACAACCAAAATTTAATTACAAATATACCACATCTTTAGTTTAGTTTAGTCTATCTGATCATCCAGTTGTTTTATAATGATTGTACACGGCTACAAAGATGTCCTCTTAAGTCTCCTAAATACTAAAATGCCTGAACTTAAGGAGCTATGATGTGTTAAACATTATCAATGATTGTAACATTATTAGGCATTATAGTAGTTTGTTTTAAAACATATATTCTTGGATTATTATAAGCTATTACACTGTAAAAATGAACATAATTTTGCTTAATTAAGCAGATTTTGGTATTTGGGTTCTTTTTTAAAGATGTGTTCCTAGAGAACTTACTGCTTAGCTCAATTAGTTTATTATCCTATATAATAAAGTATAATAGTTTATAGTATATAGTTTCAATGTAAAACCATGATTTAAAATTGAATTTTTCTTCTCTTAGTTTTAATCCACTTCAACTTTAAAGCTTCTGTCTAAAGCCCCTCTCATCACAGTTCTCAGTTCTTTCTCCTCTGCGCTGCAGATGGCCATTATCAGCATTTTCTCCCATATATTTCAATATCCCTTCCTAGCCTTCCCATCTCTCTCTTGTCTTTAAAGTGACAACTGGCTTACTGTCATACATGTAATCACACTGTCTGGCCATTTTCAAACATTGTCAGTCATTTTATTCCATTGAGACTCTCGTGTAGAGAATCAAACAAGAGAACTAACAACACATATTAGTGTAACAGAATGCCTTTACTGTGTTGTGTCTTGACTGAAGAGTTGTGTGTGTATGTGTATTAGCAGGTTGCTGAAAAGCTGTGTATTTAAATAGCCTAGCACACATAGGAAAACATTAAATAAGCTTAAAACAAAAAGTGTCTTGCTTCAAATGGACCTGAATTGTACATTTTAGAGGTGAGACCATGCACAGCTTTGTCTGGAATTTGAACTGTTTTTATTTTGCAGATGGGATGAGACTTGTCATCTGTTATGTTATAAAAATCATTTCTAACATGCTTGAGGCTTAAAATATAAAGTTTTTACAAACTAGTGAACATTAAAAATGAAAAACTGTGACTGTGTTGGACATCTGTGTTTGTAATTTACTTCTTCACGCATTCGGCATTGTGTCACCAATATTGTGCTCTCTCAGACATCTGGTCTACAAGTTACCTTCAGAACATGTTTGTGTGTACTCGTAATGTTTACTTGCAGTTACACTGAATTAGAAACAGATCATTCCCTCATTTTCACCCATAACCTGAAGCTCAACTGTTAATAAATACTTAAAGTTGTAGTAAGTTCAGCCAAATAATGTGTTGCTCAATCTCTGTGACCTCCACATTTTATATAAAAGAATAATTTGTGCTCAATGGGCTTGTGAAATGTAAATATACTTAAAAAAAACACTCAACTTTGAACTTTAGACTTAGCATGCTCTGAACATTTGCATATGTGACGCTCACAGCTGCAGATATGAGAATTCCCAGTGTGTCCACTGGGAGGCAGTATAACCTCAGCCAGCCACTGTTAAACCAACTTGACGTCCTGAAGTTTAATGTTGTCCTCTCAGGGACGAAGTAGAGGACGGAGTCACTTCTATCCAACCTTGTAATCTGTTAGATAAATGTTTCCCATCTCTTCTAAGAGAAATAATCTTCTGAGAACAGACCAATCCCATCTGTGTTCACATTAATTGTACAAAAAAATGCAAAACAGTTTTGTGACGTGTAGAATTTAAATAGTCTTTTCTCTGTTTTGCTTGCTGTATTAGTTTAATTCTTTATCATTTAGCAGGTGGGTAAAATTGTAGAGGAAGAAATGGTGTCTTTTGTTTTTTTCTAACTTTAAAAGACTTTAAACGTTCCAATTCAGCATGTTTAAAGAGGAATATTTATGCAAAGTGTCTGTTTAGTTTGTCATGTTGTATCTGTAGAGGTTTTGGAATCTTGGTGTAGTCAGCAAAAATACTTTTTTCTATATTCTGCCTTTGTCAGTATTTACTCCTTCACTGTATCTCATATCTTTGCTGCAGCTATTTACAGTCACATAATGCTGGATAGAGAAACTCTTTTGATGTGCTGCAATCTTTCCTTTGTCTTTGATGGGAAAGGGTTTAGGCATGGCAATCGAGACGTATTCATGTGAAGGGCACTGATTGATTCTTAGATTATCTCCCATTGTAAAGTTTAGATTTCATTCTTTAAAAGATTTATTTTGAACATGGTGGGCAATGAACAAAATATTTTCTATGATGGGAATTAGCTGCACAGATGGAGTTTGAAATAAAGTGAGTTAAGTTGATAGATGCAAAAAAAAAAAGGGTTTATTGCCTTTTGAAAAATTATTTTTGACACTTAAGTTAAAAACTTGGTCTGGTTTTCCTTCTTATTACCAGGCACTATTATTTTGCACTTACTTTTTAATGCAGCTACATGGAGATGGAACACCTGCTACATTTGCACATATCGTATTGATGATTCTGGAACGTACACAAAGGCCGAGACAATAGATGAGATAATTTCTGCTGCAAGAGAAGGCTCAGCATTCAGTGACAGATATTGTTTTTCGATACTGTGTTCTTGCGGAAGAGTGAGTGAGAGATACGGGTGTGTGATAGTTCGTCAGTCCAAACAGAGTCATAAAGCGCTGCATGGTTAAGCCTGATGAATTAATAACAGGGAGGCAGATGGGTCCCAGGGGCACTGTGGGAGCAGAGCAGCATGGAGAGCAGAGTGAACTCACATTGGTATCACAGACGTACACACATGCTCTTTTCTATGTCTGCATACATACTGTATGAACAGCCAGATACTCATTTGCATCCAAATAAAGTGTTGGACAGAGAGAGACATACATGCATGTACAAAATACAGATACATGCGTATTCTAAAGGTTCAAACAAATCAAACATTGAAATCAGGACTCTGTTGAAATCAATTCTGTTGATGTAGACCCTTCGCTTGGTTCCTGTGCAAGGCTTGAAGAAAGTGGTGCATGTTTAATATTATTTGTTAATGGTTTGTCTAACTTAATAAAGGCCAGCTGAGGTATTAACATTGACAAATAAACACATCTAAGAGCAATGATGCAGCATGCGGGTGTATTTTTCATCTTAATTGTTTTGTGTTTTGCATCAGGCTTAGCATCTCAGTTTGGAGTGCTTTAAAGCATACATGTGTTCCTACTTACAACCCTTTAAATTAGAGGGCGAGGAAGTTTAGCCTGTGGATTGTTGCAATGATCAACATTTTAATCTTTTTAATTGCTAAGTTCAGTTAAAGCTGCTCAGGGTAGCAGTTAATAATGAACACGTACCTGTCTTATCAGGATAAATTGTAGAAGTGGGGCTCCTATTATTATGTTTTCTCATTGTCTCTTCCTTGTCTTTTTGACCTGGGAGCTGTTGTTTTACTTTTTGCTGACTATAGTACTGTAGGCAAATAAAATATCTCCAATGAAGCATTTTTAATAACCACTCTCACATGCATGCAATTATATTTAAAATGATAGAAAGTTACATACCAAAGCTGATGAATATATTCTGAATATACTTTTTTTCTTCCCTTGTTTGATTTTAATCTGTCTGTGCAGAATTAGAGGATACTTGATAAAAGTTTAAACATTTTTAATTTCCTGTAAAATAAATTATTGCATTGCCCAACATATATACAACTTTAACATTAAAGAATTTGGGAGTCTAGAGCTTTGAGGACAAGAGGAGCTCACTGACAAAATAAGCAATAATAATAGGCTCATGTATGTTGTTGAACAGATGTAATCTGATGGTGGTTGTGGGCAAAGGATGATGACACACCAGAATGAGATGTCTGTGGAGGCTGCCTGGAAATTTATGAAGGGTATGCAGGTCAAGGTTGCCATGTAATCTTCTGCCTGATCCAGATTGTGTTGCTGAAGGGGAAGTTGATTGTATTTGTACTTGTGTATTGATAACTGTTGGTGGACCTGTGTAATTTTTAGGAGCCTCAGTTGCATTGTATTAAACAACCCATTAAATAACTGCTTTGATTTGCTTTCATGAGAGGGAGGCCTGCAGTGTAAGATTAATGTTGGGAAAATTGATTGTTTTAAACCAAACCTAAAAGTTTAGATTCATTATGCTAAACCAGCAGAGGGGGGAACCTCAAAGTAATATGTGAAAAATATCTGTTGAAAAAAACAAAACAAACAAAAAAAAACTAACAAAAGAGGTTTAAAAAAATAGGTTCTGAAAAAAAAAAAAAAATCAGTGTTTGATGAGAACAGATTTATTCAAATCTAAGCTGATGTAAAATTGCCTGTATATTAGAACTTTTCCTCAGCTTTCACAATGATAAAACACAGTAGGGGATTTTATTCAGTATTATGGTCTAAGTTATATGCAGTCCAATGACCGCAGTTGGATGCAACAGTATGTTCAAATCTGACCCCTAAATGTTTAATTTTAGAGCCGTTTTGGTGAATTTAAAAAGCAGAAATGATCCAAACCTTTAAATGTCTCACTCTGCAAGTCAGAGCAGTTACACTCAGCAAATTTACAAAAATGTAATTATGTTGGACCAAAACTCAGCTTTCATAATACATATAATCATGTTAGTTCAACCAAAGTCATATGAAATCAAAGCTCTCAAAGCTGCACTAACACACCCGGATAATGTGGTTGGGATGTGAAACACTCCTGCATGTCAGGTAGACTCACATGGATTTATGACCAGTTTCATCTTCTTTTGCATTTATAGAAGCAGTAAACTTCAAATGTATATCAATGGAGCTGAATTCCCAGTTAAACATTTGGATTAATTTGTCCGCTGGCTAAACATGTCAGAAAATGTGTCCAAAACCAGATCAAGCAACAACAGATTGACCGATCAGAGGCATTAGGGTTTTTAATGAAAATGATTGTACTCCAAAGATGAATTCAAATTAAAGATGCATTATGTAACTTTCTGACCTTAAAACTCTGCTTCTGGACTTGTTTGATTGCACAGTGACATCTATGATGTGCACTTCTGGAGCTGTTGCTGCCCAGCAATGTCCCGAGGCTGGGAAACCGTGCTAAACAACTTTTTCTTCCAGGACACTAAGCTACGTTGCAGCTGAGTTTAGCTTTACACACTGCGTCACATGCTACCAAGTGGATATAAACACACCGTTTGAATGCTAAATCATGGCTGATTCACGAAGAAACACAGAAAGACATCTTGGGATGTAGATAGGAAAAGAAAGAGAGGGATGGAGTAAGAGATGTTACAAGAGTCAAGAAGAGACTGGCATCTTTTACTGGCTGAAGAGAGTTCAGAGTACAGAGGAGATGCAAAATGGATGCTGGATTAGCCGTCGACAGGGGGCGCAACACTGAGAAAATCTCTGTTTTCTGTTCTGTAGTGTTCTTTAAGAGACTTTGGGTGTGTCCCAATCCGCACACTTCTATAATTTGAACACAACATCTAAGTGCTTAGTGCGCTGACACAGAAATTTCAGTAAAAACGCAGTGCACTGAAAGTACCCGGATGCTGCCCTAAAGTCGGCCAAAAATGTAGTGCGAAACGATGGACACTACACGCACTAAACGGACGCCATCTTGCTGACGTAGCGGAAGGGGAGGGACTTTCAACCAGTTTTCCAGAGCTGAACAATGGCGGCCAGCGACTGAGCAGTACCGATGCAGGCGGAGGCTGTTTAGTACAGATATAAGTATGAAGATATTCTGTCATGATTCTAATATAAACGGCAGCATGCTACCGATCTCTTCTATCCCTGACGACAGTTACGGATCTGATCATTTGTTGGAGGCTGCGGTTCTACTGACTCAGTAGAGTTAGCGCACGCACATGTTAGCAGTTTTTAGCCGGTTTTCACGTACGTATTTGGCTATAAGTGTATTTATAAAAGTATAATTAATTCTACAGGTTCCGTATGTTTATTCATCGTTGTTGAACCTCCAGATGTAGCACTGCGGTGTCTGTGGCGTAAACAAAACGGTCCTTGATCTGAAAACCAATCCGCTGGTTAGAGAACCATGGTACCGTTGACTGAGCCGTAGCTGAATGTTCATCAGTTTAGATGAGAGTCTGCAAAGTACTTAAAAAGTACATAAACAATGTTAAACTGCCATTGTATTTTTACCGTAGGTCACTGTGGCATCAAACTACTGAGCCAGCAGTGGCACTGAGGTATTTACCACCTGGGCTCGGACGCTGCTGTAGAGAAGAGGAGGCGGCCAGACAGAAATGTTTTAATAAAAAGTTTCAATAAAAAGATTTCTGCATCCCTGTTTTAGCCTCTTCATTACTGCATTTCATATTTTAGATGATTTATAATATAACCGGTTTCCTGTTGCCAGATGTGAACTATATCAGTGTAAACACCAATGCAAACAGGTGTATATTATGTAAAGTACCTTAATTCAGTGAAGATATCTTTGCACATTTACAAGCTATTTTACTAGTGTTTTAAACTGATTCAGATTCAGATTCAACTTTATTGTCATTGCGCATGTCACAGGTACAAGGCAGCGAAATACAGGAAATACTGCACTTTATACTAACAAGTATGGGGGAGAACTGCAGTGACATGAACGTGTGCTGATGGTTTCTATTATCTTTTGAGGTTGACTAAAACAGTGTAGACCTGGTACTTTGTTACAATAATGAGACCTTTTAAAGGCATTTATTGCATAAAGTATGATGACATGCAAACACGTATGTGGACTTGGACGGATTGTCCTGAAAAAAAGTATATAAACGGAGCGGCGCTGCCAGGCAGCAAGTAGGACGGTGAAATACCTTAAAATAAATTAGCATACGATCTAACTCATGTTCAGCCAGAGGAGAATCCTGCGTTGGTGTTTGAGGCGACGTAGTTTACAGGTGGGATTAAATAAAGAGTAAACAAAGTAAAAGTTGGAGATTAATTCTGTAAATTAAAGCGGCAGAAGAATTGCTGTCAAATGCCGTACGTCACTACCGGTAAGTGCTAAACGTTAGTGCTCCATTTGGGTCAGCACTTACCCACAATAGTGTGCACTACAGAGGGTAGTGCTTGGTGCGCACTACGCACTACCTTCCAGTGCACTCACGCAAGTGCACAGTTTGAGACACACTCTTGGACTAAAAAACAAACAAACACGGGATACACTTTTAAGATGCAGAACACTTGTTTTGTACAACCTAACAGCAAACTGTTTAAAGTTCCACCAACTCAGGTGTTCTGCATAAATAAATAAAGGAACTAAAAAGGGAATTTCTTCAGTTTTTAGAAAGAAATAGTATGTACCATTGTATAGAACTGTAACAAACAAAGCATTCAAACAAATCCTCCTGAAAAATGAGCAGTTTCTGTTTTTATCAAAAGTGGAAAGAAGTGGTGAGAACAAGATCAAAAATGGTATGTGAAGAACAAATTAGGACTTCTTACCCTGAAATCTCACAGCATTCTGTGGTACACATGATCACGTGACTGGTTTGTACATCAAATAACAAATAGATACCCTGCGACTACTAACTGAAGCTGAGTGCTGATTCTTTTTGTTTTTTATTTGCTAGTCCTGTCATTTTTATAATATTCAGCACCAAAGGTGCACAATTTTTCAACTAAAATTTTTTAAACTGTCTTTTTAGTCTCTGTTTTTAGTGTTTTTAATGTGTAACATCACATGGATATTTTTAGTGTTAAACCACATGTTTTTTGGATGCAAGAAAGAATAGAACTTTATTATTTTTAATTTGAAAGACCCTAAACAAAACCTTACTCCCTTTTACCCAAGAGCCCACTGCATATATTTCTTATGTTATTTCCTTTCTTCTATTATCCACATCCACAGGTTTCTTGTTTCTGCCTCTAACTCTCAAGCTTTCTTCTGCCCTCTAGTTTTCAGTTTCCTGTCAGATCTCAGCTTTAAAAGAAGCCACATGTGATAATGTCAAATTAATCTACAGGAAAATAACACAAACATCTATATTTCAAGGGATGACTGAGGGGGTCTTTAGCATAGTTACAAGTTGTGTGTTAAAAGTTTTTGATCCATCTTTGGGTTTACAGTTTGCCAAGTTGAATAATTGAAAATATGTTCACTGACAGGCCAGAAGATGTGGAGCTGAGTTGCCATCGCTGTTAGCTTGTTGTTTCTTGCTTTCTTAAGCTCTGGCATGTCATTGCGGCATACCTCCATTGTGGCATGCAGTATGGGAAAACTGACTCTGGCTGGCTTGTATTAGCCAGACAAATATTTCCACACAGTATATGATAAATATGTATAGGCAAATGAAATGTGCACAGTATGAAATAGTTAAAGCTGGGAATGTACTCTTTACTATTTAACAAACTGACAGACATCTGCAGACACTCACACAATCATCAAGACTCTCCTGCACAAAAGCTGCATGTTTGTATGTATTTAGGCAGTTGGGCTGATGGCAGTCATGCATGTATGCATTTGTGTATATTGTTTATGCACATGTGCCAGTTGGTGTGTGTTTGTGTGTGTGTTGGTTGCCAAACGAAGGGAACAGGAAGAGGCGAAATGGTTGGAGGGGCTGTTTGTTTATTCATTACCCAGTGGCCTTGGTGGTTTCAGGGGGACATGGCAACACTTGTCCCGGGCCTTTTAGTACTGGTCTGTTTGGGGCCTGTGTTGGCTCTGCCAAAGCCTTTAGCTGTCATTTCCTCTGCTCTGAGCTCGTCTCTATTTTTCTTTTTTTACCTTTGGATCTTCAGTCTTTTAATTTTTAGATTTATTGTTTTTCTCTTAGTTTATTATTTTGTGCAACATCTAATCCATTGTAAGCCTCACTTTGTTCTAATGTTTAGATTTTAGTTGTGTTTCAATGGGATGTCTACACATTATCTTCAGTAGCAGGTACTGCAGTGTCTTTCCAAGTCATTATAGTGCTGCATGTTAGTGAACCTAACTGACACTCGCTTAAAAAAATGTTCATACCCAAAACAATGTCCAGATGTTTATCTTTTCTTTTTTCTGCTTCATTTATTACTAATAAATATTTACAAATGTTCATACATCACAGTCTAACATAAATCTCACAGCTATGTAGCCTAAACAAATCTAAACAACTCTTACTCTGTCAGCAGTTTTTGCATCTACGTTCATTAAAAAGATTCCCTTATATACAAAACCAGTCATCAAGAAATAGGATGCCATTTTAGGTGACTGCCCCAATGTAGAAAACTTAGTTCATGCAGACACACACTGAATGAAAAGAAAAAAACAAAACAAATGAATGACTCCCTTCGACTCTCGGACAGCAATTTTAAGTGAAATAATAATACTAACATCAATAGTTTACTGATTGGAAGTAGTTTAATTTTGTATAGTATTTTTACATGTGTCTTCTACGAAAGAGGCAAATGTAAACTAGAATAGTATCATATATTAAAAAAATTCTGTGGTAAACAACATTTACTGGCATCCCCGCTAGAGGCCTGCAGGCCTATGGCTGCCCTGGGTTCCCGTGGTAAAATGATTTGAGGGTGTGTGTGTGTTTGGAGTGGGGTGGGGGGCTACATGCTACATGTTAAGGAGGACCCTGTAACCTCAAGTGTCTGTGTGGGCATCTGTTTTGAACACTGGTGAAGGATGAACGTATGTGGATGTTGGAAGGACAAAATGGATGAAGTGGAGATTCATGGTGTATGGTTGTCTGTTGATGTGGCTGTATGGGGCTCCCTGACCTCTGTCCCGCTTGGGCTGCTCCCTCAATGGTTGGTGGTGGTGGTGGTGGGGGGTGGGGGGTGGGGGGGACGAGCCTAGAGGCTAGTTGGGATTAGGGGTATGGATTGGGATTGGATGGAGTTGGATGGTGGCTTGGATGTGGATGGGAAGGTGGGAGGGAAGGCACGCGGTGGGTGGCTGCCCTCCCAAGTGTTGGGCTGGGCCTTCCCCAAGGGTGGTGGGTGGCCCTTGACCTCGCAGGACCCTGGTTTTTACCCCGGGCTAATGCACAAGGGGCTGGTACCAGGCGGGGCTGATGGATTGCTGCCCCGGGTCCCCTGGCAGGTGGGCTCCGGCTGCAGCCTTCTTCTGCCTCCTACTGTCCGGACGCATTGCTGTTCCTGGGGTGGGCTGTCTTGGTTCTGTTCTCTGCGGTGACGACTGGTTACCCAGGGCTTGGGACCCTCTCGGTCGGTGTCCTCTGGCAGTAAAATGTGAAGCCTATGCAGAAGTGCAAAAAATTGCAGTTCACCCGCATCCGTTAGGGGCTGGCTTCAAAACAGAGCAAATCCCCATAGACTCCCATGTTAAAAAGACCAACTTCACAGCAGAAATAAACATGTTTAAAGCCTGGTACAAAAGAACATTTTAGGAATAATAGGTCAAGTTTACCTTCATGACAACTGTGAGGGGGGTGAATTATTTTCTAACGTATCAGTTTGGATGTTGAAATTCGGCATAATTAGGGGCGTGTCTTTTTGATTGACACGCATCCAATATCCATGGCAAGAAGAGAGAGTGCAGGACAATGACAACATGCATGACGTTGCCAAGATGGCAACAGTGGGAACCGCCCAATGAGCTTCAATTCAGCTCTTCAGAAACCTATGGGTGACGTCATGGAGGCTCCGTCCATCTTTTATATGCAGTCTATGGTTGCACCATCTTGTGGCACTGCCATTACTGAAGTGGCCAGTCCTAATTACCTTGTATCTGCCTATATGGACAGCTTTGCTGCTTCCCAGTGTCTGCATTCACAAGTGTGAATGTATAATCTTTCTGTTTGACATAACCTGTTGCTTGAGTTACTTGAACCTCAATGATTTCTCATGTTACTCATAAAACCATTAAAAGGGGGAAAAAACAGGTTGCAGTAAATAGTTAGGCAAAGGTTGGAATGACAGGCTCACAAACATTTGAGATTGATATAAAATATCACAGACACACAAAGTATATAAACCCATAACATGATGTAAGCTCATGTTGTGCTCATCACGTGCACTGAATGGGTAATCTCCCCCATGGTGGGAGACCATTGATTCCCCTAACAAAAGAACTGAGCCAGGTGCACATCTTGCTTCTGACCCTTCCCTCCGTTCTCAGCCTGAACTTACATTCAAACCCAGACCCAATCAATGCCTATACTCTAGGATCAATTTTTCAAGCTTTGGGGTGTCAGATGTGATATGGCATCACTTTGGCCTGGTGGTACAAAGCAGACTAACGGATTCTTCAAAGCTGTTCTTGTCATCAACCAAACCATTAAAATCAAGATTCAGTTTGGTACGAGATGTTGGGAAAGAAAAAGTTTTATTTGTATTGACATTTGATTTGATTGATTTCTGAGTAATTGTTTGTTGGAATTTGGGATTCATGTTTTTGTAATTTTGTCTGCATCAAAGAAATTTCCTTAGACTCTTAAGCAACGACAGCTATTGTCTTGCAGTGAATCTTTGATGACTGATACCTTAGAAATAGTTTGAATCAGAAAAAAACTAATAAACAGTTAATTATCAGCTTATGAAGATCAATTTTAGGCATCATCACTCTATATTGTGGCTGTAAATTTGTTTTACAGTGGGCCATTTGTTAAGGTCTGCCTAATTTCCTCACCTTTACAATGAGGTATAACTTATCAGGATCAAACATTTGTGGAATGAGCATCGCAGCTAAATGTCTGAGGTGTGCACCTTGACAAATATTTAGCTGTGTTGCTCATTTCACAGAAGCATGATCTTTACAAGTTATACCTCGTTGTAAAGATGTCAAATGGGGCTTTCCAGTAATGTTTAATATAACACCAATTGGTATTATTAAAAGGGAGAAATAATTAACCCAACAAAAATGTCCTTACTACTTGTATAAAGTTTATTTCTACATTAAAAATGACGGCAGACACAAAAACAGTCACTGTCAAATGCAGCAGAGTCCAAGTGGTCTCAATTTAGACAAAGAGGGATGAATTCTGACAGGCAAGTTAGGCTATCAATAACTCAAAACAAAGTAAAAAAAAACAACTAAATATATATATCTATATATAGATATAGATATATATACACTGCTCAAAACAATAAAGGGAACACTTAAACAACACAATGTAACTCCAAGTCAATCACACTTCTGTGAAATCAAACTGTCCACTTAGG
>JBAMHW010000018.1:24660440-24674016 GCA_037177495.1 Rhadinocentrus ornatus | reverse complement strand
ACCTGAAACACTGCTGGGATAGGCTCCAGCTCACCCCGCGACCCCTAATGGGAAGAAGCGGTACAGAAAATGACTGATGGCAGCATTTGCTTTACTCATTAATAATATATATATCGTGATACTTCTCTGCATAAAAAACTTTTACATACAGATTATATCCTCCATCTTCACCCTGCATTCAGGTGAAGAGTCCCGGGTTTGAAAAATTAAAGAGTCTGTAAAACCTTACAAATGAAAAAGTAATTAATGTTTCCACCTTGAATGTAGAGTACCATCACATCATCCTCACTGAAAATATAGGTGCACTGTGAAGTGGTCTTTCACAATCCTGCATTTGATAGAAGCCTTGAGAAGACTCTACCTTGCTTGGGAATAAAAAAAGAAGAATAATAAAAAAATATTGCATTGCATTAGTGCAATTAGACCATCTTGGCCTAAATAATAAACTTAAAACCCCACAGTCTATGTTCAATATTTCATCTTTTATTCAGGTACTGGGAGTGCTTCTTATAGTGAATACACTTTCTCCACAGCATGGCTCTGTAATGCAGGTATTTTTCTTGGGAGGCTTTTAGGGGATAGTTGGGTAATAGCAGTTGGAGAGGCCTATCCCAGCCCATTCCTGGGATTAAATTATGAATCTTTTACCTGCATCCTGCACAAATGTTTCTTAAACATATCAAGTTTTTTTATTTTTTATTTAATTGAATCTTTTATTTTTTATTTCAGGATTGCTGTGAACAAACCAACATGTTACAAAACATGCTGGAATGAATTAAATGATGGTTTTAAAAAATAAATATATATTAAGAAAACATTTGGCTTATTAAACTTACTGTAGTTCTAAAAATGGTTTATGACAAATGAAAAGAGATGCACTGACACAAATTAAAAAACAAGCCATCTTTCTTCAATCAGGAGCATGGACCTAGTTTGTGCAAATTGGCTACTTGCTCTTTATATTTTTTAAATGTGTATTTATGTGTATTCTGAAAAGGAATGAAGGTGAAGCAGATCATATTAATTATTTCATTTTGCCATAGGTCAAGGATGTCAAGTTCTGCTTTCATGCTTGATTTAGACGTTTTTTACTTCAACACACCTGACTCACATTAATGGGTCAATAACAGGCTTGGACAGAATGTGACAAGTTGTTGACACTGACCAAAAGCCTGTATCTCCGACTCCAGCTGCGTTTTCCTTTTTCCTTAGTTGGCTCAGCATGCGCGCACCACTTAAAACTGATCAGAAGTTCACACATAGGCAAAGACGGCTCGAGTAAAGCAGAAAAACGCATTACTGTAGTCCAGTAAAGTCATTTCGTTACCAATATTTTAAGCATGACGTACTACTTTACTTTGTTACCCAACACAGTAATATCGTTACTGTAACTCGTTACTCCCAACACTGGTTGTTGAGTAGATTTATTTAAACTGGATCGGACCATAGGTGGTGCTACTCAGACTCGTTTAGTTTATTCTCATATAAACACTGGACACTGATGACAAACGTCTCCAGAATAGGAGTTAAAAGATGACCAGGGCTGTTCCCTTTTACTCAAGTTGTTCAGTTTTTTCTCTTTGGAAAACAAAAAAACAAAACATAGGAAACAAAAAAGAAAAACCAATAAAAACGGCATAGAGTGGCATCGAAATTTCAAACTGTAAAACAGTACAGATAAAAGTTTTTGGAGCACTGCATGATAAAGATCTCTTACCACTGAAATGAAGTATTTGCTATTGTATGATTTAAGATTGCAACAAGCATAGTAGACTTTATGACTAGACACTATGAGGTGCAGCAGCTCTTAAAGCAAAGCACAACAAAAATATTCTAAAAATGTAATCTTTTGAAGTTTTGAGAGCAAAAATCCCCACCTACAGCTTTGACTGCTTGTACTCAGGGGTTGGACTCCAACATATGACATGAAATGCGCCTCACAGTCTTTACATTTAAATGTTAAGGGTTATTAGTGTGTCACAGTGTGACTCAGTGGTGTTTTGAAAACATGGCAGTGTGTAACCAGCTAGACATGGTTCACTGGATCCACCGTATATGTGCAGATCATAGTTTCCAGAATGTGATTAGACTGTCAGCAATTTCAGGAATTTCTAATAAATAACTTTTAATTTATACTCATTAATGTAAAAACATTCAACAAATGTCTCCCTTCTTAAATCTCACACTTCTGCTTAACAAAGATAATTAACCAGTTCCCCACAAATGATAAAGAAAAATATATTTAAACCAGCTTATAGTGACCAAACTAACTCCGAACAGTAACTGAGGTTAGCTGTAATTAGCACCGGTGGGTGACTTGTTAAATTGAATTTAACGACAACACAGCAGTCTTACTGAGTGCGAACTAATCCTGGACTCTGGAGCATTATGGTTAATGGGCCTGAAAGAAAATGATGGCCTTTCAGAAGCAAAACCAATTATCACAAAGTGGAGATGTGTAGTGCTGAGCTTTCCAAATCTCATAAGAACTTCTGCCCTCATATTATATAACTGGATTTCTGTTCATTTTGAATAATGAAGGAGGTAAAGAAGCATGACATAATGTGGCTATCATGGCTGTGCATCTAAAGAAGGTAGAACGTGTTTTACACTGAAACACAGACAATAATGTTTCACTTCTGCAGATGGGCTGCTGTTCGCTTAAGTATTTATCCACAAAATTACTTTAGAGGAATCAGCAATAATAAAAAAAAAAAAATCACATGATTAGTAACCATTTATACACAACAGTTGATTGGAGACGGGTGCAGCCAAACCAACCAGTGGCAGTTACTTTAAAACATCTCACTAGGAAATTAAGTGAGAGACATATGTTCATTTGTAAAATAGGAAAGCAATTAAGAATTTAGCTGTGCACACTTACCACTTTTGGCAAATCTTAATCTTAAAGTGTTATTGTTTAAATTGTTAACTGTTGGAAACTAATAAAGGCACAAGATGTGATTCCTATCAGTGTCTGACACATTTATTCTGACACTCTTCAAAGGCTCGTGGCAGAGTCCTTTTTCCCCACTCAGTTCAGGAATACAATCTGAAATAAACTCATAAAAAGTAAAGACACACAACAGTACCTTGTTCTTTCTTTCTTTTTCGTCAAACATCTCTTCAGCCAGTCAAGTTTCTTCTGTGATCTTTCTAAGACGTGGCCTTAATTTCCTATCTGTCCTTAAATTCTTTATCCCACCTGCTGTGCAAAGAAAAATGCTATCCACACTCTCTGTGGAGAACTTTGGTTTAAAAATGATGGTATAAATGCTGTTTTAGAGGCGTTTTCACACTGGCGAGACAGAAAAGTCTGAGATAAAGTTAAAATACTCATGGATTTGGATTTTCATACTGAATTGTACACTACGTGTGATAGATATGGAAATGTAACAGTGGCACAACGTTTCAGTGTACAATAGCTGGTCTTCTCTTGTTTTTGTGCTTCTGAGACTTGACTACATTGACAAAATATGCTTGTGTGTTGTACGAATGTAGTAAGCTGAAGTCCGGTAAGACTTTTTGTGATATGAAGGCCCATCGCGGCCATATATCAACGTAATTAAAGGCTGGTTTAATGACGCAGGGCCTCAGCAGCATGATTTCTGTCTGATCGCCACACTGCTTCATTAAGACCACTCAAGCTAACGAGCTGTGGCTGTAATAAAGTCCTCCCCCCGGTCTGCTGCAGTGATGAAGGAGCTAACCAAAGTGAGCTGAGCCAAGGCCCAAGATAGAATTAGCACTGAACAGGCTTCTTACTTTGTGAGGGCTGGTGGCCTGGTAAAAGAGCCAAGGTATGTATAGTCTTCGTGTGAGACCTTTCAGTTTTAGTTTTTGGTTTCATTGAAAGTGGTCTGAAATACACATAAAACTGCCTGAGAAAGAAAGGTTTTCCTTCTAGTTCAGACTTCTGGTTATAACGTGAAAGAGTAAGCACTTGGCAGTGACCTACTTTGGAAGGTTGCTGGCAGGATCATTTGGTGTTTCTGCACATGCTGTCGAAAGTAACTGGAGCCACAGAGGCATCTTATGCACACAAAAAACACTGGCTTTAATCATTAATTCAGCGTGAACCTTTCAAATCAAGCTGTATTTATTTCTTGGAGTTATTTATATTAATTAAAGCTTTTTATCCTGTTTGATAGTGTCTCTATCTGTGTATTGTTCATGTGGAATTAGCTTGATTGTGAATAAATATTCATCTATCAAATAACAAATGTGAAACAGACATTAGAATTCTGATTGTATATCAATCCGATTGGTTGACGGATCATTCAACAGGATTTAAAATAAATTTACTGTTTAGTCCCATAAATCCACATAAATATCCTTTTCTCTGTAGCCACTAAGTAAACAGTGAACAGTCCACTATATCTAGCTGTTCCTGGGAGATGTCAGCCCCTTCAGCATGTTGAGGGTCTGCCCAAGGGTGTCTGTCCGATTGGATGTTTCCTGACTACATCTAACGTCGTACAAACATCTGCTAGCTTCTACAGCAGAGATGGGGACTCGAGTCTGGTACTCGGACTCAAGTCGCACTAAAATCGCATTTCTACTGATTTTAGACTCAACTTGGACTCACTTAAAAGACTTGAGACTCGACTTGGACTTATGATTTGTGCCTTGTAAACAATCTTTTATTTTTTATTTGTTTACTATCTACGCTATGTGCTGTCATTTTTCTTGACGTAACACTGATGTAAGGTCACACAAACAAAGATGCTTTGGCATGCACAATCAGTCAAAACCATGACAGCCCTGGCGAACACATCTGTTGCTGCAGTACTGCTGAGTATTAAAAACTTAATACAAGGGACAAACACTGTCTTTGGTATTGAAATTCAGGATGATGGATCCACTACATCCACCTTAAAATGCAGGTGGAAAGGTTAGTCATTGTATAATAAAAGTTTAATGTTAGCATATATGTTAGCAACAAGCTTAGTGCCACAGCAGTAAACCTCAGCTTGTTACCACCTTTGTACTAAAATAATTTAAAATTCTTTAGATTATATAAAGCAGTCTTCTAAGCAGATCTCTGGCAGATTACTCATTACAAATAAAAGTGACTTGAGACTTGACTTGGACAAAAAAAAAAGGACCTATGAACATCTTTGTTCTAAAGTACTCTGATTTCCAGTGTTTAATACTGGAGACAAAAAACAAAAGATCAAGGTTCTGAAACGGAGGCCCTAATTTAATGTTATCATATCATTTTAGGAGATTATATGTGTATATTTATGTGAAAGACTGGCTGTGTCCGAATGTGCACCCTACTCTCTACATAGTGGGAGTAGGGTGCACATATGAGTCACGCCATTTTGTAGGGGTGTCCGAATGTCCAGAGAGAAAAGAGTAGGGCACTCAAAATTACCCACACTGCATCTTGAAAAGTAGTGAGCATCACTAGATGGGTGACAATATAGACCACAATGCATTGTGGGCAGAAGCTCAACATGGCGCAATGAGGCGGAAAAACATTTTTTATTGAATAGATATGCAACAAAGAATAAAACACAACATAAGGAATAATAAAAAAAAAAATTACAAACAACTTTGGATTGGATTTGGAATGACATTTTGACTCGCGTTGTGGTTGCCGTGGTGACAGCTAGTAGTCACGTGGTCTGCGGCGAGGGAAAAATAGGCAGCTTCGTGTCCGAATCGCCAAGAGAATGAATGCACTATGTAGTGTGCTATATAGTGCAGCCCTATGTAGTGAATGAGGGGTTAGGGAGTAGGGTGGGCATTCGGACACAGCCGTTGATCTTTAATTAAGACATTTGAGTCAGTTTTTTCAAATATGACATACTAAAACTACAGTACAAGATAATTTGGCATTATTTGATTATTTATTTGACAAAAATTTTAACAGGTGCAAAACTCGCTACATCAGGGGTGTCAAACTCAAATACACAGTGGGCCAAACTTGAGGGCCAGACTGTTTCAACGTTTACTAAAAACTTATTAATATGGCCTTATTGCACATATTGAACCTAGAACTAATACAACCTATTAGTTGTTGTCTATAAAACAATAAAACTTGTCTTCTTACATTGTATTCTTTCATTACAGCACACTATCTCCACACAGAAGACACACTGTCCTTTACATCTGCAAACATATACTCTGTTTTCAAAGTCTACTTTTCCTTTAGCCATTTGTTGGGGAGCAGGGTCTTTGACAAAGGGAAGTAGCTCTTTCAGCCTAAAGAATGAGATAGGTCCCTGCTCGCGGGCCCGTGACTGACGCGCCAACGCAGTGGCAGTGCATTGTGGGACTTATAGTATTGGTGTGTGCACGCTATCAGTGGGCCAGCTCTAATAGTCATTAAATATGATCACGCAGGCCAAAGATAATTCATTCATGGACTGGATGTGGCCCATGGGACTTGAGTTTGACACATATGCTCTACAAAGGATGATATTTGCACTGTAATCTGGTGAGTTTTCCCCTATTCTGTTTATGTGAGGTTCTTTCCTTGAGAGGATTTCTGTCTGCAGAGGCGCTGCTTGTCAACAGGCACACCCAGGGGAGTTTCCTGGACCTGGGAACGTTGGGGGCTGAGCCCACACCCTCGTAGAGAAATCTTGGTGAACCAACGCAGTAAAAAAGGCTTTTTATTTAAGCTTTTTTTGAGCATTGTGTCACCTTGTTTAAAGCCAAATACTGCAATATGTGCTTCAATATGTATTTATTTTCAAACATAAATGTAACAATGTAAACAAGATCTCTAAAATCAGTATTACATTTTCCCCCCATTTTTCTTTCCCTGACAAGCACAAAAGTTAGTTCTGTGCCAAGGTACAGAGGTGTACCTCTGTGTCTGTTGCTCTTTTCTCTCCATTATCTGCTCAGCCCTTCCACCCTCTGCTGCACAAAAAACAATGAAATGTGCACTTAATGACAACATTAGAGAATATTTAACAAAATATTTAGAAAAAGTATTTGTAGGTTTCTTTTTTTCACTCAGACAGTTTACAGATAAATGCCACCCAGTAAAAGTGTCTTTTACTTTTCCAGACATCTGCTGTTTCTCTCTACAACTTGCTCTTTAATGCACATCTACAGAAAAAGCATGAACGTGAACTATTTTCAGTCACCTCATTAATACATAAAGTATACACCCACACAAAGGTGAGATCATGAAAGACTGGTTTTGTTTCCAAATATAAATGTATTGTAAGCAATATAAGATGTAAAACAGTCTTTAACAGCTGGACTTTAACTACTGACCAGCCAGTGACCTGGATGTAAACAAAAACATCAATAACATTATAATAAAGCTGTTCCTTTTGTATCTATATTTAAACTAAAGAAGCATCTAGAAACCAAACATCCAACACTAATGGGAACGCCATTTTCATCTACTACGACACAAACGCATGCACGCGTGCACACACACACACACACACACACACACACACACACACACAGCAGCAACTCCTTCTCAGTGGTTATGGGAAATTCGGGACCATTTCCAGCGGGTATACCAGCGAATCACGTAGACTTCACCACTGGATTTAATAACAGCAAAAGGCAAGGCTAACGGTTGAGTATAGCTAGCTTAACCTTCATAGTTTCAAGTACTGTTGTTAATGTTAATGTAATTTTTGAGACAATCAACATGTAAATTACTTGTCTGTTCACCTGTTTCGTGTGTTGGCCCAGAGTTTTGCTGCCCATTGGCAGCCACCACAACTGAAGGATTGTCTCTCTTTAAACCAAAAAAATGTCTGATGTCCATTTTTGACCGCTGATGATGACCGCTCGAAATAACACCAGAGTTCAGATTAGGGATAAAATGCCAGGCTGCCAGCCAATATAACACGGAGGATCCCCCTCTTCCATAAAATTCCTCTGTGATTGGTCATATTGTTGTATTTGTGTTGCATTCACAGAAGCCAGGAAATTACAAATCTACCATCTTCTTTAATTGTCATAAGGCGGCTGAGTTAACGTAAAGTCATTCCCTCTGGGGCTTAATGAGAAATGTTCGGGGCTCGAGCTGGGAATGCCCAGGCCAGGAGACGCCACTGGGCAAACCACACAAATGCTTGGGGCCCCGAGCCAGGAGGGGCCCTCTGAGGGCCAACCAGCGTTGAATCGAGACAGAGCAGTGACAATGCAAAGAGTTTGCACATAATCCAGAAGCTAATTTAGCTCAGAGCTGCTTAGTCTGTCCTCTAATGACTACCTGGGTGTTGGGAGGCTGAATATAAATAAACAGATAACTTGGATAATATCACATTAAAGCTGTTTAGTTGAGCTTAAGTGTAAAGCTAAGAATGTTAAATTGTAGAATTCCTAGCTAAAAAATCTAATATGTAATACTTAAGTTCATGGATGAAAGTTATTGTTTTTAATTAGTGTTTATATTTTATTTTCCATGTCCAGTAGGCTTTATCCTTCTGAAAACTACTTATGTATGTGCTGTTTTAGCTGTAAATATAATTCTAAAGGTTCATAATGCAGTTTTCAGCACATCGTTTAATCTTCTGTATTGGAATTACATAGCTCCTGTTAAATAAAATTGCCCCTGTGAAAATTTGCTTGGAGACCATGCATATAATAAACACACCAACACTCTACTGTCACGTCTTGATGTCTTAATGTTCAGGGTACAATATTTTCTTTTTTACAAGCCCCCATTAATTGATGCCATTTTTCTGGTTGTCCTGGTGTTGAATCCACACAACAACACGTTCTCTCTTCCTGGCAGTAACATAGGCTATAGTCTGAAATTAAAACCTTTTGGTTAGGATAGCCACTGTTACTATTTTTGGGTCACTGACAGATTCTGTAACCTTTCAAATGTAAATGCACTCATGACCACACATTCTACATATTATTTATGTAAGACAAAACGAGAGAGAGAAGGAGGGAAAAAAAAGCCTCATCAGGCAAAAATGTGGTGGTGGTCTTGGCTGATTATAAATCAAAATGTTTAGTGTAAGTGAAAGTAAGTTAGTTATATTCAGTGTAATCGTCCTGGGATATAAGGAAAAAAGGAAAAGAGAATGGAAAAGTTTTACATTAGTGAACTGATTTTTTTTCTCCTTTTAATAACAATATTGATTAGAATTTCACATGATGACTTTTTCTTATATGTCATCTTTAATTTCCTGAAGACCTTAATCATCACTTATGTGATCATAATCTGAAAGATGCACAAGGAAAAACTTTCAGTAAAGGATGATCAATAATGTACTGTCATGACACCTCAGATGTGGTTTCAGGCTGAAAAACTATACTTAATTTATAATGTATGTTCCAAGGCAACTTTTAGGGTCTGTTGTTTGCATGGGAGCACATAAGCCAAAGCCATTGATGAAACATTTTTTGTGCTCCAAAGCAGAGGCTGACTTTTCAAGACAAGTTTGCTCTTTTAGTCTTTGCATGAATTGTTAAGATCCCTTGTGAGCATCAAAACACATAAATCTTTATTTAACACTGTGTATTTTCATCAGAAATGACTAAACACAACATTTCCAATTTGTTGTAGCAGCCTCTGATTTCCCTGGTTTTCTACATGTTCATTGCAGTGGTTGGCTATGATTAGTCACACAATATGACATTAACCTGTAAATTAAAATTCCTCCATGCAATTTGATGGGTGATTTAATTCCAGCATCGTGGCACTCCTCCCTCCTCTGCCCATCTCTCCCTGCCCTCATCCTCCAGACATCAACCCCCACACTCTCTTGTCTCTCTCTCTTTCTCCATTTGCCGTGGGCTAATCCCATTATGAATACTTTATATAGCCTTTCCCTTAATGATCAGCGGGGCCTGCTCCAATCCTGATTACTATTGTACACTTAGCACTACATAAAGCAGGGGATTAATATGCCCCGCTAGGATCGTTGCTATGGATCCACTCGTTGCCTTCCGAGAGATGTTGCTGCTGCTTCAATTGGCCATAAATTGCTCTCCCCAGTGGCTTCCCACGTACCAGACAGGGCATGGAAGAATAGGGGGGGGATCTCTCTCTCATGTGGTTTCGCTCCCTCTCTTTGGACTCAGACGAAAGTGATCTGCTCTATAATTCATGACCCAGCATTTTCTCTTTCTTCTCTCAAATTTTTTCTCTCTTTCCCAAAGATGCTGTAGTAACGCTACTTCTCAGCAGACTCTGCCAAATGGAAAGGTACTGTAGAACGGATGGGCATCAACCATACAGACAAACTATGCAAAAGAGGGGTGTTTAGATAATTTAATATGTTCAGAAAAAACTAAAATAATATAGTGAGATATTAAAATGATTTTATGTCATATATAAATTAGACCTGTGCAGGATGTCTGACAAGAAATTCCAAGAAGTTGGCCTAACTGTGCACAAACATTATGTGATCTTTCAATAAAATTTGTATGTGCTGAGTTGTTCTGAGAGCTTCACTTTTACGTTGGCTGTTACAGTATTTTGTAAAGCTATTTTTACTCGTCTCAGATGGAGAATGAATCATCCTGGAGTTGAATTCTTTGTAGGGGAGGAAACAGCCAAAACAGTGAAAGAAGGCAAATATAAACGGGGGAAAACAGGAGATTCCTCAAGCTTTTATGATGTCCTGTTGGATCCTGTTGCAGTTGAGGAAGACTCTTTTTCATTTGATGCTTAAGTATACCCCTCTTTCTTCTTTGGTTTAAAGTGAGTGCTGAAACAAGTCAAACAGTGTAGTTTGAGGCAAGGCTCAGTGAGCTCTGGGGACACATGCCGAGAAACAGCGAGAAACACCTCTTCGTGATTCTTGTTTCTTTGTAGTTACAGTCTAACCCGTGAGTGTCTTCATCGGAGATCGACAGCATCCTGCTGTTCTCTCTTTTTTCTTGTCCTTCCTTGTGAACTGAAGTGATAACAACTTGTAGAAGACTTTGCTTCTTGGCACTGATCTCGTTGATTGCTCTGTGAGAAAGGTTTTAATTGTGATCCCATCCTTATTGTGTATTTCAATAAATTTAGGGTTTTAAAACCTAACCTGGAAAAGAAAACAGACATTTCCCCCTCTGAATCTATATGTCTGAGCTTTATATCTTCTCTAATATGCTTTTCTGTGTGTTGTTTCTATACTAGTTAGGTTTACACATGTGATACAAAATCCCTGCTCTGGGCCTTGCAGGTGGGGAACCAACAGGGCCACTCACATCAGTGCTTTGGGCTGGGAGCGGTCCAGCCACCAGGCACATGCTGGCAAACTCTGCCCCCAGGCTGAGTCCCAGTATTTTGTGTTCACTTATCCAAAGGGGGTAAAGTTGGTCAAGATCTTCATCCCTGCCTTGTTTTCCTTGGGAGATCCTGTCAGAACATAGCTCTGAGGATCATAATAACACATAAGCCCTTCTGCCATGACAAGACCTAGGTCCAAGATTTTGGCCACAACTGATGCTGGCTCTTTAAACCAGTCAGGTGTGATGGAGCATGGACACATTGAAAACCTGTGGGACTGTGGCTCTCGTAGGACCGAATTGAGAAGCCCTGCTTTACACACAGCAACTCGCGGCACAGAGGGTGTTAAGTCTTAGTCAAAGAGATTGGGATATACCAATTGAACGCAGTTATGATCAACTAGATTCACAATGCTGTCTCAGATCTTAAGGTTCTTGGTGGGGCATGGTCTTTCTTACTTTCTTAGTTGGTTACATTGGTTTCTCAAAGTCTGTGGTTACGTTCTTCTTTTAAATGAGTCTATTCAGTCAGTAGGCAGTGCAGAGTTTCTCTGCATTATGTGTTGGAGCTAAAAAGTATTCATATCAGTCAACATATACTCTGATAACAATATATGTTTGATAGGCCACTATTTGTCAGCCTCTAGAGAACCTGTTTTAAAAGGCTCCATTAAAGTTTAATCTAACTGGATCAACTACAGCAACAACTTTAATTGATTTAGTTTTGTTAAATTGCAGTTGTTGGTGGCTCCAGAGGAGCTGGAAGGTGGTCAGAGTGGCTTGTGGTCACAAAAGCCCTTAATATTAAGATAACACCACATTCTTGGTTGTTGGCATCTACAGAATCTTTTTTACATTTTCATATTTTTGTATTTTTTTTCTCCTTTTGTTGTGCTTCTTAGTGCCATGAAATCACTCAAGGTTCTTTTGAGCAGTAGCCAAAGCAGCAGCTGTTTGTCACCGTCCGTCTGCTTCTCTGATACATTACGTCACAGGGTTGAACAAGATGTATACCCTAGATAATGTGAAAGTGTATGAATATTATTGCATATGAAAATATTAATTCACAGAACAGGTTTCTTGCCAGCTTTAGTTCTTTGTGTTCACTGTTTTGGTGCTTTTGTACCCCACCTCCCAGATTTTGCCTGCCAGTTTCAGGCAATAGTTTCACATCACTGTGATGTTCTATATTTCTCTTTTGAAGCTGAATTTAATTAATTAATTTGTTTTTTTTACCTGAAAGCAGGTAGTAAAGAATATTTAAAAGCTGTTATGGATAAAATACAGATTAAACTGCTACTATGCTGCATTAATTGGATATTGATTTTAGTTAGATTGATATAACATGGGTCATCACATGGGTTCAAATGCCCGGAGCACTATATATCCTATGATGAACTATATCTATCTCCAAGATATTTGGTTAAAGTTGGAAATGTTAAAAACTAAACTCTAACAGATTTTCCACAAAACACAAAATCTGATAATGCACTTACCTTACTGTCTGGCCTCTCCCTCCATCTTTCCTCTACACACCCAAATATACCTCGTTTTGCACCTCACAACATCTTACAGCTTACAACCCAACCATGTCAAACTTCGTTGCCTTCTGGGTGTGTGACAGACCTTACAGTTGTAAAGTACAGTATGTATAACACCCCATATCACGTGCATGCAAACACACACACATGGTCATCTCGGCCAGGCCCACCACCTGCCCTGGCCTTCGCTGCCTTTTCCCCAGCCAAAGAGGCTTATGCCTGGGCACTCTGGGCAGCAGCCCAGCCTTTCACATCCAGGTCCAGGGCCAAGAGACAGGGGCCAACAGCTGGCGGTGTGCAGAAGGAGCCTGGAGGCTTCCACAGCAGATGAATCACCACAGATTAATATTTAACTCCAGACTCCTGCTACCCTCCAGCATCTTTGCTTCCTTTCTCCCTCTCCATACAGCCTTCCCTCTCCCTTTTACCTTCAGTCCAATCCAAAGTCCTGCAGGTATGTTGGCATATTGGCATATGCTCAACAGACCCATGCTATAAATATGTTATGGAGATACTCCTTTTATGATTTGCAGTAAAATGTGTTTTTGTATCAATTTTTTTAAAGTAAATATTGGTTGGGAATTTCTTTGTCAAGGAAAGTCCCATTAATTTAACAACCAGACATTTGATCAAAATCTTTCATTTTATTTTTTCTTGTACAGTTTAGTCATTCAATGTACATCACAGTAAACAACATTTAGGGAATGTAAAGGCTTAAGGATGTGAAATGATTTACAATTAGTAGTAAAGGATTTTCTGATTGAAAGAAAATAAACTAATTGATAGGCCAGAACTCCTCCCTGAGCCGCCACCTTAACGTGGTGGAGGAGTTTGTGCGTCCCGAAGATCCTAGCGGCTATGTTGTCGGG
>JBAMHW010000018.1:24617767-24644016 GCA_037177495.1 Rhadinocentrus ornatus | reverse complement strand
GTTGTTCTTACTCTCAGATGTAAGTCGCTTTGGATAAAAGCGTCTGCCAAATGACTGTAGAATAGAATAGAATAGAACAAAGAAAATCAGTGTGTTAATATGCAGGTGGAGGTACTAACAACTGAAAACACGTGTGGGATTTTCAACTAACAGAGCACAGGTGTGGGGACAAAACAAAAACATGAAGTTAGCTAACAAAGGAGCATAAAAACATGACATTTGAAAACACAACAAAAAGAAAAAGAAAAAATGCCTCAAAACTGTGACAGATGTACAGAAATCTTAATCCTTCTACCTGCCAGGTGTTAGGCTGTGCATCAGACCGGGCTCAGTCTGTTTGTGCATGGATATTTTCAATCTGAACTATTGCAGAAATTAGCTTGTGGGCTGCTTTGGTAGCTGGATTTCAACTGGGTCCTTACTGATTTTTGTATCAAACCAGTAAGGACACATTTCTAGGCACTGTATGCCTGTTAGACTAAATATGTTTTTATTGTGCCCTTGCCTGCCCCACCCCATGAAATATTTTCCCTGGGGTACATGTGTTGGAAGACAGAAATGGACCCTTTGTCAAGCATCCACTGCATGATAGAAATGTCCTTGTTTAGTATAACTCTGGCGTGAGTCCCACCCCATCTGCATAAAACACAAACATGGCATTATCACGAAATAGGAAACTTCCATCTGCACAATGTTTGATTAAAAGTTATATTAAGTACCAAAAGATGATTTTAAAAATCCAATTTACATCCAATTTCACAAATAAAATATTTATTTATATTTTTTCTTATTTAATAAGATGCTTGTAGATGCCATTTACTGCTAGTACATCTTCTGGGGTGTAATATAATTTTTATTGTTCATAAAACTGCAGTGAGTGAGGACATCTGACTTTCCCTCATTATTTAAACACCTGTCATTTCAATGCAAAGTCACACAAAAGCCTGAACAGAAAACAAGGTTTTGATCAGGCTTCAACAAATCAATGGTAATGTATTAGAACCATTACACAAACCTAAATGTAAAGACCATTCACTTTTTTGCACAACTGTAGAGAGGAAGTTGTAAACTTTGAACCAAAGAGAGCCATTCAAAACTTCTAAAAGACCAAAGTCATATTACTTTTTAAAGAAAGTTTAGAAAACATGACCATTCTCTTCATCAGTTGTATACAACTACCGTCACTACTCAGTGTTTTATATTTGGTCTTATTCAAGACATTCTTGATGGTATAACTGCAACAGAAGAAAACATTATTCATTCAGTGGTTAATCTGTTTGGTTTGGAGCTGTTTGTGCTGTGTCAAGGTGACTGGCTGCATCAACACTCATTTAATACAACTTGTTAGTAAATGAAGATTAAGTGTTATCAGGAATAAAACACAATACACCTTGATCAGGCTTTCAAATGGATGATTAATTTGCTGTTCTTTTGAATGAGCAATTCTCACTCTCCATAATTATTTAAGTCTCATTTTGGGTTAATTATGGTCATTAGTATCATGCGTTCAAAGTGAGGGTCTAATTTTGAGAGAAGTGGCTGGAAATTAAAGAAAAAAAAGGGGGACGGGTGCTCACATGAGAGGCAGTGTAATGAACACATCATTTGGTTTTGAGTAGTGTAAATTGATAGACAACAGCAGGGAAGCAGCTGAGGAGGGAGCAATAATTCTAATGATGTGACAAACGCAGATGCAGCAAATTAAATTTAGTTTAGCTAAGGTGCTTCTCATAGTGTATGTGTGTGCATATCTTGAAGTGCACCAGTGAAGCAAAATTAAAACATGTTTTTCATAAAAAAATAAAAAATAAAAATCAGTGTTGAAAGCCTAAAAAGGATTGGTTATCATCAAGACAAGGCACCAAAACACACATTTTCCATTCAAGATATTTTTATTGCCTGATATGAAAAAAGTTTTATGCTAATAGAAGATGAAATACAGCAGTGAAAGAATAGGTTGCAAAGGACAGGATGATGAAGGCTTGTTTGGCTCTCCTCTCTTCTCCTCAGTGGAGCAGCCCAGCGTGAGGAAAAGCTTGTTAAAACCCTAATAGTAGCTATCAAAGGCTATTGATTATCTTTCCCGCCCTGTTTGGGTGACAAAGTGAGCATTAGTTGGTGGCATACAGAGCTTCTTAAGACATGTTTCCTCAGGGGCTGCCTAATCCCCTGGGCTGTCCACTTCTGAGATCACATGCACACACACACACACACACACACACATACACATTCACTTGTGTCTATTTTTTTCAAAGCTAACACACTGCTATCATTTCACCCTCCTGCCACCAGATAATCCATTTTACAGCCCCGGATCAAACACTGAGCCCTCTGGCTCTGTGCTGCACTGACTACTGTAACATGCACACACACATACATACACACTCTAAATCAGCCTCATCCACACAGTGGCAAGTTGTCATGAACCTTGGTTTGGGAAGTTTCTTGCAGTGCAGCACATTCTGGGATGTTTAGTAGGTTATTTTTTTCCTCCTTTTTAGCTGTGATGCATAAAGAATGTTCTCTTTATAGAACTCAAAATGAGCATTTGACTAATGCATAAAACAATGAGCACTCTTGTAGGTCCTGACCAGTGATGCACAGACCAAGCTTCATAGGCAATGATCTACTCCTGCCTATTTAAGTGCATTTTCTCTTGCAGAAGTTTCTGAATTTTCAAAGAAATGCTGTAAAAAAAAAAGAAAAAAGAAAAAGTGAAAACGAGAACAAGTGAGGCAAGTTATACATAAGGCATTATAACAACCAAATTAATGGATGTTTGTTAAAATATTTATGAGATTAACCCCCAGATTTAGGGCAGAGAACACGGAAATGTTGAGTGTTTGTGTCTGTTTTTCACTTGGCTGATGCATCTAGTTTGTAGACCTGGAAAAGTCGGTCTGCTTTGAAATCGTCTCTTGTGCTCTACTTTATGTTAGTGGGACTTCAAAATTTTTAAAACAGGCAAAATCTCTTATTGAGAGGATTACAAAACTTAGTACTGCTGCTTTAATTTTAGACATCTTTTACTATTTTACCATATTGCTCAATCTGACTGGCCGCTTAGACAATCTCAAAATTAAGAAAAACATGCATCACCCAAGCTGCTGTAGCGTGATACTGCATCCACACAGTATCAAGCCGCCGATTTATTTAGCGGCTTAGTAAGAGGATATTCAATTTATTCATGATGCAAACCACAGGGCTGACGTGTGTGGGAATGTGTGCAAGCACACGGAGAATGTGGAGTGAACCATGAAATGAAAACATCCTACGACCATTTCACTGCATCTCTCAATTAGGACATCATCTATGGAGAAGGAGCATTCATGAGTGGGTTTGTCTTTATTTACAATTACACACCACAGTGCAGACAAATAGAGTGCTGAAGGCCCTATGCAGAAGATTCAAACGTGTATTGTATACCCCACTGTAATGTAATCTGCAACAACTGGGCTCGATACTTGTAATACTCCATAGTTAATTTCAACTGGTCAGGTCTGGGCAACCTGCATACACAGTACAACTCCCTAGAAAGACTGAGCCTCTGAAGCTATGCCTCATCATACACAGATTCATGATTTATTCCACCATTCATTTCAGTCTGCTTAATGTTGACCTGGGATTTCCAACATAAGCAAGTATAATACTCATTTGTTATTTTTTTTTCTTTCTTTTTTCCCCATTTGTGATCAGATGTGCTTTTTTTTTTAAATATAATTTTGAATGAAACCTGACTACTGACTCTTGTATTGTTTTATTTATGTGATTAAAAAGAATTTAATTCTCCTATTAGCAATTTACTACTAATATTGGTAATCATAAGATGTATGTAGTAGGACACTGAAATACCAGTGAGGCGCTGGCATTGAAATGACATCATCAGTCGTTATCAGGCACAGCAGAGGAAGACTCCCGATCCTGTCCGACGGGATTCCAGTCCACTTGCAGTGTTTCATACCTCTTCTGTTCTAGTGGGTAAATTCAGGAGATTTTTCATTTTTTTTCTCTTATCAGAGCAAGTTTGAAATATAGGGTTACAAAAAAAGAGCTATTTTACAGCCAAACTGTTACTCAGTAACTAAATAATTTCTGGTGAAAAAACATAAAAATTCTGGTTTATTAATGATATTCCAGCCAAAACAATCTGTAATAGTCAACTTTTGCATGATGTGTATGACTGACGCCAACAGCAGCCAGTAGGAAGATGAGAAAGGGGGAAAAAAACAACTTCCGGAAGGGCATGGAGCAGGGGGACTTTCATGTTAAACCCAATGTAGCTTAATATGTCTTGCTGATTGTTAGTTATGTTTCTCTGTATGTTTAGTATGTGCTGTACATTCAGGTTTTTCCTCATATGTGAGTTCACCGAGACAAAAACAAAAGAAAACAAATGTATTTTATGCTTTATTTAAACCAGAAAATGAGCTTTGCTTTCATCTGCTTCCATGCAGCTTATTTTGCTGCAGAGCTTGTGAGCATGTGTTTGGAAAAGCTCTGCAAACTCTCAAAAGACAGTTTTAAACTTTAAACTGTCCAGGGATCAACAAAAGAACTGGTCCATACTGACCCTCCATCATCCATCAGAGTGGCTCTGTAAACATCACAAGGTCCAGGTGTTAACGTGCTCCATAAATTTCAGGTAAGAATGTAGCAGTCCATTCAAGCCTCCTTACAAATGCAGGGCCACTCTATTCCTCTGATATTTTATACATGAAGTGAACCATTTACAGTCTGATGAGCAAGTCTGGCTTATTAATGATACGGCCGTGCTCTTAGGGTGTCGGGCGCCAAGCAAATACTCATGTAAAATTAAACACTATTTGTTTACATAACCGTGCAAATCAGACCACTCTGGGGCTTTGTTGCAAACCCTGATCAGGGCTGTAAGTAGTGGATTCAGTCAGTTACTACACACTTTCAAGAGCTTGCATTTTGTTTTAGGGAATGGCAGTCTTTAAGTGCTTTGCAAAGTATTCAAATTTTCTAGAAATACTGTACCTATTTGAGTATTTTTAGGCTCACATATCTGTAAAAGAACATAATTCAGTTTGAATGATGTCATAAATGTAGCAAAGTCAAGACAGGGCTACAAGGCTGAATTATTTAATGATGGCGCCACTTTTGTGGAATTATTTTAAGTATTATAATTGCAGCAGGGCTTGCCTTGGCCTGCTAAGGGAGGGAGAGCGGGGCCCAGTGGGGAGCGATCAGCATCAGTCAGTGGTATCAGGTTACCGCAAGCACACCAAAATACTCCCGTAATGATTGCCAAATTGAAGGAAAAGTAGTGGCCTGAGCTGAGACCAAACATTGGACTACATTTCTTTATGTGGCAAGGCCAGTATAAAAACAAGAAAACCAAAACCAGACACTTTCATCGCTGACATTATCACCTGCAGGTTTCCTCCTTATTGTGTTTTCTCCCCAGTAACCAGTTGTGTGAGCATGATGGCATTATGACTTTGAGGTTAATGTGCTGAAAGGAGACATGGATGTTTTCATTGTCTGCGTAGAGACAGTACTTCTATTTTCACATCTGATGTGGATCCAGTAAAATGTCAGAACATGACAGCTGGCTTCATTATGTTTCCGTCAGAAAGAACGTTGACAAGAGATTATTTTGTCATCAAGTGCAATCAAAAACATTGGTCAGCCAGAGCTGCAGCACCATTTCCAGCTCATGCTGGTACATGTGAACAAAAGACACGCTCGAGTTAGGCCAAGAATAGATCTCAAATGTCATTGCAGTCCTGGCTTGATTAAGCAAATCTGGCTTGAAACAAGACAAGAAATGGCTCTTAACTTGGTAAGAAGCATTCAGAAGGGGCTGTTGTGAATCCTTGTTAGAGAAAGAGAAGAGCTGGCTATATAGCAAAGAAGCTTGTTTGTATATTAATTAATTCCTTTGCAATAAATTCCTTTGGTCAACCCAAACCACTCCATTCCAAGCATTTAACTTTGTACATGGATGGAACTATTCTTTCTCTCACAGCTACCGTTTCTTCTGAAAAAAGCTGATCACAAAAGGTTTAAACATAGACTCTTCTACATCCATTAGCACAGCCTACTTGATTGAAGTGCTTATTTCTCAAACTTCTCTGATGAGTTTGTCATCTTGCTAAAAGATAATTATGCAGTCTGGGGAAATTATGCCTACATTGTCCTCTTGAGGAGATAATTGCAGCGCTGAGTCTATGCATCACATGAGGATCGAGCATCATTCTACAAATAAAATGCATGAATTTCACAAGCAGTTTATGTACATTTTGTGTACAGCATACGTTATAGGCCGTATATTTCTGTGTTGCATATTTGCCTAATAAACAAAAAAATAAATTATTGCATTAATTGCGCTGTTGTTATTATGAATAACCACACATACAATTTCTTAATGGAGAATAATACACATTTCTGTTTTACTTTTCTCACCTCATTATTCTTCATATTTCATTATAAAATAGGTAGAGGAAGAATAGACTTGTTAAACAGATAAATAAACTGCTCAACAATGAATGAATTTGTCATGTATGAAATCACACTCTCTTCGCAGGTGTGAAAGCAGGTTGTGATTTAGTTTGATGGACGACTAATCAAGAAATCAATTAGGCCTTGACCCAGAAACTGAAACAAAGGAGGAGAATTATTTTCCTCATTTCTTTCCTCTGGCTCTTGGACTCTCTGGTGTGTTTGATTGGACAAAGAAAATCCTCTGGGTTTAAATAAGATTTTTTTTTCTTATCAGAATACATTAAAATGGTTCCTATATTTTATAACAAAGAAATGGTCTAATTTTCAAATGACCTGTAGCGAGAATAAGACAATTTAACATAAACCCGATGGAATATTTTTTGGGTGTTTAAGGAAGTGTGGTGTTATCTTTCAAATAACATTAAAAGATGTAATTCTCACTGATTTCATCAGACGTGATTGACACGTGTTACTTTAAGTTGTAAGTACATTCTGCAGGAGTTGCCATCTTTTCTTGGCTGTTTGACAATCTAACCACGCTACAAGAAAGAAAAATGGTTGGATAGTGAAAGGCTTTAAAGTGATCTGACACATACTAACGCTTGGTTTGGAGCCCAATGTGTCAGTTTTGGTGGTAAAAGGTACTCTGCGTGCAGGTGAGTCATTAACTTAAAATAAAATTCTGCTGGTGAGCTATCAACTGTTTTCTGATGCGTATACACTGAGCCAGGTGTAAACGAGCTTGTTGTGGATTGAGGGATAAAATAGCCAAGAAGACTGTATGATTTTCTTTTTTTATTATTCATTTAAAAAATTATTTTTTTTCTTCTATTTCCACATTCATTTGTTTATTTCTGTATATATTTCTCACCTCTTTTCTCAATTGTTTTACTGATTTATTCTTTATGTGCCAGTTCTATCACTCCATAACTTATTGCTGCAGAAGGGTGACAGACAAGAGCTAACAGCAGTTTTCTGCTGTTTAAAAGCGATGGTAAAAGGTTCCTTGTGCATTTAAATTTAAGTCAAAAATGAAAACGTGTTTATTAAAAAAAACAGATGTCTTAATAAACAACTTTGTTCAGTTGTGTAAATATGTGTTTTTTAATTGCTAGGGATTTGTTACCATCGGTGACGTCACTGTTCTGAAAAGTTTCACCTTGGCAACCAAGAAAAGAAAGGAGGGATGAAATTTAAACTGGCCTCCTAAAATTGGGTTAAAATGATGAAAGCATGTATTTCAACTCCAACTGCAATCTTTTCCAAAACTTGGCCAATACTTCTTCACAATATACTTGACTTGTGCTATTATATTAGACTTTTTATGCTTTTAATAAAAACATTTTTTTATATTTTTGGACACAACAGAGTAAACAGTAGTTCATACCTTTTCCGTTTTGGTGGTTAACAAATTGTGACTTGTTACCAAATAACATTCCTCTCTATTCCTCTGTGATTAGCTCCAGCTAATGTCGCACCACATTCATCAAACGGTTCATAATAGCTTTAATCCCACAAATAGTTAATGCCCAGAATATTTTTCCTTGGATGTCTTTCTGGGCAGACAACAAGACAAACAGGGTTCCCACATCTCTGCCAGCTACCCCAGGCTGCAAAAGGAAAAAAAACAAATAGAAAATCCTGGATGGAAACACCCCTTGCACACACACCAGCTCATATCAATCTGACCTCTTGGGGTCAGACATAAAGCCTTGACTTTTCAGCAACATCCACTTAGTGAAAAGAGGGAAGACAGACGTATTATCCATGTACCTTTGTCCATCTTATTCACTTTGTATTGACTGAGTCAAACAGAACAATGTGTCTTTATGTAGGCAGAGTTAAAAATCTCGGGTTATTTTCTGAAGACTGTTAAGAGATGAGAGGGTATGAGATGAGAGTTAAAATTCAGAGTAAAAAAACGTTTCTTTTCAGACCAAAAATAAGTAATTTTATTATGAACAGGACCAAGGTTTACCAGTTCCCAAAACACACAAGACGATAGAAAAACGTATGGCATTAGTGTGCTACCACAATCTGATGACCTGGATTACTGGGAATGTAAAATGCTGGTTATTTTAGCTGTTGTTACTTTTTCTGACTTGTGCTCATCTTTGTTTTTTTTTTTTAGTAGTAAAGCGTCTATAAATTAAGACATCTTTTTTTTTTAATCCATATGTTCCTTGTGAGAGCGTTTTGTGTTTCACATTGCCTCCCTCTGGCTTTACCAAGTTGAAGCTTCTAGCATTTGTCTCTTCTTCTTTGTTGTTGCTTTCATGTAGGCCTGTCGCGATAAGCAATAAGTCAATGAATTTCACAGTAAGAAAAAATGAGGACCATAAGTTTGTAGGCCGCGATGATTTTCATTAGTTTTTAAATTTTTTTTCTATCTTACTTTACCCTAGACTGTGTATGACAGCAGGTTTCACTATGGAGGATCTCGGCTTAACGCTCTGGTTTCTTGCGAAGTGATCTCTCTAGTCTAGTGTCATACTTGACAGCAGCATGTTGCAGCACGAGACCGTGGTCAAGCACCTGTGCGAGCCGCCATTTGTTTTACAGGGCTGCCAACTGTCACGCATCGGCCGTGAGACTCGAGCATTTCAGTGGCTTCTCACGCTCTCGCGCTAAATCTCTGATTCTTACGCTGAATCATGTAAATAGGTCGAAAGAAGAAAAATAGCTGTGAGCACCTTCTCAGGTATTGTTTCGCTGCTCCCCACATGTAGCAGAACACACACATGTAGCCTACAACGTCAGTACAAAGCCACCACTTCCTGGTCTACCGTAATAACCCCCGTAATGCGCAGGCACATTACACAGAGTCTATAAACTACCGTATATGACAAAATACACATCAAGAGCAATGCCGGGTAATCGAGAGGTTCGGGAGGATTCCCAGTGGGCCGCATTACTTTTGGGCCGGTGTCCCGGCATAAGTGAAAAAGCGTCGCGACGCAGCAGCGCTTCCTTCCCTGCTCCTAGATCAGTCTGACACTCAGTGATGTGGGGAGATATTTCAGCTTCACAAACGATGCGCAGGATATTTTTTTCTAGTTATTTATTAATACAATGGTACTAACTGGCAGATTTACCGGTTTTTCCGGTCTGAGCCCCATGTTTAATATCTTTTTAAATAGATTTTTGAAGGGCAATTTTGTTTACAGAACAAAGACTTTATTATCCATTATACTTATAGTTTTTGGTTGTTTGGTTTTCATTCATTGTTAATGAGACTGAGAGTCCATTCTATTTATTGTTTTTGTTTTATTTAAAATTTCTTCTAGTTCCAATGTAAAATGTTCTTTAGAAATGAAAGTTTATTGATCTTTGAAAGGGTGTACTTGCATTATTATGGCATTATCATTGTATTGGTTGAAAATGGTCTCAAAATGACATTATCGCTTTTCGCAATATTATCGCTTATCGAGATAATTTCTGAGAAAATTTATCGCACAGCAATTTGTTATCGTGACAGGCCTACTTTCATGATATTCTGTCAGAGTCTACATAGTTTTATTGCTGCATGCCTGAACAAAAGGAACCCTTCAAGAATACATGAGTGTTAAAGTGTAACTTTGCTTTTTTACTGAAACACAGAAACACAAGCACATCAGAACATATCTGTACACTCCAGGCTATTGGGCAGTAATCAACTCCAGACCTCTTGAGCAAGTGCTCTACAGGTTTTGGATGTTTCCCTGCTGCAATACACCTGACTCAAATAATAGGTCATTAATAGGCTTGTGCAGAACTTTACAACAAGTTGTTGGTGAACCACTTCATTTGAGCCAGGTGTGTTGCAGCAGGGAAACAGAAAGCCTGCAGGACCCTGGCCCAAGAGGTTCTATGTGACTATGTGCTCATTCCAAAGTTTACTTCTGCTTTTGGTAGGTTGCAAAAATGGTGAGAGATTAACCTGCACTTAACCCATGTGTGTATTTTAATTTGCATCAAACACAGCCAGTATTATGAGAAACTTGCTGGCTTTCTAAAAGATTAAAGAAAGGTAAAAGGTAAATCCATGTTCATCCTGCAGCACTGATTTTTAAAAAGACAGAAGCCCTCAAGAAGAAGTTATTCAGACCTTCGGCCTGGTGGCAGGGTAAAAATGATCTGGTTGTCTTTTCCAAACTGCATTTTTACTCTTAGATTTCAGCTGTGAGTAATGAGACCACAGAGCTATTATGAAGCTTTAGACACCTCATACCAACAGCCTTGTAAGACAAAAACATGCATTTGTGTTGATGATCCAGTAGTTAAATTAGTCTTCAGTGTTAATACAGCATCTGTATACCTTCTTACATTTTCTCTTTACTTTGAACTAATGGTGGTAAGAGGTTTGCCTCGAGTGGATAAAAACTCTGCGACAGGGCTTTTAAATCTTATTATCGGTTCTTTTTTGGTGCACCGAGCCTCTTATTATCACTGTGAAGAATAATCTGCTTGCTCAGTTATGAATAAACATGGATTTTTGGAGAAGAATTATGATCTTTCACATTTGCATGCTCATAATAATCATTACTTTTCACAAAATGCTGAGAACGCCACATTTTCTACTTTGTTAAAGTCCTGCTGTACCTAAAGATGAACCCGCTCTCTATTTCATCAACACAGTTTGCATAGAAGTCTATTTAATTAAACCAAAGAAAACAGCGAGTTTGCCTTACACCTGAAATGCAACACATTTATCACACTTTGGATTTTGTGAAAGACACGTCAGATATATTATCTCTTCCAAACGAGAATTCCCTCAGTCCCTGTAAGTAAACCTTTCAAATCCCCAGCTCTCATCCCTATTTTCCTCCCAAAAACGAGCATTAGAAGGATTGCCATGCTATTGTTGCTCCCCTTGGGAGCAAATCTATTTCTGCAGAGATGGAAATTGTTGGTCCCCACAAAGCTGCTGACACACTCTCAATGGAAGTGTCAATTCTCAAGGCCTCGCCATTGTGAACTGGATAATTTAATTGGAGAGGCACGACGGTGTGTCCCCGGTCGGACCATTCAAATGTTGTATCACTGCCTGTCCCAGTGCTGGCTCCTCTCCTGCTGTTGAGATTCAAGATTCAAACAGCCCTACCACCCCCCTCCTCTTCCTCCACCTTCTCCTCCATATCCCTTCCTTTCCTCCCCATCCTCCTCAGGTGGGGGGAATGCAATGAGGGCCCTAGCTTATGAGGAGGCTCTTTGTTGGCTGGAGACACAGCCTTGTGGCCTCAGAGTCTCTGAGCGGCTGTTCTGGAGCGGTGCAGAGGAGGAGGGTGGACCTGCACTGCGATTACCTGGGAGTCGTCTTGGGGGCAGGCACAAAATTAGTCAGCAGATAATGAAGCTGTCTTTGATTGCAGAAGAGAGGATTGCAGGGGGCTGGACTTGGGGTCTCCTGTACAGGGGGCCTCCACAGGGCATGAGAAGCATGTCTTTGGAGGAGCGCCTGCTGTCAACGAATGCTCTGTTTCTCTGAGATCCTGGCATAGCTTAGGGTTGAAAGATGCACAAGGGTTGGAGCTGAGTGCAGGCGAATGCATTCCTTTGTAGTGCAGCTCCAGGTGAATGGGATTCAGAGACAAGTGGTTGGACAAGCACACATAGATTTCTAATTGATACTACACCTTTTGGTTTTTGCTTTATTAAGGATGTGAAATGAGAAACATATATGTTTGATAACCTCAGCAATGTCTGTGTTTTACTACTTTTCTTCCAACCA
Source organism: Rhadinocentrus ornatus (assembly GCA_037177495.1). Taxonomy (NCBI): domain Eukaryota; kingdom Metazoa; phylum Chordata; class Actinopteri; order Atheriniformes; family Melanotaeniidae; genus Rhadinocentrus; species Rhadinocentrus ornatus. The sequence continues at coordinate 24,631,835 of JBAMHW010000018.1, read as the reverse complement.
GTCCGAACAGTTAATCTCTGTTGTGATTCATAGACGTTGCTTTTTATAGGACCAGCAGATACTCTAACATCACAGCAGAGATTAACTGTTTTTATCTTTGTTTTCCAGTCTGTGTATGTGTTTGTTGCATCAAGCAGTTGTCACGACAACCTGTAGACCCAGCTCATGGCTTCCCTCCAAGTGCAGACAAAGCTGTCGTCGGATGAACCAGGCGTGTGTCCACCGGACCTGAGGGGTGCCGCCACAGCTAACAAAACACACAAAGACCCTCGTCTATGCCACCGGCCCTCACCCCATCTACCGGCTATACCGCCCCTCCTGCACGCCGCTTCTGGCTGCTTTGTGCCTGCTCCAAGCAGAGGAAGTACCTCTTTTCTCTTTTTCAAGGTAGCTCTGCCACCCATGCCCTTCTTTCATGCAGAGTCCAATGAGCACGCACATGGAAAAGGAAGCACACTTCAGGGTGATACTGAAGTTTTTCTTTCCAACCTTCTCAGCATCTATGTCTTTTATCTTTGCATATTTAGTTTCCTAGTTTGCACCATACGATTTTCTCTTTGCTCAAGATGACCTTGATGACACTACTAAAGTTTCACAAAAGCACCACTTTTCAGCTGCCGGTGCAGGCTGAGTAGGGCTCAGAAGGAGTTTCTCTTTAAATGTTAGCAACTGCAGATCCCTTACAGTCGGAGCTACTAGTGAGGAAACTGTTCCACATCTAGACACACATTAGATCTGTCAATTCAGCTGCATTTAAAATGTAAAGTGTGGACAGGCTCTGTCAGATGGTGAATCTATGTCAGTCACTCCATAGAATGAGATGTGACACCGAGCTCATGCATTTGTCACAACAATGCTGCATCAACTCATAAGCATACCTGTATTTAACTCAGAATGACAGATCATTCAGGACTTTGTTGAACCAGCTGCTGTTGTGGTCACTCAAGCAAAGCAAAATCAAAGAAATGTGTTAAATCTAAATAGAGTTTTTTTTCTTTTCTTTGTCAGAGCTGTATTGACCTCTTTCCTCCAACTATAATTTCTCTTTTTTTTTTTTTTTTTTTATCAGCTTTTTATGAATTACAACATTTTTAATTATATAGCTTTACTCACAGTTTCTGTTTTGACACCTGTCTGGTCAGTTGAACATCTGTAAGGAAATTACTGCTATTTCAAATAATGATTACATTTAATTATTATTTATTATAAAAAAAAAATGGCATCTCTGTAAAATGACAAATTACACAAAATGCAGTGATTTATCATTTAAAACTCAACATTTAATTCAGAATAGCATGAAGACAGTAAATTATAATCTCGTTTTAACTAATTTGCCCTCCACGTGCTTCATAAACAGTTTCACCTCTGTGAGGAGACCAGTTTTTTTCATTCTTAGCTTAATGTAGGATTTCTGCTTCTTTGTATTATTTTTCATTTCATTGTCAACCATAATAAAGCCCTGACTGTAGTGAGGCTAGTGTAGGACACAGATTACTTTATCACAGTTATTTGCATACACACAGAATGCAGCTCAACAATGTCTTGGAGAAAGAAAAACAACCTTTCTTGGAAAACTTAGTTAGACAGGAACAAATGATAGAATATTTTTTAGATATATGTGATCAACTTGAACTCTTAAGAGGCTATATAATACAGTGATTTCAAACTCTGGTCTTTGAGGACCATTGTGCTGCAGGTTTTAGATGTTTCCATGCCAACACACCTGACCCAAATGAATTCACCATTGGGCAGAATTTGAGAAGCTTTTGGATCCATTCTATTTGATTCAGGTGTGTTTGATCAGGGAAGCATCAAAAACCTGCAGGACATGGTCCTCCATAAACCAGGGTTTGAGATCCCTGATACAATAGTGACATTGGTCTGCAAAGCAAGATCCCCCCCTTTGTCTTGGGTTCAACATGTTGCTGCACAATGACACTTCTTACATGCAACATGTTGCTAATTTTCAGTTTTCAGGGGCTTCATGGTGGCATACCAGTAAATCTTCTGCAATAATCTTCTAATTCAAGATTCTTGCTGCACAACTTTTTAACAAGCGTGTAACTTTTTTTTACTTCCTCTCCCATTTTATGACTTCTTTTCTGTTTTGTTTTCATTGTTGAATGATTGAGGTTGAGGTTTCAAATAAATGGTTAAAGTTAGAAATCATGTACATAACCAAGTTTAGATGTTTTTTCTGATTTCTAAAATTACATCTTGCCACTGGCTGTCTTTTTAATAACCCAAGGCCCAGTATACTCTGAATTCTCTGAATTTTCTTATTATATTATTTACAGTTGATAAAACTACTCACTCATTTACATTGAAAAAAAAGAAAAGCTGAACTTATTCTTATACTGCGTAATATGAGATGTCTCACCGCACATTTCCTTTCAGAAAACTCAGCTTCTCTTTAGTTTAGTCATTTTAATCTGCTGTCATTTAACATAATTGATTTAAATTCAAGAAGTTCATTTCAGCGTATGATATGTTATCTTTGCATTTTCAGATTGATCTTCATCAGTTGATGATTCTCAGCCTGAAATTGATTTCCATGTGCATTATAAAAAAATATCTGGTTGCTTGGCATGGCCCCTCAATATCTGGTTACTGCAATAACCCCATGTCTCGTCTGATAGCAGCTGACATGGGCTTGAAAACTGATGATGCCTGATGATGATTTTAACTGTTCAGTGAAGTCTGTAGTTTGAAGTTAAGACGACATCAGTAGCACAAGACCAACCTCCGTCTTGCATCAGGATCTTTGTAATGAGAGTAGTCTGATAATTATCTCACCAATGATGTCATAAACGTGAATGTAAAGAAGTGAAATACAGATCGGACTGGAAACAAGGTCTCCAACCTCTTAATGAATATGACCTCTGAGTCCTTCCCACAATTCCCTGGGTTCTCATTAAAAAAAAAAAAAAATCATGTGTTTAATGATTCCAAGGACTCTGGGGTGAGTTCCAACTCTAATCAATGAACCCCATCTATGGGAAGCCAGGATCCCTGGTGACGCAGTTGCCAAGACAGTTGTGGTTGGCAGCATAGGTTCACCATGGTGATGAGTTCCTGTTCTCATTTTTTTTTTTTTTTTTTTTCCTCTTGATGAGGAGCGTCTGGCTGAACTGGCCAGCTGGAGTCATTATGTAAACTTATTTTTCCCTCATTCACCAAGTCTGCTCTTTTTGCTTGTTTGTTTGGGAAATGTTTTCTTCCATAATGACATTTGCAGTCATGGCTGTGAAGCAGCTGAAGAAAAACTGAGATATAGTTTGGAAGTGCTACAGTTAAAGGGAAAGGAAGGGTTGGATGAGGTCAACCAGAAAGGAAAGTGATTGGTCATCATTTCAGCTTAAAAGTGAATGTTTAAAAAATGAGCAAAAGTGAGAAAGTTTTCACTTTCTCTCCCTTCATCTTAGGTCCTTGGCAGGGTTTCTGAGTATGCTTTGGGTTCTCAATAGTTAAAAATAAATGTTGCAAGCATTTGTCTAAGAATTTCCCTTTATGTACATGCATATTCACCTTTTTATTTAAGGAATTTCCCTGTGCTAAAAAGACTTGGAATGCCCCCTAAAAATGTTTGAAAAAATAAAGGGAGGAGCATTTTCCATTGCTCCTCTCATTGATGAAATGTTTCCTCTTCCTCTTCAATTATTCAGGCGGTTTTCATTGGAGAAGTCCCAGTGGCACCCGGTTAGATTTGCATCCTGATTTATTTGTCATATATCCTTTATATCTCTAAATTCTTTATACCTCTCCAGTGGCCCCATGCATCTTTCATGGGCTCCTCAGTAGTGTTTGCAGGCCAGATCCAAACACATTTTACACGTCATGCTGCAGCTGCAGCACACATATTACCTCGGATGTGTAGTGTGAATGAAAAATTCATTGTCTAGCGTCACTATTTTTTTTTTTCCTTACTCACACCACAGAGTTTCGGCGATGTCGGTGTCAAGTCGCCACCTCAGAGGCTGTTATCTCTACTTCCCCTCTCTCTTTTTCTGGTTTCTGCTAAACTTTGAAAATTGCAAGAGAAGCGTCTATCTGACCTGGAAAGGCTGTTTTGCAGAGGATGAGTGACTGACACAATTAGGTGAATATGGAAATGATATGTTGATGCTACCCAAAGGGCAAGTCAAGTCAAGCTAAATTTATTTATGAAATGCATTTAATAAAACAAGTTTGTCATTAGAGTGAGTTTCAAGAAGTTAAAATCTTCATTCACAATTGTTAAAGAAATGTGAAAATAACTATTTGACTTTTTCCCTTTTTCAAGGAGGGCATCAAATATATTAGACAAGAGCTCTGACATACAGTACATCTGCTTTTATGCCTATTTATTTATGCTATTGACAGACAATTGAAAAAAAGAAAAGAAAAAAGAACCCTGAGGAGGATAAGTTAGTGACACAGTTAAAAATGACAATGCTTTGAACTGGTGTCACACAGTCTTTACCCCCACACCACAGAGCACGGGGATAAAGATAAACATGTTTGTGATGGTGTAAATTTAATTCTCTATTTGGCCTCCATTGCACTTAGTCTCACCCACGTAGGATGGTATAAGGAAAAGCATTTCCAACTGATTAATTCTCCAACAATTGCTCCCCTATCTCCCTCTGTTGACATGCTGCCAGTCCAAGCCGTTCCACTGATTTTTATTTCCCTAACACAAGCTGGAGCGCTGTGTATATGGTGAGCAGAGTGGGAAAACAGTCCGGCCTTTTCCCCTGGATTGAAGTGCAGCATGCAGAGACAGATTGTGTTGCCTGAATGGCCCACCTAGCCTTACAATCTCCATCTGCTCAGACAAGTCATGTATGAGCGGGGGAATGTAAGAAGGATGGAGAGACAGAGAGAGAGGAAAGGAGGCAGAATGATGGAGTGGCTATTAAATATACAGCAGGCAGTGAAGACTATGCTGGGTGTTGTTTGGAGAGTCCTGCATCATATTGCTGCAGTGGAGCCCCATCTTTTTTATTTTTGTTAAGTATTTTTTGTGCTAAGATTCTGGACAAAGTTGGTCTTTTTTCTTTCATTACTCGTTTTTCATCACATCTTTCTTGGCTTTCATTCTTTTTTAATTATTCTCCTAATGTTATTTTGTCTGCTTTTGCAAACTCTTTTTATTTTCTTACTTTTTAAAATAAATTTTCCAGAGTAATCTTTTCTTATCCTCCTTCATTTACTTTTAATCAAACAAAAATAGTTAAACATTCTGGTGCTTTCTTTAATATTTCTAATCTTAGTCTAATTTCTTTCTCCTTTCTTCTTCCCTATTATTGTTCATGTTTCCTTTTCACAATATTTTCTTCTCCCTTGTCCCATTTTTCAGTTATTATCATTTTTTTTGTTTTTTTTTTGCAATCATCAGAAAAATTCACCTATCTTTTCCTCTTTGCCTTTCGTGGCATTCTGCTTCTTTGATGTAAGGCCACATGCCACACAACAAGGTGTAAATGGACATATTTTAATAGAATAAGTGCTTTAGTCTTTGGTGGTGGGAATCAGTTAATCTGAACTGAGATGAGGCTAAGCTGTGTGGTAATTCAACCTTTTATGAAACAGCTCTCGTAGTTGTGGGCTCGGATGTCGTCTCAGGCTTCGTGACAGCTCGCTAACACAGCTCTGCTAAGGTGTCTCTGCCACATTTTCTCTCCGTTTGCCATCTAATTCACACTTCCTGAGGCACACTTTAAAAAAAATTGGATCGTAACACATTGTGAAAACATCCTCGGATGACAGTCGTACCATGAAACAGATGGGTGGGGCAAGTGAGAGGGTATGTGGGTCATCTATCCATGTCCAGATCAGTTGGCAGATTTTTTTCTCCTCCCTCTCTCTCTTTTTTCATTCCAGCAGATTTCTTCTGGAGGGAGGAAGGACGGCCTTCTTTCACGAAACACTGCGATTCCTGTCTAGGGTCTAGGTGGGAGGGGGGACTAGGATGTAGGAGAATTGGGGTTGTGGTTGGTGATGCAGGTGGGTGATGCAGCCTGACTGGAAAACCATGTCTGTATATTTTTAATTCATGCGATACCACCTGCCTAATGGTGTTTTTGGATCTGCTGGCTACCCACAAGCCCAGAACAGTGCTTGTTTCTAAGGATGAGGCCTCCACCAAATGCACTGAAATTATTAATGTAGCCTGCATTATGAGTTGGTGATCATAATATTGGAATATTAAAACCATTCAGAAACGTCAGGTTGCATTAGACTGCATTGATGGCAACCCAAACAGCTCATGTAAATTATATTGACCCCCCCACTCCTTGAAAAATGTATACTTTAATCTTACAAAATCACATTAAAAAGAAACAAATATAAAGGTATTTTTTTAAGACAAAAAAATAATAAATTATGCTACAGAATGACTGGATTTAATCATAAAAAGAAACTTTCCTTCGTCATAAATTAAGAGGCTCTGCAGCCTCATGGGTACCATTAAGAGCATATTGCTTTATCTTAAGTTCTCCCCCAGTGGGTCATAACAGCATTGTGATGTCAACATTACAGGAAATGCTAACACAGTCCTACTGAACTTACAGTAACATGCAGGCCACTGATGTTATCCTGCCCATTGATTTCCTCTGTGGCCCTAAGTACTGACGGCTTCAGCTTAAGATAGCATGAGACCATAAAAGGCAGATTGACCAAACACAACATCATATGATTTTATGAAATATTGATAAGAGTGGTCTCCTCTCCCATCAGGCCCTATGGACAGATAAGTGGACAACTGACCGGCCCTGGCTGGACAGAAGCAGCTCATGTAATGAACTGAGGATACAAAGTGAAAAAGGAACAGAGGCTCAAGACTGAAAGCTTTTCTGCTGCAGATTTTTCACATATATTGAAATATTTGACTTCTTCAGTTAAGTGAAGTGCATAATGGACGAAGAACTAACATAGAAGTTATATAACACATAAATATTTTAAGATATTTATGTATAATTGTAGTTTGTTTTAAATGTTAGATATAATTTATTTATTCTTGAAATAATAAGATACACTTTAAATGGGTCTTTATGCAATTAATTCTGTATACAACAAATTGGTGAGACTCAGTTAATTGAATGAATAAGTAAATTATCAACACAGAGAGAGCAAACTTAATAAAAACAAACAACCTGATTTAATTAATCAAATTATTGTTCTGCAACACACGTAGAAACAAACAACAACAGATGATCTTGACACTGAACACAGCTCTTGTTGTGCTTTTGACAGCTGGATGAGAAAAAAAGAGCCCCTAACATCTGTAATTATAATAAAAAAGAAAAAAAAAAAGAGAATAGTTTTGATCGGAGGAGCCAGAAACACACACAAGAACAATGTAAAGAAATGGACACTGGTAGTATTTTGCCTTTAGCTACTTTATTTAATGGTTTTGTTTAATTAAGAGACTTGGTTAAACACTTCCCAAAAAGATGTCTTATCAGAGATTTTTATCCTGATTTATGCTGGAAAGAGTGTAAAATCTCAGTAATGAAAGATAGAGTTATCAGTCTAAGCAATGTTATGTTTGTCAAAGTGATTATCTTGGCTGCTATTTACATTTTATCCACAGCTGTAACCGTTATGTAAAAAAACAAAATCCAGTGCTGTTTTTAATTTAACAATAAAATAAAAATATTTCACATGCATGGCCTAAAACTGCAAAAACCTTTGGATGGATTTGAATAACTTTCTAAATCCATTAAGAATGTGAAACTTATTCTATAAAAGCCTAAAAACTACTACATTTTTAAATGTATATCAAAACAAAATAAAAAAAAATCCAAAGAACGTGATTCATTAGTTGGACACACGTTTCCAACACCAGATAGGGGGAAAGAAGTTTTTAACAAGCCTTTAGTTGTTGAGGGGAATAAGTGTAAGCAGTCTTCCATCAACTGCACACATTCCTCTGATGAGACGATAGCAGCTAAGTCGTTTATGCAAGCATGCAACCTCACGCTTTCAACTTTCCCAGTCAAATGGACGACAACTTTGATGCCATATTAAATGTGGAGCAACAAACTTGATACGGGTATTTACCAACAAAGCCTTCTCCTCACTTGTGGGTGGTGCAGAGTAAGAGGATTAGTTCTTTTTGCTGTCAGGCTTTAAGGAAACTACAACTTCGGAATTTAATTGTTGTTCCGTTGTCTTAAACACAAGAATCTGACTTCATGTTATGTGGCCTGAATACCACCAAGTTACTTTTAGGGTTTATATAAATCAAATAAGTACTAAAATAATTTGAGGTTAATATGCTATGACTGCATCAACATACATTTGTAACTGCTTTTACTCAGTTAGTTATTGATTTGGCTGATTAATATTTTGCTGCTGTGTGTCTGTAGGATGGTTTCTTTTATTATTGGCTGACTTTTTCCAGCTGTTTTACTTTAGATTCAGATCATATCTGACTGCAAGAGTCTTAAAAATCCACAAAAGTAGTACTAAATTTAATAAAATAAATCTTTTTTTTTCTTTTAACCTTTTTAGCATTGAATTTCTTTTATTTAAGTTCTGTTTTTTTATTTTCTATTTTCTATTTTAACCTTTTAAAAGTGTTGTGGGACTTTGAGAACAGATGGTGCCAAACTGTGCCAAGACGGCCATATTGGAGATCTTATTTTGTTCTGCTTCACTTCATCAGAGTTGGCCTTTGCAGAGATAATGTTCACATATTGTACTATGATTTTATAGCTATGTAGAGCTGCAGCTGCATCAACCCACAGGGATAGTAATATTGTTACAGAAAGTTCTTTTGTTAAATTGTTGTAGCTGAACCTGAAACTTTTTTCTTTTATGCTGTGTGCCATCTTCATTGATTCCTCAGTGACACATTTACTAATATTTGCACACCTTCACATAACGCAAGTGTTTCTTTTAGTATAACTTCAAATGTATTTAAAGAGACGGTGAGTGCACTCATTTCATTATAGGTATGCAATTTTAGGGCAAAGGCCTAAAAATAAGTATAGGGTTGAAAGACTAATCAAATCAAATGTTTTAAAACACATTTCCGTTTTCTGTCATGCATTTTTATTGTATAATTTGCATAAAGCATAATTGCTGCTTAAGAAAAAAAAAGTTTTTTTTCAAGTTATTTAACTTAATGTCAACTTATTATTGAAAAAAATTTGGTCATCTGCAAACACAACAGTAACAAAACAAAGATTAAAAGGTAAACAGCATCAAGATTCAGGAGGAAGAGATGAAAGGAGAGGTTCAGTGGGTGAGGAAGGGAACGATGGGGGTGGGGTTGTGGCAGATTTTTTACCTGAAGGCAAAAGCAGGGAGAGGAACCTAGAAAGATGCATGGGGCCATTGGAGAGGTATAAAGAATTTAGAGGACCCCTTTTCACTGACTTTGGGAAGTCGGTAAAATAAGATGCCGCTGTGAAAAACGTGACCGGTTCCTTGGCTACAGCCATTGCGCTTGTATTTGCCGCGGCGTGTTGGACACGGAAGTGATGTCGTGACGTCACACTAGCCATCCTCATAGGTTCAGCAGGGAGCAACTGTGCCCCCTCCAGTTCCAGGAAGGCCCTCTCTTTTGTGATCCATTATTCAGCAACAAGCACAATTAGCCTCTGTCAAGCTATTTTTACACGCTCCGATAAGATAGATTCAATGTACAAAATAATGCGCAACATCTCCGCCCCTGCTCCACCACTTATTTATTTATTTGCCACTTTAATGCGTTAGAATGGTATCGATGTAGCTTTTATCCTTTCACTTATTCATCAGCCCTTTGAAAGAGTTTGTTTAGAGCTGTTTAGTGAGTCATCATCATCAAAGCTAGAGGGAGGAGAGAAGTTGACTCCACTATCCACATGTTTTGATATATGGGTATGATTTCTGTGTTTGAATGCAAATGGTTGGCATTCAAAAGAAATTGACCTAAGGGACCTTGATGAGCACTCAGCATGAAAAGCATTACATTAATACAGCCACACTAAGTGCAGGTGCTCGTTCCTATGACCGGCTGTCTTAAGTTAGGTTTGAGATGGGCTCAAGTCAGATAAAATGTGCATTTGGCATGGCAAAAACTATTTGCAGCATGTGTAACCACAAAGTAACAGCTTTGTTTCCCTCAGCTACAGAAGGTACCATTCAGCGTTTTGGAAAATATGTTTATAGAGTTGCTTATAATTATGCACTTTGTGTATTCCACTGGAATTATAAGTCAAAAAAACATTCCAAATTTCCAGTAGGAAATATCAGCTGGAATCCCTCCCTAAAGGTCCAGACATACCACATACTGCTTCTCTCAGTTACAGCAGTGGGTTGTGTTGGTGCTATAGCTTGGCTCTGCTGTAGGAAAAAGAAAATAATATAAAGTGCACAAAGATTTGTTCTGTGATGGAAGAAAAGTAAGTGTGAAAACTGTCTTGTGGTTTGGCCAGTGGCCAGAAACTAATCTGAAGGCTTGTACACTGAACTAGGATCTTCTCTGGTGCAATAGGACACAACTTTTTCTCTTTTTCTCATGGAGAATTGACTAGGAGTTTATACATCATAAAAAATAAAACAAAACAATGTTTGTGAACTCAGGTCTTTACAAGATCAACATGGCTCAGATAGATTTGCCGAAAGGACTTTATACCTATAAACCTGTTTCGCTTTAATCAAACACATTATATGGATTCATGGATGCTTTAAGTATTTAAGCTTCTCGTGGTTTAAAAGAACCAACAGTTAATGTCAATAAAAAATGATTTTACCAGAGCTTTATAAACACCCATCTAAAACTAACTATTCATTGTTAAACATGGATAAATTTCCGGTATAGCTATAATTTTAGTTTTTTAAAGCCCAGAATCAATAATCTATTCCTATAAATTTAGTGTCTGCATCAGAGTGCACAGTATGTTAAATAAATTAAACATTTCTTTTGACAAAGCAATTCCCTGTCAGTACAAAGATAATCTCTCACATAAGCGTAACTTAGTATGTTGGTTCCTACCTATTTCCGCACGGTATTATTATTCATGGCAGTGTGCTGTAATAGAGAATAAATGCGTGATGAGGTTGAGCTGGCGAGCAGAAAGTCTGAGCTCTCCCCACATTTCAGGGCTTAATGTGCATATTCCACTCTTATATGTACAACATAACTCAGCCCAAATTAGCTCACCTGCCATTTTAACACAAGAAAAAGGAAGTACTTTGGCTGCAGTGCTATTTTGCCAAATCACAAAGTCTCCTTGTTTAATTTGTAACCCAGTTTTCCCAAATTTGCTTAATCTCTGTTGCTCTGAAAACTTTTGGTCATGGCTTTAGGCCTCAGGCAGTTTCCTCTCTTAAAGTGGGTTTTTCTTTGCTGTTGTCACACACCCTTTATCAAAGCATCATTTTATCTTTAATGAACGTTAATTTGATTAGATAGCAGCTGGGAAGCTTTTCTATCTCTGATCTTCTTTGATATCTTGGATGTCTAGAAAGTAAATTTCCTGCATATTTCCAGTACATTTACTGAATAAAAAAGGGTTTCATGATTTCCTGCATAAAGAGAGATTAGTTTAAAATATATGACATAGTTAAATATACACGTGTGTAAGTGAAACCAGGGTTTTACATAAGGTAACTCAAACAGGTTACTGTTTGAAATCACTCAGACTTGGCTTTTTGCAGCTTCTGCCAATGCGAATGAGCCTTAGACTGTACGTATTGATGATGAATGCTGTGCACAAATGCATGTTAATTGCATTTAGTTGTGTAAGGCTGAGACCCAGAAACAGCATCTAGTTCAGGCCTGCTTTAAAGATGAAAAGGTATTGCCTTGTCTATGCATTGCTAGTGATCTTTGAAGACATGCAGCCCTAGTAGCATAAACTAAGTATGCAACATGATTAGCTCTCATTAACATGAGATATTCCTAACAAGGTTTTAGCACATCCCAACCACCTGTTTTGACACATTTTTGCAGGTGCCATCATTGCACCAGATCAGGCAGGTAATTAGTCTAATTATATGTGTTTGCGTGTGTGTGGAGGAGGTATTAGTGGGGTTCATTAGCCAACACCCCCTCTTATCAGCCCTTTACCCAACCCCAACTGATCTTTACAAGACCTCCCTCTCCTTTTATTCTCTACCTCCTCTCTCTTATCTCCAGCAGTGTTACCCCCTGACCCTCTTCAGCCCACTTATTCCCTTCAGTGGTTGAGTGGGGTTAGGGGGTGTATTGAGGTGGATGGGTGCATACATCGGGGCCGGCTGATCAAAGCCCCTGAGGATCCCCTGGGAGGACATTTTCAAAAGCAGGAGAGAATTTAAACAGTGGTCTAAGCCAGGAAATCAGAGCTGAGGTGAGAGGCGAGGGGGTTGTGGTGGCTGTTTGTAATCCAGGAGAGGGGCAGCCCCATCCTTAATCCCCCTAATGAGGGAGGAGATCTTACCATGGCTGCTTTCACCTGGAAAGGGTCCTAATGTGGTTTGCATGGTGACAACCTTTGAAAGCTATTGGTTTTTAAAAGAGAGCATAAGAAGTGTGAGGTGTAAGAAATCTCTGGATTTGTAAGAGCAGCGTGAAGTGTATTGAGGATGACAGAAGCATCAGAAACAACAAAGTGGTCTCCAGAGGCTGACAATATCCTGTGTACGCGCAGCAGTGTGTGATGATGCATGCGTGCCTGTCCTCTGAGCTGAGCCCTTATTTTAAATGGGTTTGTCCCCATTGCCGGCTGGGATGTGTGAGTCCTTGTACAATATAAATATATATCTGTGTGTCTGTGTCTGTGCTGGGAAGTATTTTTGTCTTGTGTGTCCGTGTGTGTTCTATCATGTCAAAGACATGACAGGCGCGAATGTTGATTCAGTCTGGCGGTGCTAGCGTCTGAAAACGCCAGGGAACCTACTGGGAGCAAATGATATTCATTGGTCTTAAACGCTCGGGTTGGCCAGCCGGCCTTGTTGTAACTGCTGGTGTCATGTTACATTATGACCTGAAGATGACGGGGGTACGACAGAGGAGAAATGAAAAAGAAGGAGAAGGATGTGATGGTAGGGCAGGATGCAGAATGGCTGAAGCCATTTAAAAGAACTATCAAGTATAATCTGATGTGCACCTTTTTCTGAAAAAGATGTTATTTGAGATTTTAACTTTTACAGACATTTTATTATTGTTCAGATTAGCTACTTAGCTAGTTTAGTTAGGTTTACTTTCCACAACTCATCGGAATAATTTATGATATTTAACTTGTAGTATGTTTTATTTTGATTGGAAAAACTTGTAGATTGACACCCTTGAGTTTGTCTTTGATTCAATTACCTGATGATATAGACTCAAGTCTCTGTGGAGAAGCAGTGTGTCAACAGGGGGTGCTGCACAGCAGTTCAGAGAACTGCTACTTCAACATTTGAGAATATTCCAGCTATTATTTTACAAGTTATTTAACATATGGAAGTCTTTAGTCTATTCTTAAATTGTATCTGTTGCATGGCTTTTTTTTTATGGGTGTGTCTTTCCCTGTCTGCTGCTCTCCGTCTGTATGTTTGCGGTGATCCAGACCATGGTTTTGAGGTCAGTTTGAAGAGTCTTGCATCTTCTGCATTTCTTACAGTGTCTGACCTCCACTTTTATAGCAAAAGATGAAACAGAGTAGATTTTCAGATTACCCATTTATTACGCTACTGACAGCAGGGTTGCGCACAGTGTCAAAAAGACGCTGCCAACATCTGTCTAAAAGTGCTCAGATGAAGGACTGAGTTGTTTTTGCTTAGTGAATATGAGTTTCTGTCTCCTTTACATTCACTTACAAGTGTAGATACTTGTGATGCTAATGGAAATAATACTGAAGCTTCTTTGGTAATTTTTGCACTTTTACACTTGGATTTCTAAGTGTTACTTCTTTAATGAGATTAGTTTTAATAAGAATGAAGTTGGACAAAGTGTTGCTGTCATTTAAATCACATCGGTTTGTGAGAGTGTTGCTGTAAGTAAAGGCTTTTCTCAGTAGCTAGATGGAAAAAATAAGAAAGCATCATCAGTGAGTGCTGCGATGGACTGGTGACCTGTCCAGGGTGTACCCTGCCTTCACCTGAAACACTGCTGGGATAGGCTCCAGCT
>JBAMHW010000018.1:24597681-24617667 GCA_037177495.1 Rhadinocentrus ornatus | reverse complement strand
GCTGGGATAGGCTCCAGCTCACCCCGCGACCCCTAATGGGAACAAGCGGTACAGAAAATGACTGACTGACTGACATCAGTGAGTGTCAAAAAGAAAATACAGCTTGGTTCAAGACTAAACAGAAAAGCATCTGTGCCAAAGAAGAAAAATCTTTATGAAGACGAAACAATAGTGCCAAGCTGAAACAAAGACAGCATTTATCAGTTTGTGTCACTGAATAGCAGAGATTTGATTGTGTACGAGGGGAGGGGAGACAGCTGTGTTGCTTTATAAAAACGAGACACTGAGATCCCTCATTGTCAGCCCATACCTTGGGCATGGATCGGTTTTGACAAAGCACCATTATTTGCTGTCACCTTGCTCGCATGGTCAGATAATAAGGATGTTTTCACAAGCAGACAGAGAAACAGCCTGAGAGCGCCACCACATAAAACATTGTCATTGTAGAGGCTGCGTTCGAGTTTGTGTTGAAGGAAGGCAGAATGAATGGATTTGTCTCAACATTTTGTGTGGTGAACAGTTTTTCTGGGGGTTGTTTGTGCCTCTGCCAATGTTGACAGGCTCAGTTTCATTCCCGGCCTTGGCTCGACCCTCTGCCAAAAGCCTCTGCCGGAGTCTATTAAAATGTGGCTCTGCTGGACGTATCACCCACGACCGTGTATGGATTCAGACAGTGGGATACGTGTCATAGTCCGGAAAAGAAAGTTTTAATCGGCACAGGGAGAAAAAAGCTGAATCTGGCATTAGAGTGTTCTGAGAAGAGATAAGATTGGGGATAATTTTGCACCAAACAGTTTTGCACATGTGCAGGAAAAAATGGGAAAATTAGAGTTTGGAGAAAAAACAAAAACAAAAAACAATCTAACCATGAAACAGACATTTTTTAATGTGCTGATTTGCTGGAACACAATGAAATGCACTTACTTATTATGTTTTAGGACTTTGCAGGACATGTATAAGTTATATTTAGTATTTTATAAAAGCCACGAGATTTGTATATAATATAAAATTACTTTGTTGCAGCAACATCATTAAAGAAAGAGAAAACTAAATGTAGTACATAATATTTTTCTTGTACTTCATTTTATTCTTAGCCATTTCAACCTAATCCTTCGGTTACTGCATTATTGTGCATATTTTCCTCATTGTTTCCTTGACTTTTATTGACCTGATTTTATTTACCTCAGCTTCATTCCCCAGATCAGTCAGGTGTATGAGCTAACGCTACAGCTAGCATGCACAGTTCTTTTTTACAGTCTGTACACGTCTTGCACTAGCCGTTAATCCAAGCATCTCCTCTGCACTGCAGCTGCACCAACATCTGTGCCCTGTGTCTCTTCATCCGCCCCATTCCCTCCAATAACCTGCCATCCCTATGATGGGTATGAATAAAGGAGGCAACAATCTGGATACTCTGTTGCACAACATGCTGCTGGGACTGAACACATCAATAATACATTTACAAGCATTCACCTTCACCTTATTTTGCTTTTATATAGTTTTTTTGTCAATAGTGCCCAATTTATATGAACACAGACACCTTTTTTCATACGTTTCCAAGTATGGTATATTTACCAAAGAGGCCATATTGTCTTTGTGTGACTAAAATGGATAATTTGTTATGCTGTAGTTTTTGATCTACTTTCAATTATCTTTTAGTTCATGTTTAGTTTGGCTTGCTCATCTTTATAAAGTTATTTACTTTTATTCAGATCTCACTTTTGCCAGATTTGTTTCTTTAATCAACTGATCCCAAGCTTGGTCTGTGTGGCTTTACACTGATCATCCACAAAACCACTGATACCTAAACATCTTTATATACAGGCCTTAGCCTCCTAATGACTGCATCGCTTTTTGCACCCCATGATGAGAGCATCAAACCTGTGATGTGTTAATTCTGCCTTCAAAGTCCCCAATCTGATGAGGTCTTGTGACATTTGTAGGAAACAAGGCCAATCCACCAAGATTCCACAGTTGCATGGAGACAACAAATCCATTTCTAAAATTTGGGAACAATATTAGAGGTCTCAATGCTTTTATTGTAATGTCACTAATAGTGTTTGCCATGAATGTGAAAATATATACTGGCAATTTGGTAGCCATAACCCATTTAAGGAAATAAGGTAAAATGAAATAGACTTTACAGCTTCTCACTGTAGATACAGTACTGCCAGCATCTGGTTTCAGTCAGATGTTCACTGGATGAACCTACTTGTACTCACAGAGCTACAGTTTAGCAGATATTATGACACACTGTTAGACCTCATGGTGCTGCATGAATGAACTTTACTGAAGTAGAAACGGCTGTTTTTATTACATAGTGTTCCAGTGTTCTATTCTATGATGCCATCATCCATGAATTGTACCTACCATGGAGTAAAATAATCCATGATACATTTCAAAGTTAGAAAAACTGCTATTTCGTTAGTTACCTTCTGTAACTATATAAATTAGGGTATAAACCTAGTACACGCATAAAAACTCAGGTCTCTTTCTCTTATGAGAGTGATAGTTAATGAGTGACAAATCTAGTGGTATATTGTTAGATGTTAAAATAAAGTCTCCTTTTAATATTATGTTTTAGTAAATTGGTCTTATGAGCCATGCAGCTTTTTACCTGCCAATGTTGTCAGCAGAAAAAAGCTAAAATTAAAACCTGTGTAAACTCTAATGTCTTTAATCACACAGGATTAGCTACCATGACCTGGATGACTTAAAACCTGCAAAGATTTACTGTATAGAAACATGTAGTGAGCTATTATTGTCAAGTTTAAATATACATTTGTGCAGGCAAAAACAAATTATTTAAAAAAATGTGAATCAACTGCTGAGCCTTCTTCATCAAATGAAAAAAACAAACAAAAACAGCTGCTCTTAAATCCTGTTTGCAAATGTTTGTTTGTTGGAGGCCAAGAAAAGCACAGTCTTTCCCTGTGTGATTCTACGCTCAGTGTAGTAACATACTGAAATTTCTTTTTTACTTGCATCTTGGCACTACACAAATTGGCATGTAGGCGGGACCATGTTAATATGGTGTGAGACTGCTAATGGCTTTATGATTGGATAATTAGAGGAAGGTGGGTAATTAGGAGAGTAGTCTGTGCTTGGCTTCCCAGTTGGAGTAAGTAGGAACAGGAAGACTCCCTGCTGGCTGTTGAAGGGTGTTTATGTGTGTGAGCTGGGAAGTGTGTGTTTTTGGATGTCATTGCTACCAGCTAATAGTATAAATTCTTTCTGTGCCAGATTCCAGACTTTTAAACAGGGTTGTTACTGAACTGAAGAAAATAAAAGTATGTGGGTCCTACTGGATGTGTTAATCAAAAGCCTTTGGACAAATAACTGTAAATGCTTAAATTCATCCTATATGATCACCCAAATCAAGAACCAGTCTACTGCATGACATTTTTTTCATCCTGATTACAATGCAAATCAGGAAATTTTCCAGAATTCTGGCAGAATTTCATGTTGTCACCCCCCACCATTGGTTCTTTTCGGTTCATTGGTCCATCCTACTGCTTCAAGGGCATGTTTTTAATCTTTGAGAAAATGACTGCGAAGCTAACTACTTCTCCCTCCGCCCGTCCACATCTCCAGACATCATTAAAGCTCGGCAATAGCCCCGGGCTGCACATGAACCCCTTCTTCAAACTGTACACTCTATCCATAATTCAGCTATCTACCCTGAATTATTCAAGCAAATAGTGGGGAAAATAATGGAGTTCACTGAATCTTACTTACACATAAAACTATTTTAATGTTGATTTGAATTTTTGAGGCTTTCTGATGCTGTGAGGGAGGGGGCTTGAGTAGTGCATGTGGCCTCCTTTGGAGGAGTCCTGGATTAGGGCGGGGCAGAGTTGGCTCATACACACATGAGCACATTATCTGGGTGATAAATAAATCATAATAAAAAATAAATACATTTTGAAATGCATAAATGTGTTCATGAACTTTTTAAAGAAGATTTTAAATCAAACATCTGCTGTTGGTAGCTGTTTTAGCAAGCATTTACCAAAAATCCTTCTGAAGATATAGTTTGATTATTCACATTGTGGTAGACACATTTTAACATAAAAATGACATTTTACCTTTTACAAAATACATACTCACTGCACGTGATATGTGTTGTGACATAACATGGCTCCTTCTCGCTTTGCACTTCTAGCCTGACCACATGCTTAGAAGAGACAGGAGGTTAATGCAGCAATGCCCTCTGCTTGATATCTTATCAGAAAAAGGCTGAATTAACATTAGTTGCTTCCTTACCATACCATAATCCTTGGTGTTAAATCATTTACTCCCTTTGGAGTGGGTAAGGCCATGCAACTTTTATCGCGGGAAAAGAATCAGAATTCCCCTGGATAGAAGGGTGGCTCATGCATAAATAAAGCATACAGTACATGCAAGCACTATAACTTTGCTCAGAGGTTTTGCTGGAAGCACAGAGCACATTACCGAGAGGTTTTATACTCATATAGAGGCTGTAAACATATTCTCTATAAGAGTCTTATAGGAGGGGGCAGAGTCAGAGGAGAAAACATCTTAAGCAAACTCAAACTTGGGACAACACAAAGGAGAATGTCCTTCAGTCATGCATGCCAGCATATTTCTTCTTACCAGTTCCGTCTGTTTCTGCATATCTAGATCATCTCATTTTTTTTTTTGGCCTAAGATAGCAAACATACACATGCAGATATGAACACAGAAACCATTTGGTACCATTTGATTTCAGTACTGATCCCCCCCAACACACACACACACACACACACAAACTTTCAAATGTTCTCATAGAATTGTTGCATGTCACACAATGGGCCACAATGACTAAATTGGTGGGTTACCTGCATCCTCATCTCCTTAAAAGGATATTTATAAAATGATGTACTTATCTGCAGACTGGTGACTGCTCATTTCAGGGAATCTTTACTAAAATCTACATTTTGTCACCTTTTTACAAGTATTTACAAATGGCTACATAAACATAATTAAAATTTTAAGGTCATGTTTTGGCAACTACAACTTCTTGGTCAGGGTGTGTAAGCTATCTTTTTAAATATGGAAAAGAAAGACACTGAATTTAAGTGTGACCGGATGTGTCGAAACGTGTTGAATGAGGATACTGCGCTCCTCTCAACAAACAAAGCCCATGGTTTTGTTTGTGTATCGAGGCATGATATTTAGAAGTGTCAAATTGGCATCCATAAATTTGATACTGGTGATGTAGAAGATATATATTTTAGCCATCATTGTGGTCTTTTCTAACTCTAAATAATTGGTATTACTGCCTTAACTCAACCAGGAAGTGACTAAAGTGTTGTGTTGACTGAATATAATCTGAAAGTGAGAAAACAGTTGCTGCATCTTGGTGTCAAGGGGCCCCATGGTTGCCAAACCCCCACCTCCTGGAGGACTTTGTGGCTTATTAAAGACAAAACTTGCCAACAATGTTTGTTGATGTAGAAATGCTCAGGTTGTGCTTGAGAAAACATTTTTAAACATCTTACATGGTTATTTAGTTCTGAGATGTGGACTCTCCTGTCAAAATTAAGATCTTTTGTTTAGAGGACCACTATGGGTCATATTTAAAGCCATAAACAAACAACCTATGAGGTGATATGGATGTGAGGACTTAATCTAACTAAATCTATTCTTATCATACTGACGTATGAAAGAACATCTTGACATAAGAAATGAAAGTAGAAGAATATTTTCAGCATTTTTTTTATTTAAATGAAGAATAATGATTGTGAAATGTTATAAAATAAAATTAATGAAATTACACATACTTTATTGATCCCAGAGGGAAACTGCAATGTTGTAGTAGTTTCTTTTATTGAATAATAATAATAATAATAATAAAAAACAAACAAAACAAAAACAATAATAGTTAGAAAGAAGATAATACCTTGTTCTGTTATGTAATGTTCATAATTTTTATTATACATTATTTTATGTCCATCTTATTGTCCAACACACTTTTTTTTTAAAGCACGAATGAAATGGAAAACAAAGATGTGAAAAAAAGCACAAACTGTCATTACATTACATACTGTGACATTTTGGTTAAAAAATGATGTCAAGTGTTTTTTTGTTTTTTTTTCTTACTAGAACCTGAGGCCATCAATAATAAATGACACTTTGTCCTCATCTCCGTAACCCTGCAGAATGTCCGCAGGCTTAGAAGAGACAGTGTGTGGACAGTCAGTTCGGTCAGTATTTGTGCATAAAATAATAATAATAAAATAATTTTGAACCCTAAAATACATTTCAATTGAAATGTTGATCACACTGACTTGTTCATCATGAGTTTGGGAAATTTCGCCTTCCATCCAGTTCATCATTCCCTCATCATTTCATTCCTACTTACAACTCAGTCAATGTTTAGCACTTCCAATGCAATTCAATCTGCCTCTAATTATTGTTGTAACGGTCAATATTGACAAAAAACATAAATGTTTGAACATGTCCATGCATGGGAGGGGTGTGATGCCCCTAACATGTTGCTTTCTGATTGGCTTATTGTTTGCTACTCATGATTGTTGTTTTTTTTTACCATAAAGGCCCGTGCTTTGGTTTGTTTTGATGGCATGCTGACATTTATTATCATATGTCAAAAGACACAACTAATTTTCAATAGCCTCCAAAACATAGCTGGTAAACAAAAAATTACATAAACAATTTGTAGCATATTTGTCCCTTAAAATATTCTTGGTTAGGATTCAGGAAAGAAAACGTTTCATAAAATTTTTGTATTTTAGCATTTTAATTAGAAATTCAAAATAAATCTCTGTCTCTTAAAGTAGCAGAAAAACTACAATAACTACAGAATTACATGAGGGTGATTCTTTTTATTTGCAGAAAGAGATGAATTACAATGAACTTTCTATGTTTGACCCACAACAGTTATGTATGCATCTCAGTGCTGCTTGCAACCCACCTCTGTCTACATGCTGTCTTGACCTCAGTCCAAAAACTAGCCTTTTGGTCTTCAACAATCAATGAGTGAGGGAGGAGCTTGCATCGCTCCAGAAGCTTTCCTTGATTTATACCTTTTAACCCTATCTCTATTTCCTTGTGTATGTCTATATGGATGTTTTGAAGGAGAGGGAAACATGGGACAGAGTCACAGGAGGAATGGAGCAGTGCATGTGGGAGGAGTGAGGGATAGAATAACTGGTGTGTAAAGAGCAGCAGAGAGAGGATAGCAAGACATCACAGCAAGGTGGAGAGGAATGAGGCCCAGACACGAGAACTAATTTGACACATTTGCCCAGAATTCCTGCGCCGTCTGCCACTATCAACACGTTTATCCTCTTTGTCTTGTTATCAAGGGAGATGAGGCCTCTGAGGTCTACCATAGGTCTGACAGATCAAAGAAGGTGCGTTTCCAATAAAAGCAGTCATCCAAAAGTGCAATTTCTTTCTCTCTGTTCATGCATTGGAGAAAAAGGGATACATTAAATGACAAGCGAAGCTGACAGTCATTTTCCTGTAATAGGAAGGGGATAAAATGTGAGTGTTTCACTGTACTGAAAGCATATGAGATTTTCTTCTGGCAGTTTTTGACTGCCATTTGTTTATATTACACCTAATCATTATTCCTTTTTCTTCTTCTCTATCTGAATTGGTGCCGTTAACGCTGTTTAAATAACTTCCAACCAAATTTAATAGGATGTAAGATGAACTTTCCTCCTTTTAAATTCTGTCTTGGTAATATTGAGGCTTTTAAAGTAAACTGCATTTATAGATTCAACTGGCCAGTAATCATAAATACATGATTTGTACTACAGTTGCATTCGTATATGATGGGAAGAATCTTTTGTGCAGTTATGGCTTTAAAGTGAGAAAAGTGTTATAATTAACCCCGTGTGGCAGAGGTTTGCAAAGAAACATACTCCCTCATCCTAAAACGAATGAAGTTAAAAGGATAATTTAGATTTGGGGGGTCACGCCTCAACCACATCTGCAGTCACCTGGTGAACCTTCATATTCTCGCTCCACTTCCTCAATTCTGTCATTCTCTCGACCCCACCCTTGGTCCCCTTTCTCAACATTTCCTCATTCATTTGCTGTTCTTTCATCCAGTCTTCCATTCTTCTGTTGCACCTCTCCTTGTCCCTTCTTCCCATCCCTTACCCCCCTTTACCGTCTTTGTTTTTCTTCTTCTTCATCATAATGAAAGTTAAAATGTACAAAATACCTAAAATACTACAAATGTTTGCTTAAAACTATAAATTTTAACCCAAATGTCAAACTGCTGTTAATGCTTCATGAAACATCAACAAGATCAGCAAAATAGATGAGATTCATCCTTCTGAAATCATCGGTTTGTCAAACCAAGTTATTATTTAGAAATTGTTTTAACCCACACAGACATCACAATAGCTGCTGGTCTAAAATTGTTTCACGTATTTAAGATAAAGTTTTGATAAAAGTTGTGGACCAACTCTCCAAAACTAGCATAGGCAAGCAGGACGTAACATGTCTGCAGAAAAAAAAAGCAGCATTACCGAATGAAATTCTTAAAATATCTATTAGAAACTTTTGCCAGTCTGTGTTCTGTTGTGTTAACATTAGACTGTAATATAAATAAAAGCTTAAGTGCAGTATGGTAAAACCTTAACTAAAAATACCTGTACTAAAGATTCCAAGAATAAGCAGACAGAAAACTAGGCTGGTTTTGTTGCTTCAGCTCCATGTTCTGACTAACTGAGCCATTTATTTGCAACCTTTGTCTCCCCTAATGAGATATTCACTGTGAAATGTTAATTACTAAACACAGTGGCTGAGTGGCTTCCAGTACTGACCCCATTCTCCCCATTCTGATTGAACTTAATAACAATTACTGTAGTCTCTGAAAAGTGGGTTAAGAGAAAATGGAGGTTATACAGTTACAAGAAACTTAACTAGTAAAACAAAGGAAAAGCCATTGTCCAAGTTAAAAGTAGTCTTGGTTTAAGTTGCACCGCATTTATGCACAAATATTAATGCTGGTTTGTTTTTGTTAGAGGCAAATTAAGTGTGTTTGTCTGCAGTACGCGTAGGTTTTAGTATATGTAAATGTTTACTACCAGCACACAGCATGCAGCTTTTTCCTCATGTTTGTATGGTTTCACTTCTGCACACATCTCCATGAATCCAGCCTGTGTTCTTCTTAATGGCAAAGACCTTCTCTGTTGGCTCAGCCATGAATAACCACAATTGTTCAACCCACTCCCTGTTTTTTCTCTTTGTGTCTCTGCCAGCTGCCATCTGGTGCCCGCCAACGATAATATTCACCCTGCACTCCTGTCAGCGCGTCATCTCCCTCCACACGGTAACACATCCTGCTATACGCAAGTGGTCACATGACCTCCACACCTCCACATGACGAATGGTTTTGCCACACCTATGTGGATACATACACAACCAGTAAATTTAAAATAACATAAAAGAGGACTTACACACGTGCCTTAAATAATTCATTTGGACTAGTGTGTCACAGTACATGCTGTGATTCACAAATATGAAGGTGGACACTGCCGCATACACACCCATTGATCTGTAGAGTCATTGACAACTTTTTCCACACAATTCACACAAGTAAGCAGACATGCTCACACAAAGCCCCTCCACCCTCCCCCATCATTTCAAACATCAGTCCAGCATTTTCCAAATGATCTCATCAGATTAGCCCCAGATTGCTACCTATTACAACCCTGCTACTTATTTAGCCATTTAGCTAGGGGGGAAATTGCCCCTGCTTGATGGCTAATTTTCAGAGGTGACATTTTACCACACTGAGCCACGGTGCTGAGGGGCCTGTTGTTGGATAGACAGGGGGTCCAGATGTAGTCGAGCCAGTAGGACTAAATGATCCCCTCTGAGTTGATTTACTGACAGGAGTCTTCACATTGTAACAAGCATGGACAGAGCAGACAGGAAAGTGGAGCTGGATGCTGGTGCTTGGACTAAATCTTCTCAGAGCTCTGCAGCTTCAGGCTTACTACCCCTCGGGCTGTTCTTCATCATAAGCATTGTTATGGTGACACTTTTAAACATTGTTTAATTAGAGCAGCAGTATTTGCTGCTGTATATTTGTCAGTGTTCTCTAATTTATACTAAACAAAACACAGTTGAATGTGTTCCAAAACTTGTTGGCTACCTTTTTGTAAATCTATGGTTATCCAAAATATTTTGGCAAAGTATAAAAACGTTAGCACAAATCATTTCAGTTTTGCAAGAAGGGTTAAAAAATGGCTCATGTAGGATATTTTCATTACTCTGTTAACTATGCGTTCAATTGTTCTGCTTGTGTAAATAAATATGTGTGAAAAATTGAAATAACTTGTGTATGAGGCAACATGCCTTTGACCTAATGATAGAGTATATTAAAAGATTTTGAGAAGAAACTGTATAGGATTTATTACAAGCGGACAACACTGGATTTGCTTGAGATGTTCAGTATATGCACTAAAATAATTTTGTTTCGATAACAAATCATAAATATTCATTTAAATTATAAAACAATCACAACTAGTAGCAACAGTTTCAAATACAAAGTTCCCTTTCTCTCCCATTTTCACATATGATTTCACTTATAAGCTCAAATGATAGTCATTAAAATGTTCAACTTGTAAATTAATACGTAAATAAGTTAATTTAGAGTTGGGGTTCGAAAAAAAATCTGCTTGAAGAATTAAAGTTTACGCTTGCATCAAAAATGTATTTATTTAAAAAGAAATAAAGAAAAAAAACCATAAAGACATTACAAAAAACAATTACTCCAGATGCACAAATTATACTCTTTTATGCTTTTATTATTCTTATACTTTTCCCCCCAAATTTATTTCAGTGTGACACCAGTTCATTTACAGCTACAACTGGGTGATAACTTGCTTTAACCTTCTGTAATTAGTCTTTGTATAAGCCATTCACAAAAAGTTTTCACAGCCTCTTCATTTTATTCCGACAGTGGTCCAGGAAAAGTTTAAATAAAAAAAAATAAAATCTATAGCTCAAGGAGAAATTAGAAATGTTCACTGACCAAAATTTTAAATACCTTTTGAACTTAGTGGTGAAGGCCCCGTTAGACTCTTAGTGGTATGATTTTTCTGTGTAGCCACCCACACTGAATATATTTATCCCCAATGCTGTAAGGTGCATTGACTAATAGCATCGACTGCACCAAATGGGATATGTTATGCTGATGTGAAAGTGCATCAATAATCCCTGTTGAGTAATGAACTGACCATGATTATTGCCCTGAGACTGCTAGAAATCCTTTTGAGGCTGTAAAATATAAAACCATGACATTGTAAATATGCAGGCTGTTAAAAACAGCCAGCTGACATTGCCAAAAATAACCCTGAGACACTGTCCAGGGCAGAAAAATGGATTATCGCCTCATGCAGTACAATTCTCTTTATACCTTTCATGATCTGTAATACTCCCTCTGCTCTCATTTATAATGAATAGAAAACCTTATGTGCAGTGCGTTTTATGCTAAGCTGATGATGTCCATGGAGGGTGGCTTTATTGCTGTGTGTGTTTGAGTGTATTTGACCCAACTGCCTTGGAGATTATTTATCAATTGAGATCATAGACAGATTGATACTATGGTAGATTAAAGCATGAATAATTTAAATCACATGAGACTACTGTTGTCTCTTTCAGCACAACCGAACAGTGAGGTAAATATGTGCCTGACGCACTGTAGAAAAAGAAGATAATTTGTTTGTTGTCTTTCAAGTATTTAAACAGTAATGCCTTGAGGATCTGCAAAAGCATACGCTTAAATTTAGTCATGTTTCTTAGTATAGTCAAAATACTGTCTTAATTCTCAGTCATGCCTTTACATTTCTGTTCATAGGAGCTGGTTTTATATAATGGAGTTTTCTCAGCCCCCTCTTTTATTTCAGGTAGTACAGGTTTGCATTTCCTTGCTAATATACATTTAAATTATATGTTATATATATGCACTGTGTTGTGGTTGTTAGCACTGCAGCCTCACAGCAAAAAGGTCGCTGGTTCGAGCCTCGGCAGGGGGAGAGGTTTGAACCTGGGGGGGTGGTGGCCTTTCTGTGTGGAGTATCTATCTATTTATGAGCAATACATGAGCAGGTGTCTGTGCTGTCAGAGTTCTTTGTCCCAGGGTAGAGCTGGTGTGGTAGGCTGCCGTTTGGTGGCTTTTTCTTTTCTCTGGTTGGTTCCTCTGTCCATTTGGAAAGTGAGCTGTAGTTTGGCTGAGGCATCTAAACCAGAGTGTGTGTTTTACACCTTCACCTCCAGAGCAGTGAGGATGTGGCCCACTGCTTCACCCTCCTCTGTGTGAGTTGTGCCTCAGCTACCAGGCATGTTTTTATGGCTGCTGTTGTCTTGTGTCTGTGCTGCTTCCGGGGTTTCTTAACTTTATTGGGGTGTTGGTTCTGGTACCCTACCCCAAACGATGAACAAGAGCCGAGGATCTACCAACTGAGTACTTAATGTTGTGGCTTGGCAACTGTGTTGGAGTTTGTTGTGTTTTTTTTTAAGATTTTGTCTTGAATGTTTTCATTTTTTAAACCAAGCCACCTTATATGTGCTGGACAAGGTTGTCTTTTGTTTATTTAGTTGGGGCCAGGAAATTAAACTAACATGTGGTTTTATTGTAGCTTTTTTAATCAGTTTACTGTCTTTAATAGAATTTGTTATAATAAATACTTATTGTGAATAAACCATTCTTATTATTGCAATCTCATCTGGTGTGCTTTTTACACCTGTGTGCCTTGCAACTGTTTACTTTTACTTTCCCTAGGGTGGTAGCCATACCCCAAGTAGCGTTATTGTGTGGATACAATTGGAGGTACTAGTTAAAATGCAAAATCATTCATTTCTCTGGTTGTATGTAGCACCCAGAAGCCCTCCCCTCGCCACAATAGCAAAACTTCTACATCTTCCAAATATTTTTTAGAATGAGCATCAAATGTTGCTGTTCAAATGTAGAGCCTGAAATCCTTAATTAATTATGCATTTTCAGGCAGATCAAATATAAAACTTTTTTTATTTTAATATTTATGGATTGTAGTGGTTGGTTAGTACTTCCTTTAAGATCTGAGGGCCTCACATATCAGAGAGGATTAAAGACAGAAAAGCAGGTATTTTGCATTCTGATTAGCTGCACTGAGGCATTAGCAGCAGCAGAACAGTGGCATTATGGTCCTAATGATGAACAATTTGAAGACCCCTGTGGACCCCAGCTGTATCTAGGACTAAGCGTATTGGCCCATGACGAGCTAAACCAAGCTTATTTACCCATTCGCTCTCTCCCCATTTTGTAACAAACACATATGCATAATGGAGAAATAATGGAATTTTCCAATAATTTGTTTGGGCCAGGGAGTAAAGTGAAGGAATGGCGAGTCGGAGGCAGGCTTTCTAAATGACATGCCCCTGTGGCCTAACACAATTAGAATTTAAACTATGAGACTGACGAGGACTTCTTCAGGGGTCAAGATGAAATATTGAGATTGCTGCTGTGGCTCTCTTCCCAGCTTTCCGCGACATTCCCTCACTCCGACATTTGTCTGCCAATCAAAGTGATGGACAGCTAACATGGACTGAACAAAGCCAAGGTCTGCTGAGCCAGTTTGTTTTAGTCGGATTGGTGGTGACAGAGGTTGAGTGACACCTCAACACCGAGACACACTGCTTTACTGAGACGATATCCTGCAGTTTATTTTTTGTGTTGAAATCATGTAGTAGAAGTCAGTTGACACAGGGAATAGAATATATTCTGTTCTGTTCTAGTCATTTACCTCCAGGTTTCATACACAGATGTTGTATATCCATGTATACATATGCAACCAATCTATTGAACTATTGGTTTTGAGTATCCTCCTTCTGAGAGGGTTCACCTGTCACTTGCCAGCTCTCGTTCTGACATTATCTCAAATGTTGCCAGGCTACAAACACAACAACCTATAGATTCACTATTGGTTCATTTAAACTCTAGTAAATGTAATGAAAATTATTGAAATGAACAATGCTTTATTTGTCCCAGAGGGAAATTACAATGTAGCATTAGTTTTTTCCCCCAAATAAAAACAATGATAGTATTTAATTAGAAGTATAGTGCTTTGTTCTGGAGGGACATGGCTGCTGGCAGGAATGACCTCTACGTTTCTGTCTTGCGTTGGACTTGGTAAAGCCTCACACTGAGCACTCTGTTGTTTCTTCACTGTGTTGTGTAGAGGAAGCAAATAATCGGCCATACATTCATGAATACAAAACCAGCCTTCTTTTGTTTTTCTTTTTTTTTTCAAAATTCAACCAATCATCTCTCTCTCAAACTCTTAGCTAAACTTCCAACTTTCCAACAGTTTGCTTAAATTTATTATTGCTCAATATTTTCCACCTCAGCAATCCATAAACAATATTTTTCTTTCATGGGCTTAACAAGATAGATTTGAGAGATTGATTTAATTCATTTCACACTGTGTATCATATATCAGTTCTTTTACTAAACCACAGCTTCCCAAATACCTTTCAGAAGGTGTGTGGTCCTGCCTCACTGTATAAATCTGTAGGATTTAAGATAGGTGTGGAAAGGGGGCCAGGTTATTATTCAGTCATCTTGAAGCCTTTGTTAGTAAGCCAGAAAGTAGAGTCCTTGAATGCTTTTGACGGAGTGATGTCCTGCATAAATATCAAAGCCCTCATGACTGCCTTTCTGTACAAGCAGTTTCTCCCAGAAATTGGCAGTTAGCTTCACAGTTGGTTTTCAGATCATCTGCAGCCAGAAAGGTCTTGCTCTGTGCTTTCTCAATCCTGGTCCTCTGGGACCACTACCCTGCATGTTTAAGTTCTTTCCATCGCCAGCACACCTGATGCAGATTTGTTGAACTACTTGTCAAGTTCTGTGCAAGCCTGCTAATAAGCTCTTCATTTGAGTCAAATGTTAAAGTATGGACATCTCTAAAACATGCAGGGCAGCGGTCCTACAAACACTGCTCTAGCTCATTCTTAAAGGTCTAACAAATAACCTTAACAAGCTGTTTTGTAAAAGAATAGTATTTGAATACATTGCAAATTTAACAGACCTCTGGATCGTACAACGTACAAACTGTAACTGTCCATTGCAGAAGAGGGCAGTAATCTATAGTACAGTTTTAACTACTGAAATATCACAATGTCACATTATTTTTATTCTTTCACTGTATATGCTTCTGTGTTGTAAAGAATCTGACCTGAAAGAACTTTGTTGAAGGAGTCCCATAAGAAACAATTGTACCATTGTAATAAATAATAATAAAAGAGGAGACAAAAGAAAAAAACATGGGAAAAAAATGCTTCGCAGCAAGATAAACTTCTTTATTCCCCCTATAGTCTATGTCTCCGACAGATGCAAAAAACAAAGTTGATTGGGTCCCACAGAGCAGATGGTGCAATGCATACTGTAGAGACAAGAGAGACAGACATTCAACAATGCTTGAGACACTCCAGATGTTCCAGTGGGCTAATTGTCAGCTTGGTGGATAAGGCCCTTCAAGACAAACAGAGCCAAAAAGAAAAGTGAAACCCAACTTGGAGCCCTCATGCAGTTTCTCTTTCTTTAGAAAAGTTAAATTAAATTAAGTCATATCACTTTCTTTGTGGAAGAAATTTTATTTTAAAAAATAGGATTTACTTAGTGTAGAAAAAAACTGGAATCTAGTCTCCCAGTACTGCACAGCAGAGAACTAAATTCAAGACTATCCCTTTCCTCAAATGAGACCTAATGCATCCAGGAGATATGAACTACTGTATAACAATAAAAATATTTGTGATATCTAATAGTCATGACATTATGCATGTGATCAAATGGGATCCAAGATGGAGACAGTCATGTTGTAAAAAGAATGTTTTTAAACCTAAACCCTAAACAATGTCCATTTAGCCAACCGATTGAGTAATGTAAACCTGGAAATGGCTAAGCTTCATCTTAAATTCTTGTGTTTGCATATAAGAGACCTGCAAATTGACATCAATGGAGTTGATGGCCACATTTTATAAAGAATTTATTTTAGCTCAACATACATTAGGTTGTTGGCTAAATCCAACCAGATTGAAAAAAAGTATTTAAGGCAACGGTTGTTGTGTTAGTGATGAGGCATATGCTAGTCACAAGCAGTGCTCGGTTTCTCCCTCTAACCACTTCTTCCTCTTGCAGACCCTGACTATGACATCAGCTCCAATGTGGAAACGCTTCGAAGTGGGTTCTACTAAGACGTTGTAATTTACTGGACAGAATTATGAATGATATCTAAGGTTATGAACACATGACAGATTTCAGCCAAAAGACTTGTTGCATCACAAGATGAACACAAAGCCATACTAGCTGCCACAATAAAGTACAAGTAAGCAGTGAGCTAATGTGTTTTCAGGTAAGATCGTCATTATACTGTTATGTCTTAACTGTATTAAGGTTCAAAATATTGGACATTAAACCTTCTATGATAACAGGCCATAACAGTACGTCTCCTTGACAGCGGCTGACTCAAAGTGGTGCCCTCTGTCCATTACTGATGTGGGACAGGTGCATCCATCTTCCCCAGCAGTCAGAACTCACTCTCATTTCATTTCCATGCACCTTTGAACAAACTGTCTTCAGGTAATTCTTCCGAGTCCAATCTGGATACTTTATTTATTCAATGGGGTTCATATTTTCTCAGCAGTCCTCACAGAATGAACTCTTAGAATATGGTGTCATTGGAGGAGAATATTTATCTTTTTTTTTGGGAAAAATATTATTATTATTTTTTTTTTGCAGTTTATTTGAACTTATCCCCTCAATGTATTTTCTTGTGAACCTGTTGACTCTAAACACCAAATCGTTTGATTGTCATTTCTAGATATTTAGGCTATTCCAATTGCTTCCATCTGAAAGTTCAGCAGGGTTTTTACAGACTTCCAGAGCTAGTTGCTAAATCATTTAGAACATTTGAATAAAGTGTAAATCATTTTTGGGCACATCCACTCAAAACATGAACATACATCACCCGAAAGTTACAGATTTGAAAAATCATTCAGATTTACCTGAACTGGAGTTGGTCCACGTTACAGGAATAAAGATAAAATCCAATTGTGTCCTACAATAATGCATAAAATGCAAAACTGTAATGCCACTGTTTAACCCAGAGCGGGTGTCACTTCCTGAACTCTCGGATGTGGTTTTTCTCTAAAAACCTTCTTTTTGCCCCCTTGATAGCTGTCACCCCGCTCTAATTAAAAGTACCTTTAGCTCCATCGGCCCTGTCATTTTGTCCCTGATTAATTCCTGCCTGTCTTCAGCCTGTGTTCCTGCTGCTTTTAAGCATGCTCTGGTGCGGCCTCTTTTAATAAAACCTAACATGGATCCCTCAGTCCTGACTAACTACAGGCAGATTTCTAAATGACCTTTTCTATCAAAAGTCTTAGAAAAAATAGTGTACATACAATTACAGGCTCACTTGGATTTTAGTAAAGTTTTAGAAAAATTTCAGTCTGGTTTAAAGTCCCTCCACAGTACTGAAACTGCACTTTTCAGAGTTTTTAATGACCTTTTTTATGACCTGCTGTCTTGATTCTTTTAGACCTAACTGCAGCCTTTGACACAGTGGACCACCAAATCCTCCAGACACGCTTGGAGCAGTGTGTCGGTATCAGAGGAAATGTCCTGCAGGCAGATTTCTAAATGACCTTTTCTATCAAAAGTCTTAGAAAAAATAGTGTACATACAATTACAGGCTCACTTGGATTTTAGTAAAGTTTTAGAAAAATTTCAGTCTGGTTTAAAGTCCCTCCACAGTACTGAAACTGCACTTTTCAGAGTTTTTAATGACCTTTTTTATGACCTGCTGTCTTGATTCTTTTAGACCTAACTGCAGCCTTTGACACAGTGGACCACCAAATCCTCCAGACACGCTTGGAGCAGTGTGTCGGTATCAGAGGAAATGTCCTGCGCTGGTCCCGGTCTTACTTGACGAATAAGTCTTTCTGTGTTCATCTAGAGGAGTTTTCCTCAGCTGTAGCCCCTCTCAGTTATGGGGTCCCACAAGGGTCCATTTTGGGCCCTCTACTTTTTTTCCTGTGAATGTTGCCCTTGGGGTCTATTTTTCAGAAGCACAACATTGCTTACCATTGCTTTGCTGATGACGTTCAGATCTACATCCCCTTAAAACAACAGGGGGATTCTCTGACTAACCTTCTTAGCTGCCTGTGTGATCTAAAAGCTGTGTTGGATTTAAACTTTCTCCACTTAAATAAGGAAAAAACTGATATTGTGGTTTTTGGAAGTTCTGAGCTTCTAAATGGTTCAGTAAGTGTTCTTGGTCTGCTTACGTCACATTGTTGTACCCATGCTAAAAATTGGGTGTGATTATTGACAACTCATTTAACTTCCACCGGCAGGTTAATTCTGTTGTAAAAAGTGTTTTATTTCAATTAGGCTGCTTGATAAGTTAAAGCCCCACCTGCCCAATCCACCTGCTCATTATGTCCCGCTTAGATTATTGTAACTTTCTATATTATGGCATTGACCAGTCATCTTTGCACCGACTGCAGCAGGCCCAAAACGCCGCTGCTCGGCTGCATACAGGGACGAGACAACGTGATCACATCACCCCAGTGCTTGCCACCTTGCATTGGCTTCCTGTTAATAGGACCCGGTAAAGGATTTTATAGACTTTTTTAAAGCCTTAAATGGTTTAGCTTCTTCGTATTTATCAGAGTGGCTACTACACCATGCACCAGCCAGGACTCTGAGGTCCTCTTTACAGCACTTACTGAAGGTCCCATCTGCTAGACTGAAATCCAGGGGTGACAGAGCTTTCTCTGTTGCCGCTTCCCCTTTACAACAGAGCTGCCCAGTCTGTTTCTGGGTTTAAGTCTCTACTCAAAACCCACTTTTTTGCACTGGCTTTTGAAAAAAACTGAACTTGACATTGGGTGTTTTACTTTTTATTCTAATTTTTATTGATTTTATTTTTCATTGATTTTATTTTTTATTGGTTTTTATTGTTTTTTGTGTAGTTTTTTATTTTCAACTGTGGAGTGTTGTGGTTTTATTTTTCAGCACTTTGGGCAACTGTTGTTGCAGAAAATGTGCTATATAAAAAAACTTGAACCTGAACTTGAGCAAAATTTTATCCAGACACACAAAATGTGTTGGAACTTATCTTTCTTAGACTCCTCTCTCACATTGGAGTGTGAACCACAGAAACTGAGTTTGGCACAGCAGAAGCTCATGATTATTTGAATATTTTCTCCTTTATGAATAATACAAAATATTGCTTGCTGGATGGCGATCTTTCTATGTGTGTGTGGTTCACAAATGGCTGCTGTATCCAGTGCAAATTACATGTGCATACATGCACACCTGCTCTTAAGAATAAAGAAGAAAACAAAGAAGTCATTGTTGTTTTTCACTTAGTCCTTTTACATATGCATGCTTTTTGCTTTTTTGTGCACATTACTTGTGTGTGTGTGTGTGTGTGTGTGTCAGTGAGTGTGTGCAGGGGTTAGAAGGTTGCCAGTTTTTGTTCCTCCAGGGTTCCAGGCTGCCAGTGAACATATGTTTGTGTCTGTGATCTCTCGGACCACCAGCCACAGAGGCTTACAGTGTGTGTCCCATCAGACTGTGCCTCTGCCAGGAGAGCAAACATGTTGATGTGGATGCTGAGTTAAGATGAGAAGCTGCAACCAAAGAGAAGCTGCAGCAGCTTCTTGCTGGATAGAACTACAATATTAAACCTGATCTGCTGTTACTGTACACCACCACCTCCATCCAACAAGTAAAGCTCTGACTCCAGGTTGTGTATGATGTAATAGAGTTAGTGTTTGATCCAAATTCAATTATAGATGATGTGTGCATGTGTGTGTTTATCTCCATAGAAATCTAGTATTTATTATACGTTCTTGCTGCTTGCTGCTAAGGCTACTGGCCCAGACGGAGTTCCTGGTAGGGTGCTCAGAGCGTGCGCTCACCAGCTCGCCCCCACCTTTACCAGG
>JBAMHW010000018.1:24557733-24577438 GCA_037177495.1 Rhadinocentrus ornatus | reverse complement strand
TCTTTCTTTCTTTCTTTCTTTCTTTCTTTCTTTCTTTCTTTCTTTCTTTCTTTCTTTCTTTCTTTCTTTCTTTCTGACCTTTCCTCTCTGTTTCTTGCATGCACTTTGTCTCTGGA
Organism: Rhadinocentrus ornatus; assembly: GCA_037177495.1. Lineage (NCBI taxonomy): Eukaryota > Metazoa > Chordata > Actinopteri > Atheriniformes > Melanotaeniidae > Rhadinocentrus > Rhadinocentrus ornatus. The sequence goes on along the minus strand of JBAMHW010000018.1, from coordinate 24,577,322 downwards.
TGACTTGCAGCACCAATGCTTTCTTCTATTTCCTCTGGTCATTTGGCACATGCATACACTTATGCACCTGTCATTATGTCATATGAATACAGTACCGCGTGCCACATTTGTGATGATTAGTGATGTAAATATCTCGGAGCATTTAAATTTAAATTTTGAATTTACATTCAAATAGATTTTATGTTTCTAAATAGTCTATTAATGGTCACAGTTATCATATGACTGAGCCGCTTATTTCTGCATGTGGTTTTGCATCTTGCTTAAAGAGAATCCCTCTGTGATCAAAGAAGTCTTTTGACACTTGATCATTTAAACTGATCCCAGATAAATGACCAGAATTTCCAAAAGTCTCTCACTGAGTCAAATCAAGCAACTCTTTGTTACAAATCAATGCAGTCAAATCACTGTCAATACCAAAAAACTTCTGCATTGTCAGTAGATCTGGATATTTGGATCACCAGTCTTATTAGCCTCTGTGCTAAATGGTCTGATGCGCTGAGGCCCTGCTCAGGTTCTAATTGCCTCAGTCTCAGATGCACTTTTTAAAGGGTGCGGCAGCCGAATTGCAACACAACAACGGCAAAAGAGAGGGATTTAGGAGATTTTCTGCCAGCTTACATAAGAAGAGAGGAAAACTGCTTCTTTTGTTTGCAGAAGAGAGCCTGCTTGTCTGTTTATGTGTGCAAAGATAAACCCATTGGCGAGTGAAACCATTAGAGAAGTATTGCTCAATAAGCCTTGGTATTTTAATTTGGAGCAGAGCATGTGCTGTTTTCAGAAAGTCCTGTGTGTTGCAGTGCAAGGCAGTGTTACCAATGCTTGTGACGGGGAAAACAGTGAGGTGGGGTGGGGGAGATGATGAAGAGGGCCAAAATAAAGGAGGGCGGGGTGGACGTCAAGGTTTGTTTGGGAAGTCATGTATGGTGGTGTGAGTCCGTAGGCTGAGTGTTGGTTTACTGAGCCCCAGCTGGGCTCTAATCCGACTGACTTTCATAAACCTGACTGAACAGGGCAGGCATTAGCACGCAGGACACATTGTGAGGTTGTCCACTAGCCAATCTTCTGTCAGTCTTAAAACAGTAATTGAGCTGTTTATTCAGTATTTTATTTCCTTGCCAATGTCATCATCTAAAGTTTATCAGGAAGAATAAATAGAAGGCCCTATTTCTACAGGTCCCCAGAGCATTTCATATATGAAAAACAGAGTGGTCACTGGGGAAAAGATATTCAGAATTAGCTTGAAAAGAAGTTTTTGCATCTTTTTCTCCCTCTTGTAAAAGAGAAATTCTGCCTTTGGAGTGCTTGAGTTTGAACCTTTTGTTATATCACAGCAGTAAACGGAGTTTCTTGTTTTACATGGATGTACAAATTCTCACAAAAACGTTTTGTTGTTATTTCCAAATTTATAATATTTTATGTTAAATGTGTTAATAACATTATGCTAGCGGTGAAGTCCTACCTACGGTGAAACTTTAAATAAATACCTTAACACACACATACTGTACATATTGTCTCATATTTTAACTCAAGTAAATGATAAAAATTATTCAGCTTGTTTTGTTTGTTTGCTTTTTTACATATTGATGCGCTTACCATATTAGATCTGGTTAGAAAGAAGGTAAAAAGAGATTGTGACATAAAGTTTCCACCATAAATCAACAATGAAACCCTAGATGATGCTCACTGCTGGGTTGGTACAGTTTTATGAGGATGTGAGTGACCTACTATCCATTTAAAATAACACAAGGACGGTTAATTTTGCACTTTTAATTAATCCACAGTAGCTGTTTCTTGTCTCACTTTAAAGTAAAACTGTCCCAAATATTCTTGGAAAAGTAAAAGAAAAATGGACACAATAGGAAACTTAAGTGATTTGTCATGATGTGTTAATAATCCGCTTCTATTTACAGTGAAGACTCAAAGATGTGCTCCTACCTCCAAGATGTGGAGATAGGACCTGTAATGCAGCCTCAGTACACATGCAAGAGGTCACCACATGCAGAAATCCTCAAAGCCAAATCAGCTGCATTTACAGTATATAATCACAGTGACATCATGCAGTTTTCCAAACTATGTCCTGAGTTATGTTGAGTTCAATTTGCCCTAAAATACTTACATACATGCGGAGAAGCACATACACTCACACACACACATGCAGCAGTCATGCATATGAACTTCTCTCCTGCGTTGGGCACCCACAGCCTGTTGGCTTTTATCTTGCATAGAGCACTAGATGAGGACCATATGCAGCCTTAGTGCAATTATAGAGTGGTGAATTGGTGGAACAACAAAAGGACGTTTTAACGGAGCAGTAAATGCAGGTAAGAGCTTTTATTAAGCCGGATCAGGTTACACTGATGTTGTCAACCAGAGACCGGCTCTCTGACAGGCTGCGAGTGTGTTTGCATGCAGGTATATTCCACATGCATTTCATATTAAATATGTGGATGTCAGGATATCAAAGGAAACATTTATCTGTGTTTATCAAAGGAGCATTTAGCTTTGGATTTCAACAGTGCAGCTCTCTGTGTGATCATGTGACATGCACACACGTAATTTACCTGTCTAAATGTCTAAGGGAAATTGCACATGATCCATAATGGTTTGGGGGATAGAACCTCACCAGACTCTCTCTTTTTTTGCGCTTGATAGGTGAAAGGTCAATCTCTAAAATGTTTATGCACGGCTCTGTGATGTTGACTCCCTGGGGAGGATCAGATTAACCCTCTCTGCTCCTAAATCAGCACTAGATTTACATTTCCATGGACATAAGAAAGGACAATAAGACGTTACAGTCAAAAGACATTTGTAAGTGATTCTAAAACTCACTATAACTAGATTTGTGCCACAAATGTGCACTGACAGAGTCTTGGAGCCGTAGAGTAAAAGTACAGATTTGACAATGCCAATATTGATAGGAAATTTGAAGTTAATGCATTCTTTATGCAAAATAGATCATGAGAGCATTTTACTCTAATTAAAACACTGGCTGCATATTTGAAGTATATCAGTGTTGCATTCTTGTAGTTGCTAAGTGCAGTTAAATGCTAATAATGCAGCTATTTTGTTTTTTATTCTATGTTTTCTTCTAAAGTATGTAACTGCTTAATAAAAGTATGTTTTTTTGCTTTAATAGAATAATTTTATGGGGGAAAAACTGCAAATGGAGCTAATGTGTAAAGGAGCACAAACCAGAACTTATCTTGATTAATTAATCTTGATCTTTTCTTCCCATATTGTCTTCTAATTTAATTTGTAATACTTGGAGTTGACACAATTTAGATGAGCTCAGTTATCTGATTCTAAAAACTTTGGAAACCACAGGTGTGTTCGGCCTGCCTGAAGACTCTTTGGAATAAAATTTAAACATGTTAGATGTTTGGTTTTGTTCACATGTCAGTAATATTTTGGGATATGCTGTAAACGAGAGAAAGAGGAAAATAAACTCTTGATGCACTGGAAGTTCTCGTGGTTTGGTGGTGAGGAGTCAGCCCAGGCGAAATGTAATCACTACTAACATGTCAGTCCAGCCTGATCAACTCTCACTGCTTTGGATGGAAAATGTGTTTTCTTCTCAGCCGCACTGTTTCCCTCTTTGTTGAAATCTAGAAGTATTTACCATCTGTCTGTCAGTGTGTTTATTCTAAAACCAAATTAAAAACTGAATTGATTTTGTATTAAAATCTGCTTAGAGAAAAACTCTGTTTTTTTTAATTGATTATTTCATTTGAAGATAATTTTTTTCTTTTTCAGGTTTTCCCTTAAAAATATTAAAGACATCAAAGTTAGATTTGAAAAATATGTTATCTTTTTTATTCCAATAAAGAGTTTCTCTGACTTTGTTGAGCCTTCGGGAGATTTATGAAGTTGAAACTATATTCATTTGATAATAAATATGAATGTGCTTTTCTACATACCATTAACTCGCCTTATTTAACATAATTAAATCTTCATCAATAGATTGTTATAAAATCTAAAACTGTACCTACAAGTTTAAGTTAATTGTATGACAGCTGATGAATACTTGATGGAGCATGTGCACAGTGTAAACGATTACAAGTCATATAAACCCATCACATTCTTCTAAGTCTAACTCTCATAACTGTCATAAAAGACATGTTTATAGAACACAAAACAATGTTAAGATTTTTGGTGCCGATCTACTATAATGTAAGTAATTCAAATGCAGTTTTTGGCTCTTTGTAATGAAAATGTTCACATTAATAAATCCAGTCTGCTTTAAGAGATTCAAGGGTAAAACAAAAAGTGAGATAGGAAGAATAATTATCAGAAGTAGGAGTGTAATGATGTGTCATAAACAAAGGAGGAAAGAAAGAGCGGCAGAACAAAAGGTTTAAAGATAGACGTGTCAAACATGAACACGCGCCAAGTCATCTGTTGTCTTTGGATGGTTATGACACTTAGGATAATTAACAAAAGCCAAATGAATACATGTACTTGAAATCACGCCACCTTGAGTCTTTGACAGTTAGCATGTGGGTATAAAGGAACTTTTTCACAGAAAAAAATACATTTTTTGTCTCATTGTTTGAAAAACCTTGGTGGAATTTTTTCCCCTTTTCTGTTAGTGCATGGCAAAGGCAGACTTCTGCACTTCACCATATTGCTGATATTTGTAGTTATGACAGAAATTCATGCTTTAAAAGCTTTAATTAGAATCCAGAGGGTCATACAGTATATATGAGAGCCTACACAAGATGATGTGACTGCTGACCTCTTCATGAACTTCGCTACAGATAACTTTGTTTAGGAGAGATGGCAGTAGGTTTGCGAGCAACCGCTGCAGTCAATCAGTATGTTTGGTAATCTGATTCGTTGCTGCAGGATGGACGAGTGCCCTGCTGATGAACTGCAGTGCGCATATCTGACCTGATATGCCAAATACTTGCTCTTAGTTTTATCCCATTTTCCAAACCAATTTGAAATCTAAAGTAGCAGATAAAGCAAAAAGAAAAACAAACTTTTGTTTTGGGCAAATTGCCAAGGTTTTCATGCTGGCAAGCCTCGATTAAACCCACGTTTAGATGAACTACAGATGATTCAAAATGCTGAAGAACGCTGCATTTTTTTTTATTAAGATGTTTGGAATCTATTAATGTTTATCAATACCAGAGTTGATTTTGCATACTTATATATCTGTTGCTTCTGGATTTGCAGTCACTCTCCACATCCAGATTAAGATCAGTGCAGGATCGTCATTTCTACAGCAAAAAGGAAGGACTCACAATCACATTACCTTTTGTGTTCCTTTCATTTTCTGTTATCCAAAGTATAATTCATTCAACCTTCTAATGCCTGGGGTCCCCCAAATTGGGGACTTTGAGAACTGCCAAACTGCACCAATCTGTGCCAAAATGGCTATTTTGGGGACCTCCACTAAATGGTCTGCACTAAAACATCCATAATTTTGTTCTGATTCACTTCATCAGAGTCGGCCTTTGCAGAGCTAACGTCCACATGTTGTGTTTGGATAGAGGTTTAGAACTACTGCATCAGCCCAAAGGGATATTCACACACTTCTGAAAGTGTGTGTTTTAGACAAGTCTTAATTTAAATGGTCTGTATTTATACTTTTATCCAAAGCGTTGTACAGCATATTCACATTCAGTAGCTGCCATGCAAGACGCTCACCACAACCCGTCAGGAGCAATTACAGGTTCAGCATCTTGCCCAAGGACACCTTAGCATGAATTTGACTTGGCTGAGGATTGAACCGGCAACCCTAGAGTTATAAGACAACCGCTCTACCTTGCCGAGACACACCGCCCCCAGAGAAATTAATTCTTCACGGTAACAGATATATTACATATCTTATTAAATCTCACAAGCGTTTCCTTTACTATTTAATTAGACCTTGTGGTTGCAGAGATTTACTCATTTCATTGTGGGTATGCAATTTTTGAGCAGGGGCCTAAAAATAGGCACAGAGCTCATAGGGTTAATTACTTGGATTTCATGAAACATTTCTGATATACAAGTTAAGATTCCTGATTAAAACTTCCGAGAATTTGACTGGTTCCTCTGCTTTTGTTTCTCATTTGAATCATATCTATTTTTAAATATAAAAGCTAAATCCTTTTCTACAGGTTTTACACAAATGAGTTAATTATCTAATAACTGATTCAAAGAAGCCACTGAAGAACTCTAGCTTTTATCACCTTTGTTGAGTCGTGCAGTGGTTTTGTGGTATATGTGTGTGCATGTTACGGTGACCATGTATTTAGTGGGAGACAGATCAGTCACAAACCAAACTCAGGTTGTGGAGAAGGTTTTTATTCTGTCAGCCACTGCGGCAAGAAACCGGCAATCATCTAGAGGAAAGCTTGACATGAGCAAAACAACATGAATTATATTGAACATGTCATTTTAGGTTTACACAGACACAATACAATGTGATACTTTGAATTTATTGGGAAATGTTTTTACCTCTAGACATTGGTCTGGTCATTGGGGAGGTTTTTATATAATTCCATGGAATTTGTTATATGTTTTAGTTTAAAAGTAGGCATATTTTGTGATGGCTGATGTTTTACACTTTTCTTTTGCTTATGTGTAATGTTTAATAAGCTCGATTATTTAAATGTTGATCCATGAACTTCCACAAAAATGACCAGCACAGACCAACTCTTACATTCTGATTTATAGATCACTTCTTAGAGCTTCCTTATAGCTGATGTTGGCTGTTTCTCTGGGGTGTGCTGGTTTATTACCACTAGGCTATGCTGTGTTCCCAGGCCACTCGCCATTCCAGCCTAAACTCACACCCATCCAGGAAAAGATGAGTCTTCACACCTCCTCTGCAGCCTTCCCTCACTCCTCCCTTCCTATCACTCAGTTTTTCTCCCCCTTCTGCTTTTATAGCTTAGCTCCAACACCCAGCTTTCTCTACTTGTCCTCTCCTCATCGTCATGCTTCATCTTTCTGCTCTGCCATTTTTCTCACTTTCTATCCCGCCATTCCTTCCTCTCCCTCTAAGGTGCTGATCAATTCACAGTCTCCCGGGGAGGTGTGAGAACCCCCTCTCTTCATCTCCACCCATCTACTGAAAGTCACCCGCACCCTGAATGGTGCTAGTGCCCAGCACGTGTCACCCCCTTACCCTTTCCTCCCCCAAATCCTTCACCCATGAATTTTTTTTTCTTCCTTTTGTTGAGGGAAAAGTTCATGATGATGATAATCTTTTCTTTCTGCATTTCCATTATTTACTCCTCCTTTTTCTTTAACTCTGTCTTCTCTGTACCCTGCAAAAGTGTCTGCAACACCATTAGCACACCTGAAATAATAGTGCTGGTGACAAATGCTACTGGAAGGGTTTGGAGAGACACAGAGGTAAGGAGGTGTGTGTGATAGAGTGATGAGATCTATTTCTATCTGTGGGGTTAACTTAGACGCAGCAGTGGTTCAGAGTAAAAGCGGAGCTGCTGACCTGGTGACCAGTGGCACAATGTGAAAATTGACTGGCAGCATTCAGCACAGCTATTATTACAGGAACCTGCTGTGTATGTGTGTATGTGTGTATGTGCGCGTGCGTACTTGAATGCATATGTTCATAGGTCTATAAAAGAATGGATGCCACACAGTTCTCCCTATATATAAAAGCAGCTGTTAATCCTGTTTATATCAATAGATGTAAAGCAGGGATGTCAGTGTTGCTGTTGCATCCGGATTCAGTCATTTGCAACTCTTTGTCAATAATCTACAAGTTCACATTAATGCATCACTGTTAAAGCAGCAGCACCTTTCTTTCAGTTAGGTTCCGGCAAATAAGTAAGGCATTGAATAAACGTTTTAATCTTAAGTAATAATAATTTTTAATCAGAGAAGTTTGATTTCTGCATCAGAATTAATGCAACGTTTGGATATTTTATGTTTAAATCAGTTAAGTTTAGCACCATTTTCGCAGCAGTTGTGTTCTTTTCAACAAAAATAAGCCAATATTCCTTTTGTTCCATTTATCAGCATGTTTAACTTAAAAAGAAAGACACACTTGACATTTGCAATCAAAAACTTCAAAAGGCCTACACTCCAAACACCAGAAAAAAGACAATAAGATTTATGTTACTTAATATATTTGACCATAAAATGAACCAACAAAGAGAACATAAAGTACCCACCGTAACAACAGAAAGTGTGTTGATGTTTAACCGTGGATTCATATTACAGGATCTCCACTTCTGCATATTTTACAATAAGATCTTAATTGAAATTTTCTTGTGCATCACACGCAGTTCCCAACAGCCCCAGTAGAAGGCGCACATGATTAAGCATTCATGTGTGAGAGCTGCTAAACATTTGGGCCAAACTGCAGGATCCAGCAGGAGGGTATACTCCCAGAGGAAAAAGGAACTCTTGATTCAATAAAAGGCAGCTGATTTAATGGTTTGATATTAATATTAATATGCATTTAAAATGTTGTCATTATGTCAAAACTAAGCCAATGTTTCTAACGTCAGGTTTTTTTATACTTCTTCCAAGATATTCGTATAATTTCTTCTAAATATATAACCAAATTGTAGTGAAAGAACAATCACTTACTCTCCTATAGAATAATTTACTCTGTACTTCTTCCAAACTTGCTGACTTGAATGGCTGTAAGGCATCAAAATATGGAATATATTATTTCTTCATGAAACGTTGGATTATGAGAGAATGTGACCTGATTTTGCAGGTTTTCAAACCAACTTATAACTCCGAACCAGTAGAAATCATTCACTTTGACAAATCCGAGCACCTCTTTCTGACTTTTTTTTTCCAAAGCTAGTAGCGCGCTGGGCTTAGATGCACCCTGATGAATCCGACTCGGGGTTCTAAAAGGCGGTGACATATTAGTAGTTTATTATAATTTGATAAACTGTGAAAACGTTGCAGCAGGTCTGCATGTGTGCTGCATTTGTGACACAAACCAGAGAGACTGAGTGGCCTTCTTTGCAGATCTCAACATGTTTGGGCGCAGAGCTGCGGGGCTGCAAGAAGTTTGACCTCAGTTTGACTTCTCAGCCTGCCAGTTGTTCCCTAAACAGAGATACAAGCAATCGCATAAAGTCAGTTCTCAAATATCTGACCTGCTTTACAACTTGAAAAAAATGTCTAACATCACATTTTTTCCTCAGATGAGAACTGAAATAAAATCAATGGGGATTTAAAATAACATGTAACCTACATTTGTGTTTAGTATTTTGATATTGACAATTGTCTCGACCAAACTGATCTAAATGCTGAAACATGCCTCTGTGTGGACACAGTACAAGTCAAGATGCTAATAACGCTTTCTCTTACTCGTGCAAACACGCTGTCATTTTACATTCAGCCGTTTGAAAGTAATGATTTTATTGAAGCGAGTCAGAGTATTACCATCATCACAAAGAGGATTAAGAAGAAGTGACGGTATTTGCCCCCATGCTCTCTTTCAGGATACCAAAATGCGCTGACCCCTTACGAAAGAGCTGCTCCAGGAGAGAAAGTAGTGCTCCAAATTGGTTTTATGGATGCTAATTGAAGGAGCTTAATTGCTTTTTAATGCCATAGTAGTTTCTTTACAGAGAGCAAGCGTTGATGTGAACTCTTTTCATGTTATTGCAGGTTTACTTCTTCTTAATTACTCTATCTTGTTGTTGTGAGCTCCATCATCCTGACTGGGTTTCAGTAGATCAACAAATGTAGCGGCAAGCAGATTCAAACAGCAGCCTCCGCTTTAATTTCAAATAACTTTTCTATAAAGAAGACATTTTTAATTCATGCATGTGCGTTTTATTAATTTACTGTGCTATAAAACAATTCTTATAATTAGAAAATGAGGGGTTTGTACTTACCAAGAAACTACAAAAATAACAAACTGGACAATTATAAGTCAGTCCCATTTATTTTTTTTATCCGCTAATTCTGTGCGTAAAAGTCCGCGCCTCGTGGCTTCTCTGCAGTCCGCGTGACGGAGCATCGTCGGTCGGACTGCGGGAGCTTTTAACATTTCATGCCTGTAAAATTGTCCCATCGGATCCCACCGCTTGGGATTTAGTACCTCAGGAATCACCGACGAATGTGTGAAGCCACATTATCATGTTATGACACCGTCTGTGGCACCGGGGGCAGATGATCGATGACTGGACGCGCAGCACGGGGGGAGAAAAAAACCCCAGAACCTTCACACAGGCTGTCGCCGACCAGCACCTTAAGAGCATAAAGATAATAAGGCACTTTTACACACTCTCTATGTAACGGGACTGAAGGATACATGAAGTGATCATGAGGAAAAAAACCACAAATATAAACATATATTTTTTGGATATTCATGGAAATCCTGAAAATATTTTGTTTTACTACAGTTTTATATCATAAATATTCATACTGATGTAGTTAAACTTTATTCTTAAATGGAAAAAGATCAAGTAAATTAAACTAAATTGGTGCATCAAGAATCATATCTAACAACAAAGCGCCGGAACTATTTCATCAATAAAATAAACAGAAAAATTACTTTTCTTGAAACTCTCATGAATTAAAGTTCCCCATCATTTACTAAAGCTCGTTAATATTTCTCCAAACTTTTTTTCAATTTTTTACAGAGCAAACAGAGGGGCGATAATTGAACGGAACATTAAATAAAAGACAAAAAGTTTCATCTTGCTGGCTGTGAACAAAAAAAAAAATCATCTGAGTTCTGACTGGTTTGGGGGAAACTTTGTCAAAAACTGTGCGAATTTTTATGTGAGTTCATAAACCAAACGATGTGAAAATGAGTGTATGTGTGCTTTTGCGCATTTGCGTGTGTGTGTGTGGAACAAGAACCCAACGAGAGTAGGAGAGATGTCTTGGTCAAATTTTTGTGTTTTGGTGGAAAGAAAAAAAACAACAACAGACACACACACTGTTGAAGCCGACAGAAGCGTAAAATGTGTGTTTTCTCTCCACAGAAGATGTTTTGTTTTTCGACTGCGAATGTGGCCTGAAGCCGATCAATCAACTTTGGATCGATCACATAGGGAGCCAATAGGGGGCTCCCATCACTGTTCCTCCCTGCCATTGGACAGCCCGGGCAGAGTGGAGCGACCCATTCAGCACAGCTGTGGGGGAGAGGGACAGACACCATTAACGGTTATTTACAAGATGCTTTCACAAAAAGCTCTTTTCAGTGTTTGGTTTTAGAATGTTGCTTTCCGATGACAAACTTACTCTCAGGACGCAGACTTAATATCATGCTTTAGAAAATAATAATAATATTAACAATAATTACTGCAAGTTAGATAAAGATTTTTTTTAAATAACCTGGAAGCTTTTTTACATATTTAACTTTTTTGAGTTTTGCACTTCTCCAATAAATCTATTAACTGTGTATTTATATTTTTAAGTCTGAAAATCATTGCAAATAAGATGCAATTAATGTAAATGCTCAGATGCTGGTAGTTAGTGAGGCCCACAACAGAAGCCTACATTCTGGATTTTATGCAGACAAGTTGATGGCAACCCATAGAAGTTTCACCCTACTGTTGTGATGCTAAATAACTGGTTTTAAACTCATTTAAGCTCGTTTTTAATGTTAGAAACTAAGTGAAGCTTTCTAAATTAATACACCCTGTCTTTTACAATCCAGATAATCACTACTCTTAATTACATACCTGACTCACATGAGAGTTGAAAGCTGATTCAATTAGCCGTCTAAACGCTGTTTACAGGTAGAAAAGCGGATGCTGGACACATCAATCCTGAAATGAGTGCTTCAGTGTCCCTCGCTGAAGAATGAATGGAGTGTGTGAGGATAAGACACGAATCTGGAGCCATAAGTGCATATTCTGTGTTTATCCCAGTGTAGCTCCAGCTCGCAGTGCGGCTGGCTTTGGCTCACAGGGTCCTCCCACCCCTCCACTCTGCGCGACTTGCTGCAGCCCGGTGCGTTGTGTAAGACGCGACCTGTTATGGCCACCACTACTTCCGGGTTTCAGCAGTCTGGTCCAGATCCTCCGCTCCTCTTCTGCTCAACACACACATCCATTGTACACAAACGGGCGGGCGGCTCACGCATTCACACGCACTCACACACATACAGACACGTTCACACACACGTATACACGCACACACATACACGCACAGCATCGATCGTGGCTCCTTTAAGAAAGCCTAAGCCAGAATTATCACCCCACCTCCTCTTGATCTCCTCTAGACGCTTTTGCATAAGAAAATCAAGCCGGGAGCCGAGAGTGATCAAAGAAAACGAGAGGAGAGCTGCTTCATTTTTTAACTGTGATTGTGACCATTAACATTTAGGTGGTGCCGATCCCGTGGAGACGCGCGTCGGACCATCATTCATCCGGTACTTTTGACAAGCCCTCGCTTTTCTGACTGACAGGCGGAGTGGCAAAAAGCCATGAGAGTCGCCAGTTTTGTTTGAGGGGCTGTTTTATTTTCATCCTGGTTTTGGAAAAGGAGCCCGGTGCTGCTGCCGCGAGGATAGCCGAGGACATATTCGCCGCGCCTGGGCTAAACTTGCACTGAAGAGCGGGAGCTGGTTTCAGCGTTCCGTGGAAAAGAAAAGAAGAAAAAAAGAAAAAAAGGCATACGGGATTTTGGCTGAAACATCTTCTCGTTTGTTTGGATTTTCTCTCCTTATTTCGTGTCCACCCTGGACTCAGAGGGGATTTACCTAAACTGAAACGACGACCTGGGAGTGAGGAGGGTTATGGCGCAACGGGTACGTAGGGCAATCCTCCCTAAAAAGTTTCTCTAAGTCCACTGCGCTTGAATGCAATACTTCACTGTAACGTGGCTTACTGACACACATACCCAACACGGACACGCATTCGCGGCAAAAGTTTCTCTCGTCTTCCCTGACACATGGAGACATTCGATGTTTGGCGTCGTTTGGCACGGTGTTACGCACGGCCGCACTCGTTTACTACACAAAACTGGCCCACTGCGAGACACTGAAAGCGTGATCATATCTCACTTCGGCTATGTTTTTTAGATTAGTTATGACAGGCCAGTTACTGGAAGCAAAATGGGGGAGGGCAGAGAGGCAAAACAAATCCCCACATTTCACTGTCGAGTGTTTGGTCAAGATTTTCTAAAAATAATTTGTGCACAGAACAAAGCTTTTTTATTCGCAAATAGTTTCTCATGTTCAGCTGTAACATGGCGCTAAAAGATGTAAATTAGCATAATTCCAGTGAGTCAGATTTTAGTGATGAGGTGATGACCAACACTGATTCATAAAGCTACTGCAGGACTGCTTCAGAACAGCGACTGGGTCTTCACCCTAACAGTTTTTAGATGGGATGGTCGAGGCAGTGGGCACACTTAGCTGCTTAGATTGGCACTGGAGCTGCACCACGCTGGGGTTTGCACCTCTTTGCCTTTAGGGTCGAAACGCTCAGCTTTAAGTGATAATGCATTTTAGTCTCTCCCCGACACTTGTTTGTCACGTCTTGAGAGCACCATCAATAATTCAAGCATATTCAACTGAAGTCAACTGAAGAGACAAGCCTCAATTTAAGAAACCTATTTTGAACTTTGTTAGACCGGAATCAACATTTATGAGATTATTAAGTCAACCTAGAAAAAAAAGAGAGAAAAAAACAAACAAGAAGAAAAAAGAGCTTAAAGACGACGATGCATTATTCAGCAGAAACAGACTCGTGAAAAAAGTTTCACCTAAACGTCGTCTGTAAAATGCAACTCACATTTGCTGCACGCATTAGTGTGATGGTGGGTAATAGTGTGCAGCACAATTACGAGCATTTAAAATTAGAAAGCACAACAATTGACAAGTTTAAGACCCTAGGTGTGTACAGTAAACACACACCAGGCTGATACATTTAAAACCAACTGGATGCTAAATTATATTTTATTTAAAAAAAAAAGCTTATAAACGTGTGTTGCTACCGTTTTGTACTTTTTGTCATTTTAAACGCATTGAAAAACGTATGCATGTTTTCTAATTGCTTTGTATAATCATTGTGAAAAAGCAGAAAACAAAACTAATTTGCACTGCAGAGTAGTTTTTTCTTTTGTAAAGCAACGTCCTGATTCAGTCCTTAAAACTTTTCTTGACAAGTTGTATAATATCAGATCACAAAGATACATTTATTTTTCTTGGTTTTCATGTAAAATAATAGTTAGTGTTTTGACATGGAGGTGTAAAACGGATTTTGTGCATCTATATCCAGAAAAAACTTTTAATTAAGGAAAATATCCGCCTGGCTTTGTAAATGAATAAAACTGTACTCGGTTAACAGAATTTGACTTTGCTTTATTAAATAATAATAATAGCTTAAAGTGTAATCTGTCCTGCCAACCTATTTGTGTCTCTGGGACTTGTAGTTTCCCAGCAAAGTTTTATTCAGAGTCCTACATATTGTTGTGCATGCCTGTTAACGGTGGACTCGCGTGTTTTGTTGTGTGCAGTACGAAGACTTGCCCCACTACGGGATGGACGGTGTGGGCATCCCGACCACCATGTACGGGGATCCGCACGGCGCCCGGTCCATGCAGGCGGTGCACCTCAACCACGGTCCCCAGCTGCACTCTCACCAGTACCCGCACACCGCCCACACCAACACCATGCCTCCCAGTATGGGCTCCTCCGTTAACGACGCTCTCAAGAGAGATAAAGACTCTATTTACGGGTAGGTGCAGTCTTTCCCTCGGTGAAGGGGGGGAGTCACTCCCGGGTGTATCCAGGCCTGGACGTTGCAGCCGGAGAGGAATTGTGGATACGAAATCAGTCAGGAAATACCCGGGACGGTACCGTGTCTGGAGCTCAGAAAGTGCTGCAAAGACGCTGAGAGGGAAGAAAGGCTGTACGAGTTTTTCCAGCTCTTTCATTTTTTATTTATTTATTTTTTGTTAGTAATTAGATATTTTTATTCTTAAAAAGTGTATAATTTTTACAACTTGTTATCTCTGATTAAATTACTTAAATACAAGTGTGGAAAAATTAAATAGTACTCTATAGGTTTTCTAATTCAATAAAAAAAACTACAAATATCCCCTTAAAATGAATTCTTGACAAATAAAGAGGTATTTAAAGAGTCCAATTTAATCAATTTTTTGTTTATTTGAATACCTCTCTTTTATATTTACTCTTCTTATTTATTCAAAGGTTCATATTTTTATTATGAGAAAAGATAATTACCTTCTCTGATTGACACCTTTTTACTAATTTTCCAGGCTCCAGTCCCATAAAATACATCATAATTAAAGAAAATCCCACAAATGTGCATCGCTTATTAATTTGTGGGAGTTAATTAAAAAAATTAAAATTGCGTTTTCAGGGTGATTGAACTTGAAGTAGTCACCGTTTTAACCATCTTATCCCACCATCGGACTTTAGGAGGCGTGTTGTCCTCTGTACCACTCTGTACATATATTTACTCCAAGGACTTAAACAGTAAATAACAAACAAATGTGCACGTATTTTGCCGCGGGCGTATATTCTTTATTCTCCAAATGCACATACACACCTGTGATCCAAATGGAGACCTTGTGCAGAACCTAGTTTAATAGACTCTAAAGCTTTCATGCTATTAAACGCGACTAGATTTAATCAGAGAAGTCTGCGCGCTGTTTGCAGTCTCTTCTCCGAGCCGCACGCGGGGCTGCAGCAGCAGCAGTCCCCACGGGCCAGTTGTTCCTAGAGTAGCATGGCTGGCTAAATCTAGCTTGGAGTAGTCTTGACCCCGGCTGCTGTTCTCTCTGGTGACATTTGCTATTGTGTGTGTTCCCAGGCACCCCCTGTTCCCCTTGCTTGCACTGATTTTTGAGAAATGTGAATTAGCGACTTGCACCCCCAGAGAGCCCGGGGTGGCAGGAGGAGACGTCTGTTCATCGGAATCTTTCAATGAAGACATAGCAGTGTTTGCAAAACAGGTCAGGAAAGTTTGTCTGTTGGAAGCTGCTGCATGTTCGGTCTGGTTGAGCTCCTATACCTGCATGTCCAAAGTGTGGAGCTCTGACTTTTTTTTTGCCCAAAGTTAACAAATATGCGCACATTCACTAATCAATAAAAAAATAAAAAAATAAAATAAAAAAGTTTGTAATTTAATTTAAGAGGTTCTTCTACGCAGAAAGAAGTATTAAACTACAAATGTGCTTTTTAATTTTTTACATTCATTCCTAATTATAACTGTATAAGTAACCATATTCATTCCTTATCTGAAAATGTTTTGCTTTTAGATTCGGGCAGAAAAACCTTTATTTTCATCGAATCCAGAGTTGGATAATCTGGTAAGAAAACATCATATTATTTTGCAAATCTGTACTTTCAAACACTGTTTTTGTAAAGCTTCTAGCAGCTGTTGTTTGGATGTTTATTGGCGGGATGATCCTCTGTGTCAGAGAGCCACGTGGTGCTGAAAACTTAAAGCAGGATTGCACATCGTGTTGCTCCGTTTGAGCTGTTTGATATCATGAATGTGCCCCTGGTTGTATGTGCACATGAAGGGCCGTTGTTAGACAGCTGGCACGCACCTTTGAACTCTGCCTGGAAAATTATTTGTATTCATTCTTCTCACTTTGTACGGCTGGGTTCTCCAATCGGGATGTTAGATCAACATTTTAGTCACGACTACTCGGTGGCTAATAGATCTCTGATTCTGAGGCTTATTGCAGCTTTAGCTTGTAGCTGTACGCCTGTTCTCCATATAGCAATAACGTCAAACTTTAATATCAGCTTCACATAAAACCCATTTCTATGAACATTTTCCTCATTTTCAGTTACTTGTATTAAGAAAAACGCACCTGTTTAATACCAAGAGATGTGAACATCTAATTTTTTTTATTGTCATTTAAATTTTTCAGATGATTCAAGCTATTCAAGTTTTACGATTCCATCTTCTGGAGCTGGAAAAGGTAATATTCTCTCGCCATTTCTGTCCAGGGTGCTACTTCAGACCTATGGGCTGTATTTGCATAAATGTATTTTTGCTAGTCGGTTATAATTAGCGTCAAAATCAATCACGGGGCCATTTCTCTTCCGCGTTTAATCACGACGCAAGCTGTTACAACTGGGGCGGATATCTCTATACCCCAGTTCCCCCCCAAATGTTTTAATGAAGTTTAATTCTGGCAGCAATCGCATGCAAGGTGAAATATATAGGCGAACTTTTTGGGTTTTTTAGAAATGATTTCTTTGTGGAGGGCAAAAGGCCCCAGGCGGCCATCTGTGGATAGATGGAGTAGTGGGTGTAAAACTCTTGATTTATCTCAGTATCAGATGGACTGCAGTGGTTTGTGCTATCAACTTTAACCCAGACTTTGACTTCCAGCAACAAAAATCAAACTTATTAAAAGTTTTTAGCTTTAAAAGCCTACGCACGCGGCGCTTTTCTCTAAAATGAAAGTTATTTAGAGAAGAAAATCAGTAAAAAAAAAAGTTAACCCTTGGATTTTTTCCATTTCATTATGCATCTGGTATGCCTTTTCTTTCTCCAGCAGCAGAGGATGTGCCACATTGGCAGTGATAATGTAATAAGTAGACGAAATTAAACAGTTTACCTTAAATGTCAGTCAAGCGGGTCATTCTTCGCTAATGGCCACTACCCGGGGCACCGATGATGAATTTTGCACGGGTGTTGAGTGTGTTGTAGCCTCTCAGCCCTCTTGTCACTGTCAATTTTCAACGATATCTCTATTCTGGGTGGAGGGAATTTTTTAAAATAAAAAATAATAATAAATTTACAATTTCCAGTGTGATCACTGGTCAGAGCTGGATGACATGGCACGGGGTGCAGAGTTAAATGAATCCAAGCCTTTTTTAAAAAAAATTATGTACAAAAAAGGTGAATAAAAGCTTTTTTACAGACACAAATATAAATCTTTTTGTTTTTATTTTTTCTGATATAGTTAAAGTTATAAGTGATCCTTAGCTTATGAGTTCTTGTAAAACCATTTAATATTTCAGATGCCTGTTGTCATGTTTGTTGCACATGCCACATGCTGTTTGATGTCCATTTGAAATGACCGCATGACGCCTCTTCCTCATCTCTCTGCAGGTACACGAGCTGTGTGATAATTTCTGTCACCGGTACATCAGCTGCTTGAAAGGCAAGATGCCCATCGACTTGGTCATAGACGACAGAGAGGGCGGGTCCAAATCAGACAGCGAGGAAATCACAAGATCTGTGGCCCTAGATCAGGTAGGCTTCATTTCTCCCCCTCTCTCTCCCCCTTCCCCCTCTCTGTGTGCGAGAGAGTGCGCATGTTCTCCCTATTGGCTATTCAGCTATTCTGGGTCACTACTCCGCTCTGCCGTTATTTGCATATGATTAAAATCGTTTTATATTCTATCCATCGGAATGAAAAAAATTCTGAATAATCTTGCTATTATTGGTCCATTAAGACTTGAACCCGGAACCGACCTGGGAAGATTACCTCGAAAAGGCATCGCCATAAACGTGACCTGTTTCATGTCGATTTTAATTTAGAGCCTCTTTTCATTTTTTTCTCTTTCTCTTTTTGAACTCATAAACGGAAACATTATGAGCTCCTCTGCGCTGTGTGGAGCCCCCTCAGACTGCTGCACACTGTAGTTTAGATGCTTTGGTTTCTCCACTGTAGGGTTCACGGTTCATTAAGTGTCTTGTCAGTATTTTTCCTTAGACATGAGTGCACATTGCTTATCGAGACCCCTCCTCACCTCCTTTATTTCGCTCCGAGCGCACAGATTCAGCACAAATAAGATGGTTTATTTTCGAAAAGCTACAGAAGCAGCGGGTATTAAAGATAGATTATGGAGTGTTTCCTTTTGTGCAGATATCAAAGATAACCACAGCCTTCATTATGTGCTCCACTGACTGTTGGCACTCCGGGGACATCGTCTGCGCACAGGCATGACCCTAATGGTCCGTACACGGCCGTAAAATAATGATAACGGCACAAGATTATTAGAATTATGCTAATCTGTATTTTTCGGCCATCAATAGCTCGTCATCTGAGAGGAATACAGGGTCTTGGGCTATGACACTATGCGTTTCAATACGTTAAACTATCCCAGTGTGTTAAGAGAGTAAGGACTGAGGAGTATACCAAGAATAGTGGGGGAGAAATCAAGTATCCAAATTTAAGGGATTAACTGGATAGTCCGACATAAACAGCAATGAAGCGATTAGGATAAATAATTTAAATCCGCGGACTTCCATATGGTTGAGTGGTTGGTCTGAGCAGAGAGCGACGCAGCCACGGGCTTTTATGTCCTGGGCTGAATGGCAAGACTGAGAGCGGACCGGGAAGATCCCCGCCGCGCATGCACTCCTCTGTCCCCGACCCTTATGTCTTATGGAAATGAGAAAGATCACGCGGAAGATAACATACTTCATTTAACAGAATTCAATAACACAGGCGCCACTTGTGCATTTAAGTGTCTCTTTGAACAGTCCCTTTATATTCTAAAGGGATTCAGTTTATAAACTTTAAAAACTTTTTTTCTTAGTTTATTTTCCTTTTTTAAGAAGTCAGCAAATTTAATGAAGTCTTATATATATGGGAATAGTGTGTGAAGACTCCTGGAACGAAGATGAAGATCTTTAATTGATTATAAGATTGAAGACATTTCCTATTTTCATATAACTACGGTCCTTATATAT
>JBAMHW010000018.1:24528554-24553546 GCA_037177495.1 Rhadinocentrus ornatus | reverse complement strand
GGGGTAAAGCACAACAACCTTAACCATTTTCTTTATTATTGCAAATGAATTGGCAAGGCAACATTTCTTGCATGAGCGCTTGTATGATATGGGGCCTGGCACAGCGAGAAAGGGAAGCCCCTCTTGCATCTTAGACGCGGCACAATGAGAATGCATTAGATTGGAATGCCTCACCGATCATAGCGGAATCAGAATTTCCAGCAAGGAAAATCTTTTCATGGCGAATTAGGGCGGTGTAGGGAAGAAAAATGGTGATGAAAAAGAAAAGAAAAAAAGGAATGTGTAGCTAAAAAGGGTTCCCTCGGCTTGGTGCGGCAGATTTAAGAACTTTAAAGCTAGGCAGAATAGAATGTGGAAAATTGAATTTATTGAACAATTAAGCATCAAATTAATCTATGTCTTGCTCAGGAGACCGCGAGCAGGAGAGAGAGTTAAGGAGATGGTGACAGTGAGTGAGAGACGATGGTGGCTCATTAAGGGGAGAGAATAAATTAAGTGTGCAGCTTTGGGTGCAGAGGGACTCTTCTTTCTCTCCATTTCCTCATGCTTTCTGTTTATTCATCTATTCATTCCATGAATGCACAAATGTCACATTTTGTGAAGGTGTCCCTGTTTATTGTGTGTTCAAGTGTTGTTGATTCAGGGTGTGTGTCTTGTGGTCAAGGTGTGTGCTTTTGTTTAGATGGCAGGTGTGTTTTGTGTTTGCACAAGGTAGATAAAAAGTACTTCTCTGTGTGGGAGTGTGTACAATTTCAGTAACAAAAAAAAAAAGAAAGAAAGAAAAAACGATTTTTGAGTGCATTTGTGTGTGTGAGCACACATGCTGTGTGACCTGTGCGGTTGTGTGATCTCAGCCGTGTGTGTATTAATTGCGTGTTAGATCAGTGCCGGGCCTGTTCCATCCAAGGGCAGCCTGTGATTATAAATAAACTCCTCGTCCCTGCGGAGATGCCACCAGGCCCTGTCTCAGCCCCGCCCCGTTTCCCATGGGGCCTCAATGGCCACCTCCCAGCAGGCAAAGCGCTCTTTTGTTCAATTACAGCTAATGCAGTAGTTTGCCATTTCCCCTTCCTTTTTCTAATTATATTTTCAAATGGAATTTGTTAGAGAATTACAACAAAAAGAACATGAAAAAAATTCTTTCTGTGTGCTGGGGCTCTTGGGTTTTTAATACTTGCTGTTCAGCATCCCTGGGGTACTGCATGATTTTTTTTTCATAGAGCTTTGAATAAATAAGTTCTGCTCATTTTTAAAAGCTGCACTTTGGAAGAAACTGGCAACAGCCAGTGTTAACTGTTTGCATTCTGAGCATGTGGTCTGGATTACCTCACTTCTGATGTTCCCTGGAGTCACTCGGCCATGCACGGGTGTTTCATTTTTTTTTATTTTTTTTTTTCATGTGTGTATTCTACGGTCAGCAAAAAGAATTTCTAAGAGATGGAAGAAAGGATTGTCTCGGTATTTTATCCCTGTTAAAATCAACGTTTATCTACCCAATCAACGTCCCTGTCATGCCTTTGTGCAGTGACTTTCCTCTTTATTGCAAAGCCTCAAAGCCTAATTTGAAAAACAACAATTATATCCTTCATGTAAGCAGTGGGTTATAATTTCATAGCCCAGGAACATCAAACGAGTTCTAATACAGCCCAAATGTGTTGAATTTGCTGACTAGTATTTTCTTTTCTGTTATTCTATTCCATCTAGGTTTTGTTTTAAATAAACCCTATGTCATGATTTAATGTCTCCCTTCTTTTTTTCATGAAGCTAAACTCAACTCCAAACCCCTTTTCACAGCAGCAGCAATTGTAGTATCCCAATTGAAACCAGTTGTTCCCTCCCTCGCGTCCCCCTCCTCCCCCTCCTCTCTTCCTCCGTGTGGGTTTCTATCACTCATTTCGTCGCAAAGGCCTAAAAGCGTGATGCAAGCACCACATTGCCCCCCTTGATATCTGCTTCATTTGATTTCCGAGAGCAAAGACAGGCTGTCTCAGGCGGTGCAGGATGCTCGATAAATGTTTGCATGCGTGTGTTTTGTTTGTTTGTTGTAGTGAGCTGTATATGATAAGACATTAGGTTCCATTTTGTTCTGTTCTGAAGTCTCTTTTCTCCCCGTCCTGAACGCTAATGCGGATTCTGAGAGGCACCGGGAGATAGGAAGTAACATCTGGTTTAGTTTCACCAGTATGTAGCAGCTTTGTACTGTAAGAGGCAGGGGGGAGATTTGTACGTGTAGTTTCTTTGCTTATGTGCATGTGTGTAAGCATCAAATCCGAATGAGGGATGTTTCTGTCTCTCTGTGTGTTTGTTGTCTATCTTATCTACCTGTCTGATGACACCATTCGTGTGCATCGTATGTTTTCATTCCTGTCTGGACCATTTGCTCTCTACTGTCCGGTGTGCAGCTGAGACTCATCTGGCCTTAAACACATTCAGCTCACTGTATATAAACCCAGGTCTCCTGAGTCTCTCGTCTAGTCAGCTGCTACAAGGGTAAAACTAGTCTCAGTTGCAGTCAAGCTTGGTATTTTTCTTCAAGTTGGCTATACTGAAATTTTTTTATTTGTTCTCAGTCAGCCTCTGGTTGGTCATGGACTATTTTTTTTCATTTAGTTGTTTTAGAAAAGACTGTGGGAAAACTTCAGCTTATTTTATTATGTCTTTGTCTTGCTGCCCAAAATGAAATTTAATTCTACATTAGTGGGACTGGCCATCCATTTTCTCTGTTTAATTTTGGGATAAAACAGAGGATTTATATTGATGTGGCAATACTTGAGTTATATACCTCCCGCTCTCTCCCTCTGTTTGGATGACATCACCCCCTGGCGCTCACCACCGCCTATCTAAAGTTGTAGCTGTTTTGTATTTTCATCTGCTCGCGGTTTCAGCCAAATGGAGGCAGCCGCGGATCGCATGCTTCAGAAAGCTGGGAACTAATACAACATGTTCGCTTGCTATTCGTCTGAGCCTTTCTCTTCATCAAGCCCTAATAGTCTGCATTTGATAAAACTTGCTGGAACTCACACACACTTCTTGACTGGCCAGCGAGTTGGCGGTGATGGCTGTATTTTCAATTGAATTTTACTAACTTCTCTGCTATGTTTCTCTTCCTGTCAGACATCCTGGAACAGAGATCATGATGACACGGCGTCCACGCGTTCTGGGGGCACACCGGGACCATCCAGTGGCGGACACACATCGCACAGTGGTGATAATAGCAGCGAACAAGGTAAGAGTTGATTTTATGAAGGAGAATATGAAGAAGGTTGACTGTTTTAACATCTAAATGATATCATACATCCAAAATACATGATACAAAACTTTCCTATGTGATATTTAAAGTAGGGATTTCATGTTGAGTTTAGTTTTAACGGTAGATCACACCTGCTGTAATAACTCATAAAGAGGCCAGAGATCACAGGAGCACTTCATGGACCTGGTAGGGATTCTTCATTTTCCAATGCGACAAAGTCGACATGCTGTGCAGCATAGCTGGGTCTTTTCCCTGGTTTTATTCTTCCTGCTGCCAGCAGGGAGACTTTTAGCTTCACACACCTGTTCAAGGAAAATCCGGCGCATCAAACCTGTTCAGATCCTCAGTGGATTCTGTTTAAAACAGGGCAACCTTTTAAAAACCAAAGTTCTGTTGAATGAGTGGGGATTCTTTTTATCATTAATGATGTGTGTTTGATCAAGAAGTGTGGAGTTTTCAATCCTTCCGTTTATTCTGTAATAATTAAAATAATCAGAATTGTATTGATTGAATATGCAAACTCAAACATATGCAGATTGGCCTTTTTTCTACATTTGTGCAGAAACCTAAATTTAATGGCCCCAGCCTCCTGCTGAGCCTTGATGTCTGCACATTGTAAGATTATGTGAGTATTAAAGGGAGACTCAGTTGGAGGGAGGCAGCAGTGGGAGAACGTGGTGGTGGGGTTGGCGCTGCAAACAAACTGTAGGCAAAAAGCAACTTTATGTATTATTGAAGGCGATATCAAGGCGAGCAGTTTGCAGGGTTGCCAGTGCCAGAAGGCAGAGCCTGGGTGGGAGCAGAGAGCACCGCCATGCCTTCCACTCCAACGAGCAGCCACTTATATAGTCAACACACTCTGTCTGTCTTTGTCTCCATCTCCAATTCAGTCTCTGCTTTTTTTTTCCCTTTTACACACACTCTGACCAACCTTTTGTCCTGCCTTATTACCCCTCAGTAATGCTCTGAGAGTTTAGACTTAAGTTGAGATGAAAATGAAAGATGAAAGAACACAGAAATGACAGTGAAACAGGGCAAAGAAAGACAAAGACAAAGAAAAATATTGTGCAAGAGTGTGTGCACTCCTCTAACTTTGATGAGTAATGGTCTGGGGGCAGCCAGGCAAAATCTGATTGGTTGTTTTAATGAGCGTGCTCTGTGCCGAGTTTGGGCTCCTGCTTCTGTGACCCTTGCCCCCTATTGACCAAACTGACACTTCATTTTTCAGATCTTTCCAATTATAGACTCGCTCCTTATGTTTGCCCCCCTCCAATGACTCTCTCATCATCTCTCTGTCTCCTTAAATCTGATTCTCCAACTCACTTTGCTTTTTGTTGGGTTTTGTTTGTTGGTTGAGTTCATTAAAGGTTAAAATGTCCAGTAGCGTCTGTTTGAATGTACATGTGCATTGGTGTGTGTCTGAGTATTGAATTTGTTGCTGTGATTTGTCCAAGTGTCACAAGTTGGGAGCTGAACACAATACATGTTTGTGAGGGTATATGCAGGTGTGGAAACTTTCTACCCTTACTTAAAAGTAAACAATGCAACTAACTATTTAATCCAATTAGCCATTTAAATATAAAGTGGGAGGGGTCGTCAAGATCACGAAAGTCAGGAACATTATGAAACTGTCCCACAAATACTTGAGATTAATGATTTTGTTGTTATTTTTTTTCCTGTTAATTTTACACCACTATGATAGTTTAGTCATAATGATAAGTAGATAATTCACCCAAGAGGTGCCATTTATTTACATTGAAAACTTGTTAGCAAAAACTGCACAGGGCAAATAATAATTCCACTGTGTGTTTCCAAACCTGGCAAAATAAAAGGGGCAGCTTTACATGTATTTATATATTAGTTGTATTAGTTCTGTTGAACACCTCATTTTTGAAGAAAATATAGAGGATTTTCACAGTTTTACAATATAATAAGCAACAAAAGACTCGCTGTGTTTTCTGTATACAGCCTTCTGTCTCATACAGTAAAGAGAGAGTAGACGCTGTTGTGTAATCAGTTAGTTGCAATATGAAGCTTCACCACTAGATGCCACCTAATCTCGGACACTGTACAGTTAACATGTGCCCACAGTGGTGATGAAATGCTTGACAACTAGATTTATGATTTTAAAGATACTCATCAAAATGTATTTGCTCAAATACAAGAGTTTCGCCAACTTAAGAGAAGGTTAGAAACTGAGTTGAGAGAATCTCAAACTCAATAAACGATTGCTGTTGCATATTCTCCACTTTGATATGTTCAAATCGTAGCAGAAGTGGGGTAAGCAATATATATCTCTCTCTATATATATAGAGATAGATATATATATAAAAAGGTGAGAAATTTGAAATTTCTGCTTTTAAGAGAAAGCTTATTTCAAACATTGTATTTAGCTAATATGAGGTTATTATGTAATAATTTTGACATGTATACATGAAGGTGTCAATGCACATTTGGCTGTACATTCATTTGGATCTTTAAACTAAACAACAGGTAACATCAAACATCTTCTGCTTCTTTTGTGTGTGTGTGCCCACATGAACAAAACACACACATACACACACAACCAGCATCAGGACACAGTGACAACAGTAAATACCGTAGGACATCTTGGACTGGTTTCAGGTTTATATGGGTTAAGAGCTATCACTGCCACGTCATATTGGCTCTGGCAAATTCTGTGTCATTCACTTGGTAATCCCAGTAAGCTGGTTATTTATCTGTTTGGCACTTTGCTCACTCTCTCCCTGACTGCTTCAGCCTGTTGTCTCTCTCTCCCCTCTCTCTTTCTCTTTCATCTTCGCATCCTCCCTCTTTTTTTGCAGTTTTCCCTTGTCTCCCACCTACTCTCCAATCTCTCTTTCATTTTACTGTCAGCCGGTTTCTCTCTCCTTGTGTATCCCTGTGCTTTTCTCTCCCTCCTCCCCCTTTTTCTTCTTCCATGCCTCCTACTCACTCTCAAACACCGGCTTTGTTTATCCCTCTTCTTTCCCCTTCTCTCACCTTTCTTTGTTTCTTTTGCACCTTCATTTTTCCCCATTGATCTCTCTTCCATTTTTACCCCCTTAAACTGTATTTTATCATTTTTCTTCAAATAGTCTCCTTTTTTTTAAACTTATTTTAACTTTTTCATTCTTTCCAAATTTTCATTCTTTACTTCAGTATTCTCATCTCATCTTTTACTTGATATTTATTGTTTCATTTCCTCGCACATTTTCCTACTTCATTTTCTCTCATACATCTTCTTCAAATTTCTCTGATGTCTTATCTTTCCCCATTATCTTTGTTTTATAGCTGTCTTTGGACAACTGTAACAAGTTCTCCAGACAACAAGATACGCTCAGTATCAGTGTAACTGAAATGAGATTGATTAGTGTTTTTACCAAGTTTGAATATCCTCTTTTGAGGCGTTTTACTTTCATTCTGTGTTTGGTTTGGTTCAGGCACCAAAAATAATTGTTTTGGTTAAAAAAAAATCATTTGGCAAGAGTAAGGAAAAGATCCTGGATGAGGTTAACCGTAAGAATTTACTTTTCAGCATTTGCCTCATGTTTCTATGTTGCCTCAGTGATGAGTTTTTGGGAAATTTTGCAAGCACATTTGGCAAGTCTGCCAGAGACATGTTATCTTTAAAACAGAATTATAAGTCATAATAACAGCTTGTCCGTGGTGTTGTAGTTCATGGGAGGACAATCTTGGCTGCTTCTTCACTGACCTTTCTATCCATGCCTCTTTTTTTTCCCCCTTTACCTGCAGAGCCACACAGCTAATGTCCATCTTACGGCCCTTGACTCATTCTTTCCCTGTTCCTCTCATCCATCCTTCAACCGATTTCTTTTACTCCTTCCCTTCGACGTCCTCTTCCTTCGACCTTTCTGTAATTCTTTCTCTCTTGTTTCCTTATCAACTACCCGATGTTCATCTCTCCTCCAGCCTGCCACCCCCCCTGCAGCAAAGCGAAGCAGCTCAGAGGAAGGAACAAGTGAACTCTCCTCTCTTTCCTTTTTTTTCCCCCAGCCTTTTTTCCGAGGCTAATCCTGAGACAAACACATGCTCCGTTCTGTCCTCTTTTTTTAATGGGTCACTGCCCACTAGTATAAAGATTTCTGTTTCCACCCGGAAGTGTACTTGCACTCAAATCCAGGAGCTGGAGGACTCATGAGAAGGTCCATGCATTATATAAGATCGGTAGTCAACATTTTTGTGTTAATTAAAGAGTCAAATATTCATCTAATTGCAAAGTATTTGACAATTAGATAATTAATTTTTAACAAGATGGTTAAGGAGGGCTCTTAATCTAGCAGATGTTTTGCAATGTTTCATCAGTGTCACAGAAACTATGTGAAAAAGTATGGCTTTTATTTTTGCATGTGGTTGCAATTCTCACATGCTGCATCCTTAGTTATGGTGTTTATGCTTTGACCACAATGCCGATGGTATTTTTTAGCACTAAATTCCATTGGCAGAGACAAAAAATAGAGGGAGGATCACATTTGCTTCACACATGTCATTAAAATCAGTCCTGGGTGTCTCCTTTCTCCCTAAAGAGCAGACAAAGAAGAAAGCCTCTTATATTTTTTTCTCCTCCCTCTTTTTGGGAGATCTTTGTAAACATCCAGCAAGCATCAACAAGAAAAGTCAGAGAGCAACCCTGTAGCTAATTAGTCCCACTCTATTAGCCCAGCTGTGTGTTAGCTAGTTCCTACCAACAGGCCCCTTTGTTTAATACCCACAAGCCCTCTGGAGAAGCCCCTCTGCAGTCTTGGATTGTGCTTTTCTGTGAAAAGTAATGCTCGAAGGGCAAAGGAAAAGCTAACAGATCATATATGCCTGCGATGGAAGGGAGTCCCTCATGCACATGAGCGAGCCGTCTCCTTTTCTCGCAGTATAAAGTACTCCTCTTTGCCTGTGTGAATTTGTAAGGACACCCTTTGGCTTCTCCGAGGGCCTGCCGTGCGAAGGAAACAGAATAACATTCCGGCAGTGAATCGGTCAGCTGCAGTGTTGTGGATGCAGGCTGAGCGGAGGAGCAGAGCAGACTCTGTTTGCTCTGTTTTTGAAAGCTACAGGGTTTCTTTCTCTGCTAGTCAGAACCATCTAGGGAATGAGGCGATGACTGGTGATATTAGATATGTATCACCAATTACCCAGACCGTTTGTAAAGAGTACAGTGTGCTGCGCCAAGACAAATGGCTCCCCATAAGGCTGTGTTTTAGTGTCTGCCCGGCTTGCTGGTGTCTGAGTAGTGGCCTGAGATTTCTTAAAGTTCTGCAGGTTGGTTGATTGGAGAATTAAATTTATACCAATATTTGCATTGTCAAGCATGTACTGTATGACTGTGTTCACGGACCAACATGGTAGCTTATTTCTTGTGGTTTTTGTTATTAAGGGAGGTCAGCCTTATATTTGTTGTGTACTGTGAGCAGTGTTGGGAAAGTTCATTTTCTTCATGAACTAGTTCAAAGTTCAGTTCACACATTTTAAAATGAACTAGTTAAGTTCATAGTTCATAATTCAAATTTTTGATCTCAGTTCACAGTTCTAAAAATTAACTAGTTCATAGTTCCTTTACCCCAATGTGTTGCAGTGAGCTATTACCCTCAGAATACTGGTATTTTCCTGTTGCCACGTTCAGACCACGCTCATAGCCAGCTGCAGCTTTCACTCCTACAGTATAAAAACTATCTGATGTAGGAACCACGCTGAGGTAGAAAACAAATGATTAACCTCAAAGATCCATATTTACAGTGCAAAACTTTAAAATATTATTTATCTTTTCATTAAGTCACTTTTCAATTTTTTGTGAATGTATTTTGTTCTGACTTGTTTATCTAGAACTTGGGTCATAAAAGTGCAATATTCAGACCAAATGAAGATGTAAAACATAAAATAAAGAAAGACACGTTAGACCAAATGTCTGCCTTTATGAAGTTTCTGAAAGCTGAGGGTTCCTCTTTCCTCAAAGGCTGCAGGTCTCCGACAATATACTGCAAAAGGTTTTCCACTTGCGCGAGAGATGAAGACATCGGAGCTGCTGCTACTGTATGCCATTGTTTAGTTTTGGCTGGTAGAGGATCTGCTTTAGCACACCGTTGCCTAGTCTTTAGATTGTTTTTAGGGACATTTACTTCACATACCCTGGAAGGCTAGCCGGATGCTTTAGTTCAACACGCCGTTTCAGGTTTGCTGTTGGCGTTGTTGATTCCGCAGATTCTTGACACCCCGCTGGCAAAGTTAAAAAACGCCAGATTTCTCCATCCTGGATCATCCCTGAGCTTCTGTAAAAATGATTTTAAGTGATAATACGAAGATACTGTAGTGATCAATGAGGCAGAGGTGGAGCTGCTGCCTTCAATGGATTTTGCCTCCATGTTTCACAATTTGGTGACACGGTGTGGCTCTGTGGTGGCTGCTGTTGCCAGATTTTGTGTTTTTAAGGCCGGGATTTTATCTGGAAGGCTCCACGGAAATCTGGCATTCTCTGTAACAAAGTTTGACTGTGACAGAACGCCGTTAACAAACGCCAGAATGAGCACGCTCACAATAACTTTCATCAGGCAGAAATAGAGTATGTTCATTTCATGTCCACCCAAAATATGAGCAGGTTCATGAACGATTGCTCAATGAGCTCGTTCAGGCACAACACTGACCGTGAGAGTAATTAAACTAATAACAGAACATGATTAAGGATATGGCTCCTAAACCATTTGGACCATCAACTTTATTTATGTATTGTGCATTTCATTATCATATCCTGGTGCAACTTTTGCCTATTTATTGTAAATCACTGCATAACCTTCACTAGCTGTAAATCCTCATTGATCAAGCTGGAATATTCCTGATGCTGTCATCCCTTCATCCATGCATGCACTGTCCAACCTCTGTGCCCTCCAACAAGGTCAGGCCACAGAGTGGCTATTCCTGTCAGGCATCTCATTGGACAGTTTTCAGAGCTAGGGTGGGCAAACGTGTACATGGGCAGGAGTACCAGGCTATCAGCAGCTAGCTTCTGCTCATCCAATCATTAGGCTTCACGTGGCCCTTCAAAGCCACTGATTAATTGGTCGGATTGTCCAGTAGACTGGAAGAGAGAACTGTGTGTGTTTGTTTGGTATTTTCCCCTCCTTGACTTGATTTTCTCCTTCAGTAGCTCATAGATGCTGTTTTCCTTTTCCTTTTCAATTTTAACTATAACAGTTAGATGCATAACATCACTTAGGTTAGGAGTGTAAAGCCATGAAGCATTCAGTTACAACTGGAAATAGTTGTTTTTGTTAATTTTATGCTAAAATACTTTTCTCTCTTGGCCCAAATATTAAAATGCATAAATCTGCAAGTAGAGACATGGACCTTTAAAAAGATAGCGTTTAAGTTAGTGTGTATTGTCTAGACAACGTCTAGACATAATCGAGCTAGATCCATGGTCCGGTAATTGTCTTACTGGTGTCCAGCGTTACCGGTAATCTGTTTACATGTAAGGCTTTGTGGGTAGATAAAAGGTATGTGGCTCCCTTGATTATTCTGCTATGAGTATGACTGGAGGTGGAAGTACAGTAGCTGGCAGACACAGACAGAATTCTCATTTTGATTTCCTCAGGGTGTGAACAGAGGGAAGAGGATAAAAGTGGAATTAAAAGACAAAAAGAAACAGTCAAACCTGAGCGTGAGATGTAAAGGAAAGGATCTCAAGCTGAATGCTGTGGAAATGTTTTGATGCTGGAACAGTCTCTGCATGTGTGTGAGAAGAGGCAGACAGAAGAGTTACTGCTGATTACTGTGCTAAGTGCTGCTGAGTGTTGTTTGGGAGTCTATTGAGGTGCATTCACCACTGCAAACAAATAACATCAGCTGTGGCCGGGACACTGTACACTCACTCTGGGTGTGGATTATAGGCTAATATCGGCAGCATCACAAGATCACAGACCTCTGTACACGTCATTCATGAAAATCAATATATTACAGACTATAAAGGTTAATTGGCTCTAAAACACTTTTAGATAACATCCTTTAACATCTCAGTATTACCAGTAGCAGCGTTTACTCACCCTCAACTGGATTTACTGCATCTCAAACATTATTACCTGTGCGTACCTGGGAAAAAGACATGTTGGCTTTTTAGTGTCCAGCTGTGACCTTCCTCTTTCAGATTCATTGAGAGCTAAACAACCTTTCTATTTCGTAGTAGCTGATGTATCACCATCATAGTGTCTCATCTTGCAGAAAATGGCCCTTCATGACTTTTTATTGCCTCGTGGGCAGAAAGCAAACTCAAGTGGCCTGCGTTTGCCCCTCTCAAAAAGAGGAAATTGTATCAGTTTCCCACAGTGAGGAGTCAGTTTGCTTTTAGGATAAAGGCTGGTGTCACACAGCCACTGAGGACCTAAGGAAGAAAGGGTCTGAAATAAAAGTAAACAAAGTGATCTCTCCTACTTCCTTCTATGATATGAGCTTCTGCTTTGTAAATGAGCTTCTCTAACTTGGTTTTATTGGTGTAAGTGAACATCTCATGTGTGAGAAGGTAAACAATCATAAAACCATTTGATAAGTTGTCAGACATTATTTAACTTTTATACTTTGGGATTTGTGTACTCTGTGTTCCTGATTGTTTTTCATTGCGTGAGTCTCATATTTGTGCATATTGTCTCAATCTTTTCCCCTTTCGCTTGTCTCTTCCACTTTCCTCTTAGTCTTTACTACTATGGTATACTCAATTTTGACTTTCTGTAATAACATTCAGTGAAATTACTGGCACATTTCGACGATGAATGAAATGTTTCCTCTTCTCCGTCTTATTTTAAATCTCCCCTGTGTTCGTTCAGTCTGTCTCCATCTGTCTGTTGGTTACATGTGGGCATGTTTGCATGACCAAAGAAATGCAAAGTCTAGCCTAGGCATTACAATATGTCTTGTGTGCACAATTTACATGAAATACATATTCATTCGTGACATGCATCCACATGAAATGGCTTCTTTCTTGCAATCCCTGCCTCCTGGATGCTTTCACTTAGCTTCTGTGCTTGCTTTGTATGTCTTCTGTTCAGAAAGTCTATCAAATAAACATTGCTTATGTTTTTTAAAGTTGCCTGTGTTGCCTTTTTTCTCCCTTATTTCATCCATAAATGCACTTGGATCAGATACGCTGAGAAAAAAAGAAGAGGTTCTACTTCATTTGTTCCACAGAGGGAGTGTAAGCGGGAGGGAAATGTATCTTTAGCTGCCATGTTATAATTGTGGCACACTAATGATGTAGACATATTCTCACTGTCTGTTTACAGGAAGCACTCTTCTTTAATTTGTGACTGGTGTGAATTCCAAATGCTTATATCTAATTACTGGTGTTTGCTAAAAGATTCTATTTACACACCCTCTGTTCTTGTAGATGTTTCTTGTGTGTCCGGATGGAGAGAATATGACAAGAAAACTTGAGTGTGTTGAGGTGGTGAATGCTATTCCTCCTAAATTTTTAGATGCAACTTTTTCCCTTCTGCAGGAGATGAAAATTAAAGCAAAAGAAAGCCTTTCACTCGGACACAGTTCCTCTAAATTTGAAGAGTTTAGAATTTGTTAATTGAGAGCTCCATTCAAGTTTATGTCTGCATAAAGCACCGCGGTTGGCTCAGTTCTAGTGTATTTGTGTTCTAAAAGAAGATGCCACTTTGTCAAATTACTGGATATCTCCTTTCAGAAATAAATTCTCTTGCTTTGACTTACAAATCTAAAGAAGGTGAAATGTGATGTTGCACTTGTCATGCAGACAAACAGGAAAAACAGTATATTTTCTTTTGCAATTATATTTAAGTATGCATGTGTGTCTGTGTGAATGGCATTGTGTACTTGTCAGCAGTTTTTGTTGTGTTTCTTATTTTCAGTTTAGCTTCTGGAATCACATGCAGATCTGTTCACACAGGTTTAAGCACACACAGTGGAGATCTCACAGAGGAAAATGCCCTGACTCTTAATTGTAGCAGGACAGGTTCATAGGGAATCTGACAGTAAAATCACAGCAACTTGTCACTGATGTGTCACAACACATTACGTCTGGCCCATAAAACGACCTTAAACTCTCCGTCCTCCTTCTGTCTTTGCACTCCTCTCAGTTCTGACTGTGTCTCCCTCCTCCTCTTCTCCTCCTCCTCACTTGAAAAGGAGCTGAGCTCAGGACCCAGGAGGCCACTGATCAGATGTTAACATTTTTCAGGGAAAACCCTGATAGCAGGACTGGAGAATATAGACAATCACATCTACCTGAAGATTACAGAGATGGACAAGATGATTTTTTTTCTTTTTTCCATAAGCAATTTCCTCTGTGCACGCAGGAGACACTTACAGTATGTGTTCTACTCATTTTAGACAGATGTGAAAGACATACCACTGGGGATTCAAAAGAGGACAGCGAGAAAAGCAATAGAGGGGAAGAGCAAAGATACCGGGTATAAGCACAATGTTTGGTGGAGAAGCATTGTTTGGCCTTTTGGCACACACAAGAAGACACAAACAAGCAACTCACATGCATGCAAACACACACGTTTATTTAGGCTTTTGATAAAGAGATTAGCTTCATCATCCTCTGCTCTTAAGCTAGCCAAGGGGGTCCATGTTCAGGAAATCCTGGCTTTCCTGACACATGGGCTTTTTGGGGGAACCTGGCAAAAAAAAAGAAGAAGCCTATATTATATTATTAAAACTCATATTTCAGAGTTTGGTCATCTTAAATTAGGATATTTTTGCCAAAGAAGAAAATGTCAAAAGAGTCTTAAGAAGAAGGTGAAAAAAACACAGAGTTGGTAGAAAATGTAAGAAAGAGAAGAAAACAGAGAATAGAGAGGGTGGAGTAGTGCCAACTGTTTTTTTTTTTTCTCCCTTTATTATTAGCACTATAGCAGTGGAGTCCAGCTTAAAGCTACAAACAGCGAAGTACTAATTTTAGCCTCCAAAGAGGATAAGGATAAATAGCTTGCTGCCAGTTTGCCATATGGTCCCCTGCCGATTATATTGTGTCAGGAATATTTTCACCCCACCTCCACCCTTATACACACAAACACACAGACATATCAGTTGTTTTAGTATTTATGAAGTACAGTGAATACAAAGGGAAGCAACTTATTTGTTTTTTATATACTTAGTTAACCTTTTGGTAACAATGAAAGGATACTGAAACTATGATGTTCAGGACAGTCAGAAGTCATTTTTAAGCATTACCACAGCTTCCAACTGCATTGTAACATTTGGCCTCTTCTATAATCTTATGCAACTTGGTTTTATTCTCACTTGTAAATATGAACCCTGAAGAAGAATAAAAATGAGCCTCTCTAAACCAGCACACATGCATATGTTCACATGTAAATGCAACACACACTCTCACAGCTACTCTCCATTATTCTCTCACTCTCTCCCTCAAATTGAAATAATTCAATTTATGGACACAGTTCCAGACCTCCCTGGCTAAGACCATTATGCATGGAGGCCCCCCTCCTTTCCCAACAAAAGAAAGGGAGAATTTACCAACCAGCTCTCCAAACTACACCCACACAAAGCCAATTTCATGCAAAGAAAAACACCAGCAACATCACCATTTTTGGTCACAACCTGCATCCCTATGGATTTTTTATTTATTTATTTTTCTTTTTATGCGTTGGTGCAAACTTTTTTTTAAAACTACCACTTATTACTTTAATATATATATATATATATATATATATATATAATATATATTAAAAACAACTCTTGATTTTTTCATTGAAACAGGGTTTTTGCTTTAGTTATTTATATTCTGTCTCGAATTTAAATCCATGGAGTGAACCATGTCTCTTTTTACAGCTGCTCTCCTGTCTGTTCTGTGAACAGTTTTTGTGTTGATATGAAGCATAAAGATGCATAAAGATGAAATAACATGGCTAACATGAGCCCAGGTAACTAGGCATGCAATAAGTTGAAGGTGGTTTAATGTGAGTCTTCTGGCCAAAGCTTGACCCAAGGCTGACCCAGACAAAACATGCTGTCCCTAGAGGACCCCTCCCATTGGTCCCTTTGACATGGATACCTGCTATAGGGATTCAACTGAGAGATAAAGACCGTGCCAAGCTTTTATAAGAGTTAAGGGAGGGAAAAGGAGGAAAGAGAGGGCTAGATAACAAATACCTGTAGATAAACACAGAAGCAGCAGGCTGGGCTGGAGGGCAACATGGGCGTTTACTTTTTGTGTTTGCGGAGCAACACAAAGCTTGCCACTTGTGGTGCACACACTTGCGAACACACATTTGGATGTAACCTGATCGTCCCCTCTCGCTCCAAGCCAGTGAAACTCAAAGAGATGAGCAAGGACCAGGGGCAGAGATTCTCACTTGTGATAACCTTTGCAGTAAAGGCCTGAATGACGGTGTTAACCACACACACAAACTGCATATATGTATATTGTACACACCAGCTCCCACGGGCAATGCTGGGTCTTTGTTCCATTGAGATTCTCTTAAGCAGCAGAGAGGTCATACTCTTACAGGAAGTCACCCCCAGAGAGGGCTGCCTCTTTCAGGAAGTTACTTGGTGGGACTGTGTGGCGAGAACTCCGGCATCCACGGGGGGCATATCATTCCTGTCCACATGGGCTCATGCTCCACAGGACATGGGTTGCTGTAAACCCACTCACTTCCTTTTCCTCTGCTTCTGTCCTAAAAGTCTTATCAGAGCTGCGTATGGGCTGGCTGATAGGACTACAAATCCCCCACATCCCCACACCACATCCTGCGCCTATCAAGGCTGTGACAAGGAGGGGGAATTGAGATGCGGTGTTCCATCGAGTGGGTAATCTTTAATACTCCAGCTTGTGAATCATAAGTGTGAATATTGTTGAGGGAGTTTTTGAGAGGGCATCCTATGGTGATATAAATGCATGTTTACCCATGAAAAATTAGCTAAACCCCTAAAATTTACATGCAACCACTCAACAATCAAAAGTATTTTAAATGAGTGGGTTGTAGCTCAGATAACGACTTATCTTGTTTTTCTAACCATCCCCTCACTAACCTGAGCTTGTGGGTGTATATCCTGTTACAGTTGCTCATAATACTGAATCTTCTGTTATTCCAAATAACAGAAGAAGAAGAAAAGACTCTCTGGAAACTAATGTGCTATTTTTAGCTTATGCCACCACATGGTTAGCGTGCCTGTTTAATCTAACTACATGCTTCAGTTTGGCTGGTGCTGATATGTTAGCATGAGTGGGAAAATCCATGTGCATTAAAGTTTTTTATCAGAGGTTGTGTCATTCTTACATTTACAGTATGGAAAATTGCAGACACAGGAAAGTGCTGTGCACTGTAGCTTTAACAAACAAAGTGGGAATCTTTAGTTTGGTAAATTGCAGTACACCCCTAAACATAAAGGCATGATTACAGCCGAGGCAGACTGGTTGTTGTCACTGAAATAATACATTTAAACTTAATTTTAGTTCATTAAACTAGTGGTGTTGATAGATTGGGTGAAGTTATGCAAGTTTGTGCTACTTGCATAGTTATAAAATTCTGTTTACCGGAAGGGGCCATTTTCAGGGATGTATTTTTAGTAAAATCGGATTGGCTAAAAATAATAACTTAATGCCTCAGCTTAGCTCTTAGTACTTTGAGTTTATGGAGAGGATCTTTTGATGGCTCATTTCACGAGTTTATCCTGTGGAAAATGCATCTACAGAATTTTGGTCAGAGCAAAGTTAAATAGGATGTTTTCCTTTCAGATTAGCTTAAGGTTCCCCCTCTTTGTCCCACATCTATATTGAAGGACTTTGGAACGCCCTTCAGCACATCAGCTAACTTTTGGAAAGGACCGCGGTGTCATTGTGCTGTTAAGTGCTCTTAGCTTTTGTTATAGTCCTTGTCCTCTCTACCATCCCCTCCCCCCTTCCCATCTTCTTCCAAAGTCCATTTGACTCCCTTCCTCTTAATCTGTTTGCTATGTGCCAAGTTTGACTGAAGCTCGGTGAGTCAAAGATGTCAAAAGCCATCTGAGAGGCAGTGAAAAAACTGAGAGCGAGAATTAAGTGTGAGAAAGCAGCAAAAGAGACACAATTTCAGGGATCTCACCATTTTTGTGTCTGTGTGTTTGTGTCAGAGGCAAAGACGCTTTGTGCCCCTCTCACAAGTGCTCCCATTTGAACTAGGTCTGGCCTTCTATCTTCAGGTTAGAAGAAAGAACACAGCAACACAAAGGCAAGAGGGGAAAAATCAATAGTTACACAGCAAAAGTGCTCAACATGAAAGGGTGAATTCATCAGCTTGCACTTTTATTCTGGCTTGTACTGTGTATCTCTTTCTCTCTCTTTCTTTATTTTTTAGCTGATGAAGAAGTGGGAATACAAGGCAGTTGATGTGTGTGTATGTGTTTGTTTCTGCGCATGGAGGCACATACTGCAGTTTAATGTCGTGTCACCGCCCTGTGCTTGAGGCAGTTTCCAGCGTGTCAGGCAGCCTGTGGTGATGACCCTTTTCAGGAAAATGGCACAGAGAGAGCAGTCACATTTACACTGACATTTTTGCCATCACCTATGGCTATGTCAAGAGGCCTGATCCCCCCACCCCCAGAGCAAACAGTGGATGGACCTCAGCCATAAGACACAGAAGGACAAGAACACTAACAGAGAAAATGAGCAATAACATATACAATATGTTTAGTAATTTGGACTACAATATTAAAACATTCAGGGTTCAATTTGGTGTCTTCATAGTGTTTGCTGCTTGTGCAAAACTGAAAGATATTCTCTTTGCAACCATATTAAACAAAGAAAAGCAACATGTTTAAGAATTTTAAGACACTTTCTTTTTTTGTTTTGTTTTTTGCAGACTGACTAACTCAAGTATCAATTTTTGTCAATGAAATCAGGAAACTCAAATGCCTGTGTCTGTCTCTACACTTGTACTAGCACACATGATAATATAAAACACATGGGATAGGATACATTAATGTCTGACTATATTCAATATGAACCCAAACCTAAATCATGTGGCATCAAGCTTACACACCTGAGTTTTTGACAAACAGTCTTAATTATTCTTTAACTCTACTCTGATTTTGGTTGTTGTTAAAGACTTTCCTTTCATCTCACTTCCTGATCACTCCCTTGAATCAGATCCACACATTAAATAATTGCTCTAAACTTGGCGCAGATTCTCATAACAAGAAGTCTCCAGTGTGCTTTGATAACAAATAACCCTTGTTAATGACTCACAAGTTACTGTCATTAATGAATGTGTCAGTGTTGCTCCACAAAACTGTCATCATTCAAAGTAACCAGCTTTGTTCTTGCAAATCATGTTATTTACTGTAATTACTTCAATGGAATTATCTTTGATTACAGGAAGCAATTACTTTGCTCTATTCTGATTGTTTACCTGGCAAGCCCCATTTTTACATCTGTAATAATCATGGCTTTCTCTTTCTCTTGCCAAGACTATTAATCTAATATGTTGTAGCTAGTGTAGATCGATCTGTTCTTTAGAAAGAATGATCCCAACATAGTGGCAGAAGGTTTAAGCAAACATCTAAAAACAAGAGAGACTCGGCAGAAAGAGAAGTCTAGACTAGCCATATTGTTGTTTTTTTTTCCACGGTGCATGTTATTATCTGCAGTGTAGTTGTGGGGATTTCTTTCCATCTCTCCTCCTCCTTGGGAATAAAAGGGAGGCAAAATGGCATTGGTCACAGAGGGTGTTTTGTATTGAAGTATAAGTGTGTGTGTGTGTGTGCTTGTATGTATGTGTGTGTTGGTTTAGAATACTTTGCAAGTAATTATTGGAAAGTTGCCTCATGGAAGAGCTCAGGAAACCGGTGCATGTGGGTAATGTGTGTCTGTTTTGGTGCACCAAAGGGGGAAATGTTTATTGAAAATGCGGCCCTACTTGGATGTTGCATGGCAAGGAATTCCTGCATGTTCAGAATATTTGAAGGTGGGAGGGGCCTCCAGAGCCATGCAAAGGGAACCCCCCACAGGCTGCAACCCCCTTTTGCATCCCCCTCCGCAATTCTAGAGCTTATGAATGGCCTGAATACAATAAACGCCACTTTTTTCTTTGTCCCCCCCTCCCTCTTGCTAGTCCGTCTTTACCCCTCTGAGGATTTCTGGGAATGTTATGTATGTGTGTTTCTGGGAGAGTGTGTGTGTGTTTCAGTGTGCGTGCCAGAGAGAAAAAGAGTGAGAGAGAGAGAGCACTTTAGTGAATGTACACCAGCATGTGTGTGTGCACTTGTATGTATGAATTTCTCGCCTGCCCATATGAGATGTGTGTGTCCCATGTGGAACAGGATTTCAGGCTCCTGAGGCCGGGGCCTTTCCTGGCCAGCCAATCCAGGGTCATGTGAGCTTTCTGGGGTGTGAAACTCTAGGAGTGGCCTATGAAAGATCAGCTCCAGGTCACTTGCACTCACAGTGAAAGACACACTCACTCTGTCTTGCAACAAATAGCCTTTTGACTAAATGCAAACAATGTTACAAACTCAAAAGACCTGTCTACACTCCTTTTCCTCTCAAGACATCCACAGCATATAAAGCCTTGCAAAAACATCTCACAGTATTCTCGAAAATGTTTAACCATCTGTTAAACCATCTCCTCACAAAGGATCCAACTTATGACATCTGGCACCAAGCTAATATTCATAACCTTTATTTCTCATCGCAGCAGTGTTTCTGAGAAAAAAAAATATTAGAAAGCTAAATGTCATAATTCTCCTGCATTGCGCCAGAAGCGACATGGCTGACAAGAGCGCTATTTGCAGATGAATGACTGCTGAATCCATGTCTGTTAATTTGCCAGGCAGCAGAAAAATGGCTGACACCTCAGAATGGCACGTGTGCCCATGCACAGAGGGCAGGTAGTACCAGTGTTGCTTTTATGCTGTGAGATTGTTCATAATCAGATCATAACAGATTAGCCTAGATACTGCTTGATAATGTCAGAGTATGCCTTGAGAATGAGCGATACATAGAAGTGATAAAGAGACAAGAAGGAAACAGAGGAAAGGAAGCTTAATTTAAAGTCATCAGATGAAGAGGCAGATTAACATTTTCAGTCTTCTAAGTCTTTATAATTCAGTGTCATATACATTAAATTTTAGTCATATTATGTCTGGAAAATATGCTTAGCTGCTGTTTGATTTACACAAAGCAGGTTCATGCTTCCACTGATGAGAAACATCAATGTTTCAAAGTTACACCCTCAATACCGTGTAGATATCATCTATTCAAACCAACAGAGATGTAAAAGGAGGGAAAGAGACTAGAAATGAAGTATGAAGGAGGGACTGCAAGAATGCAACATGAAGTGGCTAAAAACCTCCAATAAAAGCCAGCAAAGCTGAATGAGCACACAAGTGAGCATCAGTTTGGCTAATGCTAACAAACCTATTGGTAATGCGTGAAGAAAATTAACCTATTTTTTTTTTGTGTGTGTGTGGCTTTCTCTTTGCACACATTCTGTATGTGTGAGTTTGTGTGCAAGTGTGTATTTTTGTATACAGCGTGAGAGGGGACTGATAAAATATTCCTTCCCTTGGTTGGCCCCGGGGCATTTCAACTGCCCCTGGCTCCTTCCAGTCAGTGGCCTGCTCCTAATTGCCACACACACACACATATGTATACTCACAGACACACACAGACTCTGTGGATGAAAACGCACATGCATGAGGAAAGGCAGAGAGATGCACACACATACAGACGAATGCATCTATGCATTCTTCACATACAAACATGCACCCCCACCCCCACCGCACGTGCATCACCCTCCCAGACACTCCTCTAACTAGTTGCAAAGACGTTGTCATGGCTGATCAGTGAGCCAGGCCCACGGTTGTGCCTATGGCTTTTCCTTGTGGGGGGACTGGAGCTTGCTAGCTTAGCTCCCCAATGCTGTATGCATGCAGCCCAGGGTTACAGCCTGCTGAGGTCCTTAATAAGGCTGGCAGCCTGTGTATGGAGAGTGACTGACAGTTTATTGGCTGAGGGGCTTAATGGCTGCCTGGCTAGCTTTCTGACTGACTCACTGAATGACTGATTGAAGGACTGACAAGTCTACTTTATAGCAGACTTACCAACTTGCTCAATGGCTGACTGACTTGGTGGCTTTGAAGTCTGGCTGAAAGAATAACACTCATTTACATTCAAGTATATTTATACCAACACAAGTGTGTTTAAAATTGAACTTCTGAGCATGCCCAATAGATTCGTGTCAACAACTTTAAAACTCACCACTGTGTGCATATCAAGACAAGACACCCATCATTTTCTAGCTTCTACTCTCAAAGTTGTACTGTATTCTCCAGCATTCAGAAAAAAAAACTTTGTAATTCAGACACACTGTCTTCTACAGTCTTCTACAGTCTATATGGTGCTTTCAGCATGGACTCCAGGCATCATTTGACAAGCAGAAAATGATGCAATACTATGCGTATGACCGAAATATGTGTTGCAAGCTAAGCTGTTATTTCTTTTGACTGCAGTGCAAACCTGGAGAACATGTCGTGCCTTTTTAAAATTGTCTTGTTATTTTTATAACAAGATGTGGATAATCAACACACACTCAACACAGTATGTGTCTGTTAGCATTTTCTCAGTTTAAACCACTTTGGTCCTTGTGTGAGAAAAGTTACCCTCAAAGGCCTGAAATGAGGAAAAATATTATCTGCATTACATCAACTGACTGTTTCTTTTGTATTTTTTTCCAACTGATTAACTCCATCACAGCATCTCTTCCCCCTCCTACCCATTATTTTCTCCCCCTTCACTGCCTCCATCAGTAGCTTGAATTTGAGTTTGTTTGTTGTTCTAAAAAGTGTGCTTCCCTTCCCTCTTCCTCTTGTACACTTTTACCTTCAATTTCTCTCTAGCTTTCTTTCCCCCGCTTTGGCTCTCTTATTCTGACAGGCTGTGGTAACACTATTGACATTTCCCCAACATGGCTGCTGAACACAGCTTCAGCACCTCTCTTACTTCAGCCCTCCTCACTGCC
This sequence comes from Rhadinocentrus ornatus, assembly GCA_037177495.1. Classification (NCBI taxonomy): domain Eukaryota; kingdom Metazoa; phylum Chordata; class Actinopteri; order Atheriniformes; family Melanotaeniidae; genus Rhadinocentrus; species Rhadinocentrus ornatus. The sequence goes on along the minus strand of JBAMHW010000018.1, from coordinate 24,531,310 downwards.
AGTCTGCCTACTTTCTCTCCTCCTACACTTCCCTCACTTGTTGGGGTTAAAGAAAAGCAGAAATTAGCCCCAGACCTTGTAGAGGTGATTGGTATCAAATTGCACTGAAAATGGAAATGCCAATAAAATTGATAGCTCTCCTTCTAGGTAAAGTAAGAGTTTAAAGGTTAGTCTTAGTGGTAGAGACGAAGGAAGAAAGAAAGGAATATTAGCATGGTTTCCTGTCATGGTTTAGGTTATGGGTGACGAAAATGGTAGCAAGAGAACTTGTGTGCATACTTTTTTCTTCTTTTTACTTTTCTGCTTTCTTCATCCCCTTTCCTGTATCCCCCCCTTTTGGTGTTTCTCATGATATCTCACCTTTTTCCTCAGCTTGCATATTCTCTCACTCCAAGCTGGTGCTCCAGCCGTTTGCTTCTGTTTTCCCAACTCGCATGGGACAAGCCCCTAGGTTTGTTATTGTAGGCTTTGCTGAACATGAGCCGGTCTTTACAACGGATTGAAAGCATTTGCTTCCAATGAAAATCTGGTCTTAGATTACAGGGCCTCGGCTCGCTCACCCCTCTTTTTCCAGCAGGCAGAGAAAAAGCAAGACAGGAGGGGAGGGTGTATTTTAGCCCTGGAACAGTAGGAAGAAAAAAACTCAACTCACTTGTTAGGGTTGGGATGCGTTTGTCCCCGGCTAATGATGTAACTGAAGCTTGCAATGTGAGTACATTTTAAGGACAGAGAGAGGCTGAGAAGCTGGGTGGAAGGTAATCTGTGTGAGGGTAACACTGAAAGAACTAGTTAAACAGTTGATAGATCAGTCATTCTACAATTGTAATTCTTAAATATCTTCAATAATTTCACCTGTATTACTGTCAGATGTTAGTGTTTTCTACTCTCAAATCTTAGGATTTTACACTAAATGTGACTTCTTTGGCTCTGAGGCAAATATTTTCATTTTATTGGAAAAATTAATAATTGAATAATCTGAAGAATGGATAAACATATAAAACACATCATTAGCCTCATAGCATAATTGCCTAAGTCCAAATTGTGATATCTGTCTAACTGTACTTTTCTAATATTGCAGATTGACTGTGCATCATTGCCTATGAAACCTTAAAATATGACTTATGCAATTAGGCTATGAGGCCAAAGATATATGAAAATAATCGATACATACACATCTGCATTTGATGTCCCTATCCTTTTACTTTCAGTAAACTAGAAAACGCTGCTGTCTCTGTCAGAAAAAACTCATTGTGTTGCTTTGCCTTTGGGTGTTACTATAGCCAAACTTCCACCAGTTTAATCTCCATATGTACATTATCAGTGTGTCGGCTCTTGTTTTATCCTTTCCCTACCCTCAACAGTGTCACCTCCACTTCCACATGAGGTTCATTAAAAAGCCTTCAATATGTGTGCATATGTATCTCCTTCTGCCAGAGCAGTCAGGGAGAAAGAGTGAGAGCTGGCCGAGAGTTTCGTATGGATCGCTGAGAGGCTCTCTCTCTTAATGGTGTATATAATTCAGGTGCCCTCCAGGCATGCTTTCAGGAATTCTTTTGCCTGAGGTAATGGGGAGCAAAGGCCTGGGTTTTAGGCCCTTGATTATTCCATTGATGTGGCAGGCTGGAAAAAAGTCATCTCCAACCGGATTAGCGCCAACATCCCCATTAATTATCGATGAATCTCGGCTTAGGGTTTAGTTAGGTGCTGGGTGTCGCCCTCTGTAAGTTAGCGGAGGGGAGGCCTGCTCCAGTGCAGTTATCTACTCCTGCTACAGTAAATAGACCTGGATGCTTTAGAAGTGCTTTGTGTGTAATCAATAAATAACTGCATCCAATTTGGCGCATTACTTTGGCGTTTTTTATTTCCCCCTTTACTTCCGCTCACTTCCAGTTGAGAGACGATGCGGGACAAAAGTCAGTTTTTCTCTATTGAAATATCCAGCGGTGAGGGTGCCACTTGTTTACTTCGCCTCATGTTTCTTTTATGAGTATCATCTTCATTGAGGGTGGCTCGCATTTTTGAATAATGATAATAACAATTAAGCTTTTCATAGCCACAGATGGGAAGAGCTGCTCTCTCTCTGCTGGAGCCGTATAGAATGCGTACAGTAATTGGCTGGTTTTGAATATGTGCAATGTGTTTGTGTGTGTGTGTGTGTGTGTATGTGTGTGTATGGGTTCATGTTGTTGAGCCTGAATGCAATGAAAAGGCCCATGGAGTGCCTCCCTTTCACTTTTTCTCTCAGTTCTTTAATACTCTGAGCTGTCTCTGTGTTCCCCTTAGGTGAGGTTAACTGGCCTTAATAGAGCCTTATCGTAGCCCTACAGGTTGCTGTTAGCAGCCGTGACGCCATTGTTATGAAAAGCAGCTAGCTTTGTTAGTGCTGTTTGTGCCTCTGATTTCCTTTTTTCCACTTATTTTCCTTTATTTTCTGCCTTCCCCCTCCTTGCAACCTTGCCTTTTGTAGTGCCGTGTTACTCTTTCCACCTCAGGTAAAATGGCAGAATGCGCTGGGGCGACACTTCAATAACTATTTTCCCCTCAGGATAATAAAGACTAAATCTCTCTGTCATTTTCAATTCTGCGCGGGCTTGGATGGGGGAGTGGGGAAATGCGACCTTACAAGTCCTTTGTGTTCCCCTCTTCTCCTTTCTCACAGAAGGATGTGAGCGCTTACTGTGTTTCCAATGAAGTGGTTTTGGTGGGTGGGTGTGTGTGTGTGTGTGGGGGGGGGGGGGGGGGGGAGGGATTGAAAG